>CAWUFW010004817.1:1142500-1457382 GCA_963921515.1 Calotriton arnoldi
ATACAACGCGTACCCGCACACATTGAATGCAATGGGCCGGCCGGGAACACCGATCGGACCATTGCTGTTCAACGCGTACATGGGATACAACGCGTACCCGCACACATTGAATGCAATGGGCCGGCCGGGAACACCGATCGGACCATTGCTGTTCAACGCGTACATAGGATACAACGCGTACCCGCACACATTGAATGCAATGGCCAATGTGTGCGCACTGATCGGTCCATTGCTGTCCAAGGCGTATTGCCAATACAACGCATACCAGCGCCCATTGAATGCAATGGCCAATGTGTGCGCACTGATCGGTCCATTGCTGTCCAAGGCGTATTGCCAATACAACGCGTACCAGCGCCCATTGAATGCAATGGCCAATGTGTGCGCACTGATCGGTCCATTGCTGTCCAAGGCGTATTGCCAATACAACGCGTACCAGCGCACATTGAATGCAATGGCCAATGTGTGCGCACTGATCGGTCCATTGCTGTCCAAGGCGTATTCCCAATACAACGCGTACCAGCACACATTGAATGCAATGGCCAATGTGTGCGCACTGATCGGTCCATTGCTGTCCAACGCATCCCTGTACAAGTCACTGGCATATGTCACCATGCCTGTCACAGGTGAACATATGCCAGCCACATATACTTCCCAGTCAGTGAGGGGCACACCTACAACACCACAGCCTGTCCAAACTGTATCCTAGGGCATGTAAGGCTGCATTACCTATTCCGTGTATGGGGGTGAACATGTTGTTCTGTGGGTGTCACTTGGGGGCAGCCACCCCCAGGCTGTGCACGTGTTTATGGGGACATAATCCTTGGTGTTTCGTGTACATGACCACTGTGATGTGCAACTGTTCATATCTGAGCATGTGGCATGGTCACAGTTCACGGTGGTGTATGTCATGTCACATACCCCCTGAGTCCCATGTGGGACGTTATGTTCAACCCAGGGTGACCCATTGGCACAATGGTGATGGTCCTCCACAGTCTGTGTGCATGTTGTGATTACAATGTCTCTGATTTCATGTGCACAATGGGAGGCAGTCTCCACATCCACGTTGTTTGTGCATGGACTTTGATGTTGTGCGTGTGTGTGTCACAGACGTCCATGTCTGTCCTGCCGAGGCAACAGGGACCACTACCTGTGGGGCTCATGGTTGTTTTGCTGTGGTGTATACATGATACACCATGTCATGCCAGTGTCCATGTGGCAATACAGGGTCCCTGGGAATCTACCTGTCGTTGAGCTGTGATGCCTGGGGCACATCAGTCCTCACATGTCACTGTGGCGTGTGTTTGTTATTTGGCAGCAGGAGATGGGTACTGGGACACGGCCTCATGGTATCCAATGGCACGACCTGGGACTTATTGATGCCACTTGTTGGACTGTGATGTTAGATATTGGCCATGTATGTGCCATACATATCCGTACGGAACTGCACACATCATGTACTTGTGCCTCATTATGATGTATCATGTGATGTTAAGTGTGTTCAATGCCACATATGTGGGGTGACTGACAATCTTGCTTTCTTCACCTATGCACTGCAGGGCACCAGCTGTCCATAGACCATTCCCTGACCTGGCAACGATGGTGGAACGTGACAGCATCCGACGGTACCGCTTCACCAGGCAGCTGATTGAGGATTTGGCAGTGCGCTTGGCACCACATTTGCAACCTGGCCGTCCGTACCCTACAGCGCTGACCCCCAAGGTGAAGGTGATGGCAGCCCTACACTTCTTTGCCACTGGTACCTTTCAACACACTCTGGCGACTGCTGGTGGGATGTCACAGACCATGTTCAGCCGTGTGCTCCGGGATGTTTTGGAGGCTATGTTGATATACCTGAACCAGTACATCTATTTCCCTAGACTCCAACGACTCATTGGCGTGAAGAGTGACTTCTATGCCCTGGGGAGGATGCCGCATGTCATTGGCTCCATTGATGGGACACATGTGGCGTTGGTACCACCACAGGCCCAAGAGCAGGCCTACCGTAACCGCAAACACTACCACTCGGTCAATGCACTGGTGGTCTGTCTTGCAGATATGAGCATCACACACGTGTGTGCCCGTTTCCCTGGTTCTGCACATGATGCCTACGTGATGAGGAGTAGTCGCATCCCGAGGATGATGGCACAGATGCGGAACCAGCGTGCCTGGCTTGTAGGTGTGTACTGACTTTGTACCATTGTGTGTGTTCTGCTATGTAGTGTTCCACCCTCTTTTCCAACTCTGCTAATGTGCAATTGTCTGTATGTAGGTGACTCCGGATACCCCAACATGCCGTGGTTGCTGACGCCCTCAGGAACCCTGTGACACCAGCCCAGATGCGCTACAATGAGGCACATGGTCGGACCAGGAGAGTGATTGAGCGGACATTTGGTCTCCTGAAGAGCCGCTTCCGCTGCCTCGACAAGACAGGAGGGTCCCTCCCATATGCCCCAGCAAAGGTGTGCAAGATTATCATCGTCTGCTGCATGCTCCACAACCTGGCAGTGCAGAAGGAGTTGCCTCTCATCCTGGATGACGATGACCAACGTCCGCCACCTGTGGAGGATCCTGGCCTGGACCACGATGCCAGTGATGATGATGATGATGTTGAGGGTGATGTCCGCACACAGCTCATCACCAACTTCTTCAGCTGAATGTGAGTATCCAGAGATGGCATGTCAATGATGTGAGTTTGCATGATATGTGTTGGTGGTGCTCTGGTGCTGTTTGAGTGTGTCCATGGGCTACATGTCTGTATGCGTGTAGCGATGTGTCCTTGCAGGTAGTCTGTACTCCCCAACAGTGTTGACATGCTAACTTGGTTCTGGGTGGGTATCTTGTAACATGTATTGTTCATGAGTATTGCAGTTCTGTCCTGTTCTTCAGTACTTTTGACTGTGTGTCATTTCTGTCCTTCACAGGGTACTTTCTGAGTCGTTTGGTCAACTGTGATCCCCAACACCGTGATTCGACTTCCCGGGTGGTAGCTGTTGTGTCCCTACAGGTGATGTGCACCACACCCATGGACTTCCTTCCTTCTACACTTGTTGACTGTGTGCCCGCTGCCAGGTGGGATTACCTTGCATCTGTGGTGGTTACAACATGTTGCAAATGTGTAATAAACCTGTGCTTCACTTTGTGATGTGCGTTGTCTGTGGTCACACATCTGACTGACATTTGCTTACTGCACCAGTGGGCTAGTTAACACAGACTGTGAATAGGTGTTGGGTCTGTGCAATGCAACGTATTTCCTGGCAACACCAGTGTAGGCGATGAGTCAGATGTCCATGGTGTGTATGTGTTGTGTAGCCCTGGTGGTGTGCCTCCCCCATATGTGTGAAGTCGCCATGACTCACATGCCGATGTTGTACTTGCTGTAGCAGTTAGCATGCACAGTGTCATTTCCCTGATCATCATCGCAACTTCTGAGACAACATAGGAATCACAACAGAGGCAAGTATGGTGTATAAGTGAGTTTATTGACATACATGTGTGAGTATAGTGCACAGGTTGTTGGGTGCTCTACATTGTGATTGTGATCCAAAGTTCCTAGATAATTTGGAAGTCCTGGTAGCAGAAATGTCCAGAGTAAAGTCCACAGTAATCAGAGACATTGGTCCAACTTGAGCTCCCCATGTCATGTGGGAGAGTTGTGTTGCAGTCAACAGGGTGAACAGTTTGCGCACAAAGGTTATTCTCCAGAACAGGTTTTGGCTTCCTGGGGGTTGCACATGGCCATCGGCCTCTCACTTGCCCCTCCTCGGACGGCCCCTCTTCTTTGGGGGGGACCCTCAAGTGCAGGCTGCTGCGGTGCAGGGGACTCTCCGCCAGAGTCATCCTGCCTCCCTGTGGCAGTTGCAGTTGTTTCAGCAGCAGATGTTGTGGGCACACAGGGAGGTGTTGACTGGTTGCTGCTCATCTGGCGGAGGCATTGTAATATGTCCCTATGCACCGCCGTCATCTCTTGCAGTGTGTCCCACTTGGACTCCACGCGGAACATGTGTGAGTCCAAGCGGGCATGATGGGCAGCCTGCTGCTGTTTAATGTCCCTGAGGAGCCCCACTACCTGGCTGAACTCTCCGGTGCTGGACTGGTACGCATCGGCTATGCGTGCCAGTTGTGGGTCATCATGCAGTCCAGACCCCTCTGTGAGCAGCGACCTATGTCTCCCACCCCTCCCACCACCCCTGGCGACACGTGCAGTACCTGAGGTGGCAGGCACAGGTGACCCTGGGCCACCTTGTGGGTTGTTGGTGGTGGTGGTGTCCATGGCCCCACGTTGGTCCAGGGTCCCTGTGCTGGTGGTGGTGCTGCTCCTTGGTCTGTCCATGTCGGCAGGGGTGGTATGTGTGTTGACAGTTGTTGGAGGGGTGGGTGCAGGGGGTGCAGCTGGTGGTCCTGCTGGTGCTGCATGATGACTTGCTCCGGAGGTGCCAGGTAAGTCTTCTTCATCCGAGGAGGGCAGAGGCTGTTCCACACCAGTGAGCTCCGTATCCTCTTGAGCCTGGGACGAGGACTCCTCAGCATCTGCTGCTGTGTCCCCATCATCACCTGTTTTTGGGAGACACACACAATGTATGTTATGTTTCTGCAGGCATCAATGGTTGACACACCTGACAGTTGTGACTGTGCCTCTGGATGCGGGCCTGTACAATGCATTGTCCTAAGTTGTCACAGTCAGGGGTTGATATTGGTGTAGCACATTGTCCTGCATTATTTGGGCATTTCTATGTGAATGTTGGGGTGTGTACATGGTCTGCATTGGTTGGATTTGGTTGTCATCCGCTCCTCCTTCCCACCCAGCCAGATATCCCACCATGGACCGTGCTTCCATTGCAGGGAGTGCAAGTTGTCTTTCAGGATGTCAGTCAGTGGTGTCCTGCTGTTGGTTGTTGCACAGTTGCCAGCAGGGCCTTGTGCTCCCCACAGCAGTAGCCAGTGTCAGCCATCTTGTGAGTCCTTTTCCACTCCCTGTGATGTGAGCATGGTTCAGGGTGGTGTTGATGGGACAGTTGTGGGGGTGACCAATATCTGTGCCTACCACTCCCATCATGCTATTGCCTCCACCCCACTTCCCAGCATGCCCATACTTCCTTCCTTTTGACTCTGCTTCCATGTGGGGTGGGCTGCCTGTGCTGACAGGATGGCTGGGAGTGTTGTCCGGGCAGTTGTTTGGCTAAATGTCCCAGGAGTGTCCCTGTGCTTCACACAGTATGACCCAGGGTGGTGGTTCTTTGTGGGACCTTGAGTTAGGATGTGAGGCATTGCATTCCATCAGGTGGCTTCTGTGGAGTATGTGTTGAGGGGGGGTGTGAGGGGAGGTGCTTGTGACTATGGTCAGTGCTGTGAGTCCTCCTTCCCACCCAGCCAGATATCCCACCATGGACCGTGCTTCCATTGCAGGGAGTGCAAGTTGTCTTTCAGGATGTCAGTCAGTGGTGTCCTGCTGTTGGTTGTTGCACAGTTGCCAGCAGGGCCTTGTGCTCCCCACAGCAGTAGCCAGTGTCAGCCATCTTGTCAGTTGTTTTCCACTCCCTGTGATGTGCGCATGGTTCAGGGTGGTGTTGATGGGACAGTTGTGGGGGTGACCAATATCTGTGACTACCACTCCCATCATGCTATTGCCTCCACCCCACTTCCCAGCATGCCCATACTTACTTGCTTTTGGGTGGACTTCAGTGTGTGTGAGTGTGAGAGCAATGGCAAGATGGCTGGCAGTGTTGTCCTGCTGTTGGTTGTTGCACAGTTGCCAGCAGGGCCTTGTGCTCCCCACAGCAGTGCCCAGTGTCAGCCATCTTGTCAGTTGTTTTCCACTCCCTGTGATGTGCGCATGGTTCAGGGTGGTGTTGATGGGACAGTTGTGGGGGTGAGCAATATCTGTGACTACCACTCCCATCATGCTATTGCCTCCACCCCACTTCCCAGCATGCCCATACTTACTTGCTTTTGGGGGGACTGCACTGTGTGTGAGTGTGAGAGCAATGGCAAGATGGCTGGCAGTGGTGTCCTGATGTTAGTTGGTGGCCAGTTCCCAGCATGGCCTTGTGCTCCCCACAACAGAGCACCAGTGTCAGACATCTTTGATGGGGCTTTCCACTCTCTGTGGGGTGTGCATGCTTGAGTGTGAGCTTGCTGGGCCATGTGGGTGGGGGATGTTGAGCTGTGACTACCACTCCCATCATGCTATTGCCTCCACCCCACTTCCCAGCATGCCCATACTTACTTGCTTTTGGGTGGACTTCACTGTGTGTGAGTGTGAGAGCAATGGCAAGATGGCTGACAGTGGTGTCCTGCTGTTGGTTGGTGGCCAGTTCCCAGCATGGCCTTGTGCTCCCCACAACAGAGCACCAGTGTCAGACATCTTTGATGGGGCTTTCCACTCTCTGTGGGGTGTGCTTGCTTGAGTGTGAGCTTGCTGGGCCATGTGGGTGGGGGATGTTGAGCTGTGACTACCACCCCCATCATGCTATTGCCTCCACCCCCCTTCCCAGCATGCCCATGCTTCCTTCCCTTTGACTCTGCTTCCCTGTGGGGTTGTGTGCCTGTGCTGACAAGATGGCTGACAGTGTTATCCTGGGGTTAGTTTTGCTACAAGTCCCATGTGTGTCCCTGTGCTTCACTCAGCATGACCCAGGGTTGTGGTTCTTTGTGGGATATTTGATTGGAGTGTGAGGCAATGCATTCTCCCAGGTGAGTTTTGTGGAGTTTGTGTTAGGGGTGTGTGTGAGAAACGCTGCTGATAACTATGGTCAGGGCTGTGAGTCCTCCTTCCCACCCAGCCAGATATCCCACCATGGAACGTGCTTCCATTGCAGGGAGTGCAAGTTGTCTTTCAGGATGTCAGTCAGTGGTGTCCTGCTGTTGGTTGGTGCACAGTTGCCAGCAGGGCCTTGTGCTCCCCACAGCAGTAGCCAGTGTCAGCCATCTTGTAAGTTGTTTTCCACTCCCGGTGATGTGCGCATGGTTCAGGGTGGTGTTGATGGGACATTTGTGGGGGTGAGCAATATCTGTGCCTACAACTCCCATCATGCTATTGGCTACACTGACTTGCCCAGCATACACATATTTCCTTTCTTTCAGTGGACTTCACTATGTGCTGGTGTTGTAGTGGTGGCTACTTGTCTGGATGTGTTTGTCAGTTATATTTGTGCCACTGCCTAGCTGTAGTTGTAGTTGTGTTTGTACATGTGATGACACAGTTAAATGTCACTTTGTGATGGCATGTGTTGTGTTTCTCTGAGTGACATACACATTTTGGGATGATTCTGTTCTGGTTGCTGTGTATTTGCTAAGAGTGCATGGTTTGACTCTCCCTTGACAGTGATGTGTGTGTGTAGTCGCAGAATATTGTGTACATTTGTTGTGTACACACCAGGCTCTGGGATGTTTTCTAGTCCATAGACGCTCACTGGTGGTAGGATGGCCCGCACCTTCTCCTCCCAGGGCCTGAGGTATACTGGCTTGGCAGGAGGGCCACTGCCGGTGTATTGGCTCAAGATGTAGTCCTTCTTCTGCAGCTCCTTCACCCTCCTGCGCACGTCATACCACCTGTTCTGGATGTCTGTCTTTGTGCGCAAACATGGTGATTGTGCGTTCACCCTGTCGACGATCCTCTCCCACATCTTTGTTTTCTGTGACATGGGTGTCTGTTGGACCAGTGTACCAAAGAGCTGTGGCTCTACCCTGAGGATCTCATCTACCAGGACTTCCAATTCACTATCTAGGAACTTGTGATTCTTCTTTGGGGGCATGGTGATGGGTGGTGATGGTGAGTGATGTGTGTTGGTGTGCAGGTGAAGGTGTGTAAGTGTGTTTTTTGCTAGGTGTATGTGAGGTTTCTATTTGTTGTGGTGCTGATGGTGTGTGGCTTGTGTGATGGATGAGCTGTGGGTGTGTGGTTGCTGTCTGTTGAGTGCTGGCAGGTAATTTGAATTTGCAAAGGATCATGGTAGGGATTTGTGTCCTTTATATGGGTGGAGTTGTGGGTGTGTCTTTGTTCCCTGCCCCTCCCCCCCAGTATTTATTTGCTTTGTAATTGCTTGTTTGGCCTTTTTTTGTGTATTTTCCCTTTGTACTTTTCGTGCATGTAGGAGACGTTCTTGTGACCGAGTCGGACCCTGCAGTTGTCTCGTACGGGCTCGTCCGTTTCGTTCATGCTGTGTTTGTGCTGTTTTATATGCTGCGTACGCGTCGGTCGCGGTGTTTTGGGTTGCTTCGGCTCGCAGTTTTGTATGCGTGTCGGTCGTACGGCTTGTCCTCCGTGCGACTCGGTCGTGTTTTCCACGCCTTGCATCGTACTTGGCGGGTGGGAGTCCGCGGGTACGTCTCGTTCGGTATTGTTCCGGGTGCGAGTCGGTCGGTTCGAATCGCGTGTTTTTCCGGCCGGATTGCTGTTTTCCGCGCGGCTCGGTCCTTCGGCTTGTGTTCCGTACGAGTCGGTCGGGTTTTGCTCGCTTCTCATCGTACTTGGCGGGTCGGGCTCCACCGGTACGTGTCGGTCGGAATTAATTCCGGCTCCGAGTCGGTCGGTACGTTTTCCGGCCGGAATTGGAATCATCCCCATAGTCGGCTGACTAGGTATGAAAAAGTAATTTTGAGTGCAGACAATGTGACTATTGACAGATGCATGAATGTGAATCCTTCAACCTCATTGCCAGATGAAGAAAGTGTGATTGAAATGGATGAAGTTGATCATGATTGTCTGAATGTACTCGAATACTGTACAAAACCAAGACCCGACATACGGGATGAGCCTTTAAAAGAATCAGATTATATTCTGTTTGTGGATGGCTCATGTTTGAGAACGAATGATGGAGTTCTAAGTGCAGCATATGCAGTTTGCACAGTAGCTGCTGTGATGGAAGCATCTTGTTTGAAAGGGATACGTTCTGCCCAAGTAGCGGAGTTAATAGCTCTAATTCAAGCATGCAAGTTGGGAAAGAATGTTCGAATAACAGTTGTCACGGATAGCCAGTACGGCTTTGGAGTGGTGCATGATTTTGGCCAGATCTGGTCACAGAGAGGTTTCTTGACGTCTGCAGGGTCACCGATAAGAAATGGTGAATTTGTGAAAAAGTTGCTTGAGGCGATACAGCTGCCTAAACAGATTGCGGTAGTGAAGTGCAATGCACATAAAAATGGGGAAGACTACATAACTGTCGGAAATAAGTACGCTGATGAAATTGCACAGTATTGTGCTAAAAATGTGGTCTCACTGAATCGGAACCAAGAAAGAGAGCATATTTCATGTCCTTTGCTTTTTACTAACCCTGTTGAGACATGGGATGAGGTGAGACAATTACAGTAAGCAGCAGATGATGAGGAAAAAGATAACTGGATAAAAGCAGGATGTAGAAAACATGAGGAAAATGATGTTTGGGTTTACCGGGATGAAAGACCAGTTATGCCTGATAGCATGATTTCTGACATGGCACGGATGTACCATGGACAAGCTCATATTGGGAGAGATTCAATGATCAGACTTTTTAGACAAACATGGTATAATCCAAAATTCAGAGCCTTAGCTGAGAGTCTTTGTCAAAGGTGTCTTATTTGTCAACAGCTAAATCCAGGAAGAAAGACAGTAGTGAGTCTTGGAACAATAGGACGAGAGGGAGGTCCTTTCACGAGAATGCAAATGGATTTTATTGAAATGCCTCCGAGTAATAGACTAAGGTACGTCCTTGTAGTCGTCTGTTTGTTTTCCCGTTGGGTGGAAGCATACCCGACCAGAAGGAATGATGGAATTACAGTAGCAAAACAAATGCTGCGAGAATTCATTCCAAGGTATGGTTTTCCAGTAACAATTGAAACAGATAGAGGAACACATTTTCAAAATGAATTGGTTCAATTGATTTGTGAAGCACTTAGTATTAAACAGAAACTGCACTGTGCATACAGACCAGAGGCTTCTGGAATAGTAGAGCAGGTGAATGGAACAATTAAGAACAGGCTAGGTAAAATGTGTCAAGCCACAGGACTCAAATGGCCAGATGCCTTGCCATTAGTCTTAATGACAATCAGAAGTATACCGGAAAGAAAGACAGGACTCAGTCCCCATGAGATAATTATGGGACGAGCAATGAGACAAGCACATGTACCTGTCAACAAACTACTGACTATAACTGATGATCTGGTACTGGATTATTGCAACGGATTGGCTGATGTGGTACGTTCTGTGTTTCATATGGTTGGACCGGATGCGACCACTCTCGAAAGAAAACCGGCTCACGATTTGAATCCAGGAGATTGGGTCCGCATAAATGTCCACCGAAGAAAAAACTGTTTGGTTCCTCGCTGGGACCAACCACGACAAGTGATCCTGGTGACAACAACTGCAGTCAAGTGTGCTGGAGTGAAACACTGGGTACATGCCAGTCACACCATCAGAGTTCCAGATCCTGAAGCTCGACCTGTGAGTCGACATCTGGAAATATCTGACACCAGTTCAGCATCTGATGTAGAAGAAGAGACAATCAGAGTTCCAGAATCTGAAGATCGACCTGTAAGTCGACATCTGGAAGATCCAACTACAAGTGCAACGACAGGAGGAGTGGAAGAAATAGTAGAAGTTCCAGAACCTGAAGATCGACACGTGATTCGACATCTGGAAATATCTGACACCAGTTCAGCATCTGATACGGAGCATTCGGATTGTGAGGATAGTCTGAAAAGAAATTGGAAATTTAATAATATAGAAGAAGAAACGGAACAAAGAGACAGTAACAGTGAGCAACCAAGTACAAGTTGTGGTAAAAACACTTCAGAGACAATATTAATAGATGAAGAAGGGAGAGTTTCAAATAGAAAGTTAGAAGAATCGGAAGATCCCCGAGGAGCAATAGGGACAGATCGACGAGCAAAAGAACAGGGAAATTTAGACGCAGATAGAGAGATTGACACAGATTCGGAAGAACATCGAGGAGGGACAGAAGTAGGTGATCAAAAGAAAACACGAAAAGAACCACAAATAGATGAAAGAAATGAAATTATAAAATTTAAGATAAGAGACAATAAAGAAAGAACTGAAACAGAATCAGAAGAAAGTGGAGAAGAAAGAAACAAGAAACTAGAGTCGAGAAAGAGAACTTGGAGAACAGAAAGAGAGGAAAAAGAAAGTGAACCAAAAAGGCCAAGAAAAGGAGACAATTGGCCCAACGAAGTCAGAAAATTGAGATACAAAATCATAAGGCTAGATGGAAAAAGTGCAGAACAAGTAAATGAGGTAACAAGTCAGAAAGAACAAGAGAAACAAGGTGGAAAACACTTGCAGAAAACAAAAAGAATAAAGAAAGCAAATTTGAAGTATAAATCGCCTGAATGGCTATACATTGCTTTGACTGACATCAAAGAAGAAGAGATCACTCACGAGAACCCAGAAGAAAGCTGCAATCTGAATGGGTGAAGGTGAAGTGCAACGAACATAAAGAAATTTGAACGAATTTCTACCGGATTTGACGAAAACACTGGATATGACAAAGAAAGTGTTCTGAAAAGAATTAAAAGAAAGTACCAAACGAAGACAAAGTGAAAGTGCAGGGTGGCTAAGAAGTTCAGCATCTGATGTAGAAGAAGAGACAATCAGAGTTCCAGAATCTGAAGATCGACCTGTAAGTCGACATCTGGAAGACCCAACTACAAGTGCAACGACAGGAGGAGTGGAAGAAATAGTAGAAGTTCCAGAACCTGAAGATCGACACATGAGTCGACATCTGGAAATATCTGACACCAGTTCAGCATCTGATACGGAGCATTCGGATTGTGAGGATAGTCTGAAAAGAAATTGGAAATTTAATAATATAGAAAAAGAAAGTCAATCAATCAATCAATCACAGAATTTGTAAAGCGCACTACTTACCCGCGAGGGTCTCAAGGCGCTGGGGGAGAAAAAGAGGGAGGGGGGTGCTGCTACTGGTCGAACAACCAGGTCTTGAGTAGCCTCCTGAAGGTCAGCAGGTCTTGGGTCTGTCGTCGGCTTAGTGGAAGGGTGTTCCAGGTCTTGGCGGCGAGGTGGGAGAAGGATCTGCCGCCGGTGGTGGTTCTTCGAATGCGAGGGACGGTGGCGAGGGAGAGGTCGGCGGAGCGGAGTCGGCGGTTGGTGATGTAGAAGAGGAGTCGTCTGTTGAGGTAGGCTGGGCCAGTCTTGTGGAGTGCCTTGTGTGCGTGGATGAGGAGTTTGAAGGAGATTCTCCTGTCGACGGGGAGCCAGTGCAGGTTCCTCAGGTGGGGGTGATGTGGCTGTGGCGTGGTACATCGAGGATCAGGCGTGCGGAGGCGTTTTGTATGCGTTGCAGTCGCTTGATGAGCTTGGCCGGGGCTCCCGCGTAGAGGGCGTTCCCATAGTCGAGTCTGCTGCTGACGAGGGCCTGGGTGACTGTTCTTCTCGTGTCTGTCGGGATCCACCTGTAGATCTTGCGAAGCATGCGGAGGGTGTTGAAGCAGGAGGATGAGACTGCGTTGACTTGCTTGGCCATGGAGAGCGTTGAGTCGAGGATGACTCCCAGGTTGCGTGCGTGGTCGGTGGGTGTCGGGGCTGCTCCCAGCGTCGTTGGCCACCAGGAGTCGTCCCAGGCTGAGGGGTTGGAGCCGAGAATGAGAACCTCTGTCTTCTCCGTGTTCAGTTTTAGTCAGCTGATCTTCATCCATTCGGCGACGGCCTTCATCCCTTCATGGAGGTTGGATTTGGCGGCGAGGGGGTCCTTGGTGAGGGAGAGGATCAGTTGGGTGTCGTCGGCGTAGGAGATTATGTTGAGGTCGTGCTGTCTGGCGATGCGTGCGAGCGGGGCCATGTAGATGTTGAACAGTGTTGGGCTGAGGGACGATCCCTGGGGTACGCCGCAGATGATCTCGGAGGCTTCGGATCGGAATGGTGGGAGGCGGACTCTCTGGGTTCTGCCGGCGAGGAAGGAGGTGGCCCATTCCAGGGCCTTGTCTCGGATCCCTGCATCGTGGAGGCGTGCGCGTAGAGTGCGGTGGCAGACAGTGTCGAAGGCGGCGGAGAGGTCCAGCAGGATGAGGGCTGCGGTCTCACCGTTGTCCAGCAGGATCCTGATGTCGTCGGTGGCGGCGATGAGGGCAGTCTCAGTGCTGTGGTTGCTGCGGAACCCCGATTGGGATGGGTCCAGGATGCTGTTTTCTTCGAGGTATCGGGTTAGCTGCTTGTTGACGATCTTCTCGATGACCTTGGCTGGGAACGGAAGCAGGGAGATGGGCCGGAAGTTCTTGAGGTCTCTCGGGTCCGCCTTGGGTTTTTTGAGTAGGCCGTTGATCTCTGCGTGTTTCCAGCTCTCTGGGAAGGTCGCGGTCTCGAAGGAGAGATTGATGATGTTGCACAGGTGGGGTGCGATGGAGCTGCTGGCTTTGTTGAAGATGTGGTGCGGGAAAGGGTGAACCAAAAAGGCCAAGAAAAGGAGACAATTGGCCCAACAAAGTCAGAAAATTGAGATACAAAATCATAAAGCTAGATGGAAAAAGTGCAGAACAAGTAAATGAGGTAACAAGTCTGAAAGAACAAGAGAAACAAGGTGGAAAACACTTGCAGAAAACAAAAAGAATAAAGAAAGCAAATCTGAAGTATAAATCGCCTGAATTGGCTATACATTGCTTTGACTGACATCAAAGAAGAAGAGATCACTCACGAGAACCCAGAAGAAAGCTGCAATCTGAATGGGTGAAGGTGAAGTGCAACGAACTTAAAGAAATTTGAACGGATTTCTACCGGATTTGACGAAAACACTGGATATGACAAAGAAAGAGTTCTGAAAAGAATTAAAAGAAAGTACCAAACGAAGACAAAGTGAAAGTGCAGGGTGGCTAAGAAGTCATTTCTGAGGTGTGGTGACACATTTTCCCTGTACATAATAAATTAGATTATAGAACAAAAATGGAAGATACTAAAAATAGAAAGTGTAGATGTGAGTTCTTAAGCAGGTGGTGTAAAATGTGCTTCTTTTGTACAGGATTATTAATGACAGTATGGATTATTTTAGCAATCACCATTACAATTAGTTTAGCTGTAGAAGAAACGTCTAATAACACAGAGAAAGAAAAAGGAGCTAACGTGATACAGGAAAGTAGTGCAGAATTACATAAAGACAAATCAATAACAGATTTTTCAAAGAATGTTTTTACTAAATTATTATATGAGTATGTAGAAACAATGGATGTAAGAGATTGTTATGTTTGTATGCAATTACCTGCGTCTGTCGCAGAAGGTGTGACCTATCATCACCTTCCTTTGACGTATGGAATAACATGCAGGGGCATATTTACAAGTCCTTGCGCCACTTTGCGTCACTTTTAACATGGGAAAAGTGACGCAAAAGTGGCGCAAGGGCCTTGTAAATCTGCCCCGTAGTGTTTTTAGCAAGTCTATTTTATAAGACAGGAAGATTAGAATATTATTACACTAATATAGATAAGATTTTTTCAAAGATTCCTGTAGTTTCAGAACTAAATAAAGTGAAAGGAGCAAATATCATTTGGTGAATTTTTCATAGAAGATAAGATTCTAACATTAGATGATATAGTTAAAAACAACCTTACTGTGAGTTAAGAAATGAAGAAAAGGTATTTTTAGAAATGGTCGAGGATAGAAGAGTGAAATTTCAAAGAAAAGTGGTAGAAGAGACAAAAACACCTCTTTGGGCATTTGAGGAAGAAAATCACGACAAGGAAAAGACAAATGCAGCTATGACTCTGGATTGGCCCCAACAGGGAAGGTTGTGCATTAGAAGAAATAGAACAAGATATGACAATTATTTCGTGGGTTTCAGTGATTGCCATGACAATTATAAAATTTTAGGTGGATGGGGATTCAAAGGGGGAAAAGATCCAATATTTCCTGGGATCTATTACATTTGTGGTAACAGAGCTTATTACAGGTTGCCGGACCATTGGTATGGATCATGTTATTTAGGCCTGGTCTTTCCAAAAATCTTTCATATAGATAGAGCAGAAAAGGGAACACACGAAATAATGAAGACATTTACACGTAGAAAAAGGGAAAGATTCTCAGAAATAGTAGGTGATATTTTTGGAGCATTGATACCAGCAGTGGGAATATCTTTGAATGCATTTAAAATTCGGAAATTATCCACAGTAGTAGATCGTTTATCTACAGATACTGCTGGAGGGCTTTTGATGGTAAATACCGAGATGGTTGCCATGAGAGCTATGGTGATGCAAAATCGACTTGCCCTTGACATTCTTTTGGCAAAAGAGGGTGGAGTCTGTGGAATGCTGTAAGTCCAACATTGTTGCACTTACATTCCAGATAAAAGTGAAAATATACAAAAGTATATTAAGAATATTACCAATTTGCACAAAGAACTTGTTCCACTGGAGGTTGAAAATGCATTAGGAAAACTTGGTAAGAGTTTTTCCTCAGTAATAAATTGGTTTACTAGAATGAGTAGATTAATAGTAGGGAAAGTCATAATAGTAGCAAGCATAATAATCATAGTAGTTTTAGTACTGAAGCTAACCATTACATGTATAATGAGAAAAAGAAGGCAGAATAAAATAGAAAAGGAAAACAAGACAAACAAAGAAAGAGAGAGAGAAATGGGTGAAATAGAACTAGAAGAAATAAAAGAAAACATGTATAAAAAGACAAAGAGACAAGTTGAAAGAGATACAGTTGTGTAAACTAACAAAACAAACGGACAAGGACATATGCTATCTGATAGAATTGTATAACATGGGTTTATGTGGTGATATTAAAAATCACCACAGGGGGGAATTGATGGAGCAGGGTAATTGAAAAATTTTAACCACCTAATATTTATGTAAAATAACACACAAGTTCGTCTTAAGTAAATAAACCAACCATGTATGTTACGTGTAAAGGGTTAAAGGTAACACGCTATTTTTGTGCAAACTAATTTACTTACAATTGTCAACGTGAATAACATAAGTCTAATTAATATTTGCGTACTAATTAGAATAATAAATGCATGATTTGTGCTTGGAAATAAACTGTGTAAGTGGCAAAACAAAGCATTGGTAAGTAAGGGATGGCTTTATATGTCGCTTTTGCTAGGTAATACCTAATTGGGGTACGTAGAGTGACGGGAGGGAAACGAAAAGGCTTATATTCTTTATTCTTAACTATGTTTTGTTTATCTTTATAATAGTGCGCTTAGGCCTGTTAAGCAGCGATCTAAAATGGCCGCCATAAGCTAGAATACGCAGGCGCGAGAGGAGTTATGAAAGAGAGAAAGGCCGTGAACAAGAGAGATCATGTGATCGTTCCAAAGCCTAGGATGGAAGCGTGGTCACGGCTGTGATGACCTTATCGCATAAACGTGTGCCAAAGCAAGACAGCGAAAAGCGTGAGAAGTCGCAAGGAATAAATGAATGGACAATAACTGACCGACTGAAAAGTATCAGAAAAAGATACAGTTTGAAAACCATGAACTAAGGGAGAATGTCATGAACCCGTGTGAAACGACAAAGTATAAATTGGCCACAAAGAACTGGTTGAAACATTGATATTCGTAATGAAATGTATACTGACCCGAATGGACCAATTAGAGAGAATCTCGCCATAAAGATGTAACATTTTCACTTAGTAAGCTAGAATTAGGGTATAAGACCTACTCTGAGGGAGGGGGGTTGTTGCGTTGTTGCGTGTTGATGCGTTTTGATGCGGCTGATGCGGGATGCTGCTGCTGCTATTCTCTTTTTGGTTTTACTGCTGATATTTTATATTTTTGATTGAGCATGAGACGCTGCTTTTGGAGTACTTTTACTCCTAATAGATTTTTCCATTTTAAACTATTAGACTTTTATTCTTAAAATACTAAAGGGGAAAGGAACGAGAAGGCCTGTTTTCCAGGACAGATAGATAGATCTTTCGGGAGTTCTTGCTGTGACGAACTTTATTTTTCCATCTAATAGGTATGCATTGCAATTTCAATTTATTCTTATAAATGATACTAAATGTAATAATCTGAATAATAAATCTGAACTTATTCATGCTTCTAAAATTTATATAAACTTTATTATCTTTAAACCAATGAGTCAGTGGTTCTTTAGCTCAATGATAAATGTAAATGTTTAAAGGTTTATAGTGATTGATCTGGTCTTAATCACCATCAACTGATTCCTACTAGTTGGTCCATCGACCAATGAGCGGAATACCTTAGAGTCTGAGAAGTATTATGTCAATTTTATAAAAAGGTATCCCGTCTCCTTCCAGAATATCGTTTAACTGTTTTTCTCCTAGGTAAGGACGGATGAGATCCAGGGAATATATGAGAGAGTGAATGTATATGCGGTGTTATGGGCCCCACCGTCATATGGATATAGTTGTGCTTGTGAGGGATAATTGTACCTGGACGTCCAAAAGCATCTAGGAGAAGAAATGTTATTGTTAGCGCTGGATCAGATTTCTTGGTAGCAGAGGATGGTTGCCATGAGAGCTATGGTGATGCAAAATCGACTTGCCCTTGACATTCTTTTGGCAAAAGAGGGTGGAGTCTGTAGAATGCTGAAAGTCCAACATTGTTGCACTTACATTCCAGATAAAAGTGAAAATATACAAAAGTATATTAAGAATATTACCAATTTGCACAAAGAACTTGTTCCACTGGAGGTTGAAAATGCATTAGGAAAACTTGGTAAGAGTTTTTCCTCAGTAATAAATTGGTTTACTAGAATGAGTAGATTAATAGTAGGGAAAGTCATAATAGTAGCAACCATAATAATCATAGTAGTTTTAGTACTGAAGGTCCCCCTTCCTGCACATAAACAATAATTTTTTTTAAATGCCGTTTTGCAACTTCTGTGTGTGCTGCATTAAGCCGCACATATAGAAGTTACAAAATGGCATTTCAAGATTGTTTATGTGCAGGAAGGGGCACCTTCCTGTACATAAACAATCTTCCCCTGCACGCAGACACCCTTGAACTATGGTGCGAGGGTGCCTGCGTTGGCGCCAAGCTGCTAAACTTAGCGCCAGCGCAGGGGGAAACGCAGGGCTACACCATATTCTTGTAAATATGGTGCGGCCCTGTGTTTCAGAAGTGGCAGGAGCGTGTCGTTAAGCCAAGGAGGCTAACGACACGCTCCGCCACTTCCCTTGTACATATGGTCCTTTGTGTGCGACCATATGAGGAGGTAGCATGGATATTAAACAACTAAAAGTAGCTCTGTATTCACCTTCCTTTGATGGTTTGGTTGAGCGTGGCAACAGAATCATTAAGGAAAGCGTACAGACTGCTTTGGCTTCAGGATTAGATGGGGGCACAATTGTTACTATGAAAGATTGGGGTTATAATATGTCCCCACTTTACACCACAGGAGTAACCCCTTTTTCATTTCTAAAGGGTAAAGAGGTGCACACGTCATCATCTCCCTCATAGTTGAATGGAAGAATTCACGAAAGTGTGAGTGTTGGCCTGTCTTAGATGAGATAACCTCAAAGGTGTTGCTACAACAATCTTACATGAAGCAACATTTTCATAAGACACATGGTCAAGTAGGAGCAGATCTAGTGGTAGGCGACTGGGTAATGATTAAGAACCTCATCAGAGCTAGGAAAGGTGAGTCCAAGTTCTCTGCGCTTGTATGAGTGGACAAAGTCAGCAAAGACAGCAAGAGGCAGTTAGTGAAGCTTATGCCAGAGCAGGTAAGCATCATGAGAAAAAGGAAAGTATCTGTTCACAATGCTGATTGGGCGCAATGGTTACAACCTATAAGTGATCATCTAGATTCAGGCACATGAATAGAGGATGACCATGTGCATGTTGATGACATTTTTGAGGTAGATGAATTACCCAGCGAACGTGTGGGTATGAGTTCTGTGGGTTCCCGCACCAGAAGGGTTCCCAAGAGGTTTGATGACTTTGTACTCTTGTAATTCTTATGCAAAGTGTAATTATTCTGAAGATGTCTTACTGTGATATATACTGTGCATTCCTTTAGACTTATTGTTTTTATCAGTTTTATTTTTGTTTTCAGTTTTAAAGGGGGGAAGGTGATGTGACGAATGTATCATCTTCATTGTTTAAATGTATTAGGCATGTTAGGGCTGTATTGTCTGCATGTGTGGGTACGCATGCATTGCTTATATTTTATTCCACCACTCGCTCTTCATGAACTGACAGTGAGGATTCCAGGACAGCAAGCAGTTAGCTGTTGGGATCCGCATCGAAAGGACGTGCCACGTCGTGGGCTCTTTCTTACATATGGAAAAAAGCTTCTTCAATCCTCTTGCCTCCACTGAGCATTTATTTCATACTGCTACAATAGTTACCTGATTTTTTTAATTGATAAAGCTATCGATAAGAGAGTTAAATCAGCAAGAAGTTGGCAGGAAGAGCAGCTGATATGTCTGTTTACACTGTCAAAATCTGTGAACTCTCATTCCCATAAGCAAAACTTCTGAGTGGCCCAAACTAGAAAGTATTTTACAGTCTTGCTTGCGGGGGTGATCAATACAAACACAGGTTTGCTCGTTTAGCGACAGTGTTGACTGGATATGCCCATATTTATTTTCCAGGCATCATTAAATTCATTCTGTTTCTCTTTTTTTGAGAAAAGAGCACTACTAGCCATTTTGAGACCATCTGAAACTTCAGTGTCCATCAGTACATTATCATCAGTTAAACTGTTTCATGGTGCCAATGCTTTAAACGAACTGTAATAAAGGGTGCCTGAGAGCCGGCGCACAAGATGGCAGCACATTAGTGAGGCTTCTGCTGTCGGATACCACAGTCCAACGCCATCCTACAGATAGGGCACAAAATCACCCGCAGATGGCTTCGGGAGGGTCAGTAATCACCCAAAAGCACAAACGGCTGGCCAATTCACATACCTAATTAAAGGATTACTCGGCTCAAGACAGCTGACCGGATTGCAGCATAGACAACATGGCGGCGACTCGCTGTGCGGAGAGCAGCCAAAAGCCCCCACAGGAGACGATCGAAACACAGTGAGCCTGGCATCAGGACCTGGAAGGGCCCTCCCACATATGAGGACAGTTACAGGGCAAGACCAGTGCTATGTGGTGAGTCGCAAACTCACTTGCCACTGTCGGGCTATAAATGGGAGCCACAGCCCAAGTCTGCGGCTGTAGTTGAAGCTTCCAACTGTATTCTTTGCTGCTCGCCCACTGAGAGGGTAACAGGCTTGTGTAGTGCTAGGTCTGGCCAGGACCTTCCTCGTGGGTCTACAGCCTCTGGACAGGCATCACTCCTTTGTTCATTGAGTCTGCCCGTGCCCCCCGCCCCCCAACTTCCACCTACACCAGGCTGCTTGACTGGAGGTGAGGCAGGACCTCGCGGTGACTGTAAATCACACGAGGCCCATTTAAGTTGCCGGCCTACTCCTGCTGCTGAGAAACGCTGACACCCAGACTGTAGCAGAAGTGACTAGGTCACTGAAACTATATAGCGCTAGCGGGAGGATGCACTGACGAGATAACACACAGCAGCACCATTATTTTCAGGCACAACCTCTGAATGCACACCCTTAGCTGGGCCACCCCAACCCTCCCAGCTCGATTTAAAGTAACTCACTAGAATAAATGATGAATCTTCCAAATACCTCAACAAGTGGCAGGGTTCCAAAAGCAGATCACACTTGAAAGCCATGAATGTGAGAGGCCAGGGGCAGAGTGCAGCAACGGATGCCCCCCCTCCATGGCACACACATCAGGTTTCTGCATGCTTCTACTAAGCGGAACCCCGCCGGACCTATTGGTAACATACAAGGTCCATTAGACTTGGTATTTGACCTGCACATCTTTATAGGCCTCTGCTATGGTAACATGTCCATGTGAACCCTCCCCTAGATCATCCATTCAACCTTCTTATAGAGTACTGCCCTACAATGTTCCTCCGACCCCCCACAACACGACACCTGGGAGCTCCTACCAGCTCTCACGAGACCCACAAGAGGTTACACTTAATACCGTTCTAGTTGTAGTCCTCCTAGACCAAGGCACTCACAAGTTTCTACTCCTGGTCCGGATAGGCTGTGTTGTACATTGTGCCTTTTTTAGTTGACATAAGGTTTATGATTTGGGATCTAAGGGAGACTGTCCTGCTGGAATGTAAAGGTTCATAATGGAAAGCTTCAATTCTAGTAAGGACACGCAGGCAAGGATTATGCTCATCTTTCTCCCTTTATTTTAACTCCAGCAGCTTCAACATATAACAAAAAACTATCTTTCCCTTAAACCACCAGTAAAGGAAGTTGAAAACAACTTCAACCAATCAGAACACAAAGGTGCATATGTACAAGGAAATGGTGCAGTGCAGTGGGAAATTTTGCAGGGCTGCGTTATTTCCAAAATGCAAGGATGTGCCTTATATGTGCTCAAAACCAACCATTAATGGGGTTACGCTCTTTCTATTTGTGCTGCAGATTGCAGCACACATAAAAAAAGCAAAAACGGGGAAAAATAAAAGTATTTTTCCTCGTTGCGCCAATCTAATGCCTGCTTTTGCATGGCATTCGTTTTTGGCGCTCCTCAGATTTAGACATCTTTGTAAATCTGGGGCAGCATCAAAAAGCAATGGGTGTTGCGGTTGAATGCCCACAGCAACACCCACTGCACACCCCTTTGACGCAGATACCTGCGTGAAAGGGCACCATATTTACAAAGCGGCGTTAAGCCATGTAAAGTGGCTTAACGCCGCTTTGTAAATATGGTGCAGGGCATTGCCCACCGGAATGTCGAAAAAAGTGACGCTCTGGTGGCGCAATCCCCTTGTACATATGTCCCGTAATAGTCCTTGTCTCTCATCTATGCTCCCCCTTTCTTCATGTGAGAGTGGTCCCAGAATCCAGTGTTTTTTCTCCATCTTGACTTTCTCCGAACCTAAGGACAGGAAAAGGGTACATAACTCGCCATCTTGAATCAAAATTTCATTACAACAAAGAAATATATACAACCTTAACTTCTCAGTAATCAACAGTTCGCTTGATAAACAAGAACAAATACTTATACCAGACGGAGACATCTGAATATTCACTGGATAATGAACTTTAAACTATCTCTGTAAAAATTAAGGGCAGGGAATGGTAACCAGGAAAACGTGGGTGGGAATAATCCTTGCCTCTATGCCCTAAATAGAATTGAAAGTTTCTGTTACGAAATCCAGGAAATTTTACATTCTAAGTCAGGACCGGAGGCGAGGATTATGTTCATTCAAACTTATCCACCACCAAAGAGGCCAAATCCTGAACTAGTTTAAAGTAAAATCTCTTAAACATGGAATCTGAAGACTAGTCCTACTGCATTGATTATTTCCTCTAGGCTTGCTCCTAAAGAGAAGGCTTTGGACGCCATGGCCCCTCTCACAAAATGGGCTCCGAATTGAGACACATCAATACCTTCCTCGTGTTGGCCATCACACCTACCAAGCAATGGTAGGAGAGGATACCACTTTGAAAGGTTTTCTAATGGATATAAGGAGCTGTCGCTAAGTCCACAAGAACCTTCGATCTGGATCCCCCTAAGTGATTGATATACTGCATAGCTGAGATGTTGTCCATCTTGAGGAGAACACAACATTGTACCTTCTCTTTGGTGCAGCATTGAAGGGCGAAGAATCCGCCCATAAGTTCCAAACAATTTATGTGAAGCTGTTGTTTTTGCACAGACCATTTACCTCCTGTAAACGAGTCCCTGCACTGTGCACCCCAGCCAGATTTGCTGGCATTGGATTCTATGATTATATGCGGTTCTGAACCAAAAATCACTCTTCCGTTCCATGCCTCCATATGAGTGAGCCACCGCCCAATTTCCTACCCTTACCTTATTTGTTAGAGGCACCACTTCTGAGTATTTCAGAACCCTGCGCAGATGAAAAGCCTTGAGTCTCTGAAGGGCTCTGTAATGGAGCAGACCCGGAAAGATTCCCTGTATTGAGGAGGGCAGGAGTCCCACTACCAGGACGATCTGTCTTAGTGATTTTGACGGCTTCAACAAGGTTTTGTGCAGTTCCTGGTTAATCTTTATTACTTTTCGGAAAGGAAGGCTCAACTTCATTTGCAACGAGTTGATTACGAACCCCAGAAAGGTCATCTGTCTGGCCGGAATCAACAGAGACTTCTTCTTGTTTATAACGAAGCCCAGGCTCTCCAGCAGTTGCACCAATATCTGGAGTTGTTCCGACAGCGGCTTGGGACACTGATCCATTAACAGGATGTTCTTGAGATAAACAATGAGGCTAAAGCCTTGGGCATGTAGGTATTCCACCACTGGCTTCAACACCTTTGTGAAGCACCATAGTGCCGAAGAGAGGCCAAAGGGCAGTTTTGAACTCAAAAACCAGGCGCGAATTACACAAGGTGCCCTGGGGGCGCAGCGGGTGTTTGCGCCTGCTTTGCGCGCCACTGGGGCAATTTGGTATCACAGAAGGGGCTGCAGACGCTTGGGCGGCCCCTTCTGTAATACCGATAGGGCTGGTGCCCATAAAGTGTCAGCACTATTTGCATGGGGGCGTGCCCCATGCAAATGAAAAACTTCCTTTGCCTCTGTGCCCGCGCCATATTACAGACGAGGGCGCAGAGGCAAAGAAGCCCTCTGGAGGGGGAAAGAGGGTCTCATGCCCCCCCCCAGACATCCCCTTGCAGGAGGGTGCAGTCACTGACTGCACCCTCCTGCAAGGGGATCTCTAATTCCCTTCAAAAGTGCAGGCGGGTTGCCGCCTGCACTGTGAAAACAAGGAGCGGCTTTAAACCAGCCGCTCCATTTTTCACATGAATGCTCTACCCTGCATTACTCTGCATGAAAGGGGCATTCCATGGGGGTTGTTGTGGGTGTTCCCACGCAACACCCATGGATCCTGACGCATTCCCAGATTTACAAGGTTTTGTAGACCTGGAAATGCATCAGATTCTAATGCCTCCCCAGGGGAGGTGTTAAAGTGGCGCAACGAGAAATACCTTTATTTCTCCTCGTTTTTTGCTCTTTCTCTGTGCTGTGTTGGCGCTAAGCAGCCAATTGTGAGCCAGCGCAGAGAAAAGCATAGGGATGCGTCGTATTGCAGTAAAAACGATGCATCCCTGCACTTTTCTAATGACGCAGCTCGGCGTAGCAAGATGGCTTGCAAAGGCGCGCTGCGTCATGTTCTAGTAAATATGCCCCTTGGTCTCTCCATTTGAATTGGAGGAATCTGCGGTGAGGCGCCTAGATAGGCATTGTGAGGTAAGCATCTTTGAGATCCAACCATGCATCCAGTTGTCTGTGTGCAAGAGGTCTCTCAAAAGATGGATACCCTTCATTTTGAAGTGGCGGTACATCAACCACTGGTTGAACTCTCGTAGATTTATGACAGGAAGTTGACCTCTGCCCCTCTCGTCCACCAGAAAAATATTGCTGAGAAAGCCGGAAGGATGAAGATGAGTAGGGGTGATGGCATTTTTTTGTAGCAGATCCAAAACCTCTTGATCGATAAGGGAACATTCCGTTTTGAAACAAATGAACGGACGTGGCATGGCAATTTTGAATCAGAGACCCATAGAACTCGATGTGGAAGCCCTGGACGGTCTGCAGAACCCATGCGTCTGAGGTCAGGGGAAAAGAGAGCCAAGTGATCCCCCCCACCCGATTGGGAAGAAGGGTGAATTCTTACCTGAATTATTTCCTTTGAATTGTCCTCGTGAGCCGCCTCTTGTGCCTGCGTTCTTCTGGGATCATCTGGAGGGGAAGAAGCCCCCAAATCTGGACTGATCCTGCCAGCGTCCCTGCCGGGCATCTTGACCTCTTGGAGGGCCTTGATAGAGAACTTGACCACTCAAGCATCCTCTGCCACGGCCGGCATCTGCAAAAATCTTAGGGTGGAAGATTTTGTTCTTGGAAGCCTGTGCTTTATCAAGGGAAGTGAAGGTGTAGACAAATTTCCCCACCTCTTTGACAAACGGATCACCAAACAAGCCCCCTTGCCAGACCGCGCATGCCTCTGAAGATGCCAGATCCCACCAACTTGGGGTCCACTTTGATAAGAAGAGAGCAGTCTCTCTCCATTGACAAGGCGCAGTTTGCATTCTCCAAGAAAATAACTGCCCGTTGGTCCCAGCCTGACAACACCTCCGGAGAAATAAGAGCACAGGACTGCTTAGCCTCCTCTGCCACATCTAGGATTTTAGTGAGGGGCCCTATGACATCCAGGAGTTTATCCTTCTTTGGGTCACAAATGTACTTCCCCAAAAATGTAGCCATGCGAGAGTCTATCCGAGGTAAGAGCAACCTTCCCGGCCAGCAAAGGCTGAGGGCATTCCACCCGAAGACGTGATCTCACCTCCTTCTCCAAGGGCTTATGTAATCTACCTGCCACATATTTAGCCACCATATCTGATGGCATCCACTCAGCAGAACGAGAGTGTATAAGATCCTAAGAATGCAGCATATCAGAGGCTCCAGCCCCCTCTTCCTGCTGTGCAGGTATCTGGGACTCTGAAACTGGAGCAGGATGCCAGAGTCTAGACGGATCTGGCTCATCGTTGGAGTCTCCATAGGAATCGTCATCAGGAGAGCAAGATCGTGAGGCAGGAGCCTCGAAGGCAAACCCCAAAATTGCCATGGAGTCCTCTTCTCCCACATTAGGACATGAGCGGAACAAAAAGGCTTTCTTCAGCCTCTCAAAGGCACCCAGGTCCACCCCTGATTTCTGTTTAAGCTTAGCCGGGCGCTGAGGCGGGGCAGGGGCTTCATGGCCCGCCAGCTTAATTCCCAAATGAAGGGGTCCCGGGCATGCATAGGCCAGGTGCATGAGATGTCTCTCAAGGGGTTCAGTAGCCAAGGCCAGCGCCTGGCGGCTGGAACCGTCAACCGCTTCGCAGAACTCGTCATCTAGTGGAAGGATGGAGTCAGCCTCCTCTTCCACGTAATCTCCATCCATCTCCTGCATCATGGACCTGGAGATTCATGACACTACTTAAAGTAGACTGTGTATGGCGCTGGATCAAACCCAGCTAGGATTTGGCGTGTCTGGAAGACACTGGGTGGGTCAAGGCCCGTGGCAGGTGCATCCTCAATAGAAATATATATATGAGGATAATAGGCCTGGGCCTTGCCCCTGCGGCGTAAACCTGAAGAAAAAGATTGGCCAAAGAAATTAACGGTTTAAAAGAAAGAGATAATTAGGGACTACTGACCCGATCGCGTGGGCCGTCGGCACCGCTTTTAAACAATAACAGACCCCCGCGCGGGGGTGTAAAGGCCTCCAGGTCAGACGGGAGAAGGCAGGGTCGGCGCTCCGAGGCAGCCCTGGAACTCGATTGGCCCAGTGCGCCGATCGGGAGCAGTGAGACGCTCTTCGAGCGCTCGCAATGTTATTTATGGCCCTGTAGCGCCCTCTAGCGGGTATATGTCCATACCGCGCTCACGCGTATATACCGCGAATCGAGCGCTGAAGTACGTCGTTCCCGCGGTGAAAATCTAGAAAACAAACAGGCCAACCTGGCACAAGTAATATCATAAAGCAATGACAGAAGAATAGCACAAATAAGTTAACTAAGAGACTCATCTGTGCTCTGCTGGGGCAAGAAAGAGGAAGCATAGATGAGAGACAACCAAGGACTATTATGGGATATTACTGGCTCATGGGAAAGATAGTTTTTTGTTAAATGCTGAAGTCAAATAAAGGGAGAAAGATGAGCATAATCCTCGCCTTCAGTCCCGACACAAGGGCATAGCTGCCAAGGTTTCAGATTGCTATGTGTGACATTTTCATAATTTCAGTGTAATTATGAGTGACATTTCCACAAATATGAGTGACGCTTTCTCGCAAGCAAATCAAGCAATGAAGACAAGGGAAACATATAAATATCAGAAATTACACCTATTTGAGCATAGCTGCTAATGTTTTAGATTGCTTATGTGTGACATTTTCATAGATTCAGTGGATTTATGAGAGACAGTCAGCGACTAACTGAGTGACACTTAAAGTGACACTTTCTTGCAACCAAAATCATGCAATGAAGTCCATGGAAACAGACAAATATCAGAAATCACACTAATTTGTGCAACAAGAAAGTCGAACTCTGCAGCGGGTGCTTTTAAAGCTAGTATTTAATTTCTAAATAATCAGCACCCTCTACCCCAATCTCAGCTCCAGGTGCGGCTGAACCACAAGTAAAAAGGGATTTCTGTGACAAAAGCAGCAACCCACTGAGCTATCCACATACAATACAGTTCTGTAATATGCTGTTAGACTTTCTTTATAGGAGGCATATTAACTCTCTGCACTACTTTATGGTGAGAGTGAAAACTGCCAGTAGAGAACACTGTGACCTCTCTCCAGCGGGAACATTAATCACCCGACTAATCTGTGATTTAGCAAGTCTCATAGTGCTGGGAAAATAAAGGCTGCTGCTTCATACTGTCAAGAAAGGGTATTTAACCGTTTGCAAAAATAAATCAGCAAAACTGCTAGTTCAATTAGACAAAATTAGATGGGGGCCCTGCAATTACAGCACAGACAGGCAACTTTAGTGTGCACATTTGCAAGGCGCTATGCTGTGCTGGAGCCCCTCCCATTTCTTGTAAAATAAACATTTTAAATGTCAGCAGCAGTAAATTATTATATTAATATGTGACTTACTAAGTCTCTTAATAGAATGTTCCAATGAAGAGGAGCTGCTGGCGTGGCACCGCGGACATCGTTAGCCTGTCTCTTCTTCAGTCAGACCGAGCCGTGCTGCACTGCCTCAGCCTGTGCCACCTGCTCCCACTATGAGATTCATGCTGGCGTGATGAGTCCGGTGGCCCTGGGCAGGACACAGCAACAGCACATGGCGAGGTCAGGAGGAAGTGAGCAGGTGATCGGTTCTTAAACACCGGCTTCCTCCTTTAAATCTGCGCCATGCAGCAGGGCGCGCAGCAGGACAGCAATGAATTCCTGGGTGCCTTGGGACCCGACTGGCGCCGCGGGCAGGAAATTGAACATCCTGCCACAGCCTGGGCCCACCGGACGCGGCTCCTCTTTAACTTCAACGCCGTGTGTCCATGTGGGACCTGGGGAACATCTACATGAAGCAAGTTTGGCGCTAGTTTAAAGAGCTTTATTTGGCATAACAAAGAAAGCCGCCTATAAAATCAGTCTCAGACCGGATAATTAATACATTTGTTAAGAAGGTAGCCGGTGCCTCTGCAGAGTGGAATTCGAGACGAGCAGCAAGCGTCTCTTCGAACCCATTGTCCGGGCACCGACCCTCACGTGCAGAGTATAAGTGAGTCCTCAATCCTTTGTCCGTGCACCGACCCTCCCCTCCCTCCCGTAGAGAGAGAAGCTGTCACACCAGCCTTTGGGGGAAAAACGGGAAATGTGTGAATGAGCCGCCCTTGCATAGACTTATATTATAAAAACCAATACGCTGCACTTTCCACTACTTGGAAGTGCTGCGCTTTAGAAATCACACAAGCGCACTACAGGCTTACCAGAGGAGCAATTTTAACGCCGTCCACAATGATAAGATCAGTGCCTGCCGCTTTATTCTAACTCTAGCCGCCCGACCCGTAACAAGTGGCGCCAACAAGTCCCGGGCCCCCATGGTGTGCCACTGCCAGTAGCAACCACTGCTGAGGGCAGCCCCCCCCCCGTCGCGTTAATTGGCAGCAGTGTCAAAGCCGCGCGGCGCCGCAGGAAATATGCAGCCAGGCACGACAGGCTGGGCAGATTTGTAACATTGTAGCACTCTCAGCCACTCCAGAGCTGAGAGCAGACAATCATCTTTAACTGTTAACTTATTGAGCCCAGCAGCTGCTGGCAGCCGCAGCACGTCTCGGAGCAGCAGAGCCGGCGCACAGGTGCAGGCGCCGGTGGCGCACGCTGGCTGGTAGCCAGAGTTTCAGAGTGGCATTAAATGCGTGACAATGCATTTCAGTGCGGTGATGCGGAACACCACACTGAAATGCGTGAGCGTCACACCTGGTGCGTGATACTTGGCAGGCATGCAAGGGGGCCTATTAACAAGGTGGCGCTAAAAAATTATCGCCGCTTTTGCGGCCGTTTTCGGCCGAAAAGCGGCGATAATTTTATCGCCTTATTAGCAAAGACACGCTATCACGTGTTTTGCTGATTTTGCTCTTGTTTCCAGCACGCCTGACTTCGCATCGCTAATGAGATGCAAAGTAGGCGTGTCTGTGGAAACAACATGGGCAAATATCGCGAAGGCAGCTTCGCGATAATATTTACAATGCGGGGAAGCGATTCTTTTAATCGCGTTAAGTATGCCTTAACGCAGGAATTTAACGTCTGTTAAATTCCTGACTAAGGCATACTTAACATGAGGGGTGGATTCTGTGGCTAAGACCACAGGCCCTATCATCTAGGATATCGCAGTTTTCCACCATGGAAAACGGCGATATCCACGCTATCTCTGAAATTTTTATCGCCTCGGCGATGCGCGTTGTTAATAACGCGCTAACCGGGCGATAAATATGCAAGCGCTAAGCGCGCTTTGCGATATTTATCGCCGGCCCTTGATAATATGCCCCAAGATTGGGCTACCAGTGTGGGTGGGAGTTGTTATCTACTGGTTTACAGTTACATACAGGGACAGCAACTGATATATAGGATCCCAGCCCATGGCTAGTATTAGGACTAGCCCTTAGTCATTGAAATGCAAGACGTGGAATGGGAGGTGCTTTAGCAACCCTGAGATGATCAGACAGGTTCTGACACACCTGGACAGGCACAGATATTACTCCAGGATACACATTTAGCTTCGCATACGGGACGCAGTTTTGTATCCAGGTCGACATCTCATTATGTTACATTCTCATACTCTTCCTATTCCTGTGTGGGGTGGTTGTACTTATCAAAAGGGGCACGTGCTTTACCTTCAAGGGCTCACTCTCAGGCGACCATGGCAGATAAATCATTCTCTGAGGTAGATTTGGCACCACAATGCTGACAATCGTTAATTGCTACAGGCCCAATGTGGACAACCCAGAATTTTTTGACCACTTGTGGGGTGGGATTCTCGCCACTGAGCTGCAATCGCTGCTACGGGTGGGGACTTTAACTGTACCCTCCAGTGTCCACCTGGTGGAGGTGCGGAGACTGAGGAATCCATCGAAGACTGAAGGCACATATTACACAGCAGTGCATACAATGTGGTCCAGATTGGACTATTGGTTGGTCATACAGGACCTGGGCTCTCAGGTTAAGGATGCCTCACATTTGGCCCTCACTCTGACCACTTCCCAGTAATCCTGACTTTGGAGGCTTTCGATCATGATGACAAACCTGTTGGTCGCGGCTGGAGCCTTAATCCCGAGACCCTGTTGGAGATGGTCTTGGTGGATGAATTATGCACTATAATAATGGAGTACTTCACACGAAACACTGGCACAGTTCAACATATGGGGGCGGTGTGAGAGGCCTTTAAGGCCACCTTCAAAGGCAAAGAATAGTAGATTCCTTAGGTCTCTCAGAGACCACCCGGCCAAACGTGAGCGAGAGCTTAAGGAGATGGAGGGTGTTCTCCTTGATGGAGTACAAGAACAACTTACAGTTAAATTGACTGAGTTCTCAAAGGTGGCAGAGAGGGAAAACAAATACTCAAGGACACCCGCGTGTGGAGAGGGGGAACCACCAGGCAGGACACAGGCAACCCGATTAGGATCCCTTTTGGGCGACCAGTGACATCCTAGAAAATAAAGAAGCGAGCTCCGATGCACTATCCAATGGATTCTACAAGTCTCCACGTCTTATTATACAGCCTTATACACATTCAGGAGCTCCACTTCTCACGAGCAGGTGGAGGACAATCTCGATGATATTGTGGTAGGCTGTATTAGCAATGTACACCGTTTATTATTAGCACAACCCTTTACAGTAGAGAAGATCTTGACTGTTATCAGTAGCCTACCCACTGGCAAAGCGCCGGGCTTCCTGTCGAATTCTATAAAAACAATTGTTGACTTGCTTTAAGGGTCTACAAAGAAGCGCAAGAGTGACAACTGCACCCCCTGTCATGGCAAGAGGGAGAACTGATTTCGCTGCTTAAACTGGATAAGCCACTCACAAGCTGTGACTCTTCTCTGCCCCTGTCACTCCTAAATTGTGATGCTAAAATACTCTCTAAGCTCATCTCCAATCGCCTATGCCAGATCTTATGCTACCTGACCAGTCTGACTTTATGCAGAGGTTTGCTAAACTGTGAACAATCTACGAACCCTGTTCACTCTCCTGCAAGACCATGACCCCAGGGTAGATGCTGTAGCTGTGTTTCTGGATGCCGCTAAGGCATTCGATTCCCTGGAATGGGACTACCTTTTTGTCATACCGCCTAGGATGGGACTTCCACACCCCTTCCTGGACTGGATCAGCTTATTATATGCAGAACTGGTGGCGCAGGTGCTAATTAATGGGGATTTCTCTACCCATGCACTTAATCAGAGGCACGCCCCAAGGCTGCCCATTATCACCCCTGATATTTGTGCTGGCATTGGAGCCCTTGCCTGCATGACTTAAAAAGAACATGCACTGCACTATACCAACAGACGTACTTATCTCCTTAAATGCTGATGGCATGACTTTGTATGATTGAAATCTGAGGGATTGTCTGGATCGACTCATGAGAGAATATATTAAAATTGGGGCCCCGCTAGGAGTAAACATAAACTGGTCCAAGCCACAAATGTTCCCCATCAAGGACAGCACCCTCCAGTTCACACCTGGGTTCCCCTTGAACCGGTGTGAGGATTCTGTAAAATACTTAGGTATATTGATTAACCAGGGTCGCAGTGTTGTTATAGGGGAGAATTATGGGGTGACAATTACCAACATTTCTGAGCAGATTACAAGATAGTTAACACTTCCGCTATCATTGACTGGCCACATAGGAATGATGAAAAAGTAATACTCCCTACACTGCATGTATCTATTTGTGAACATCCTCCTCCTAGTTTCAGTCGCATTCTCACACCCACTCAAGACCCACCTAATCAGACAAGCATGGACAGGGAAGCAACTGAGAATTAAATGGTCAATATTTACATTGCTGTTTCACACGCAGGCCTAGAAAAATCATAATAATTTTACTAAACCTGTAGGTTGAGTGACTAGAATCATCAACTTGACCCAACTATAATGCGTTTGGCCCATAAACTGGTCTCAACTCTCAAATTGTGTGATACTAGGCAAGTATTTTATTTCACTGACTCACCTTTTTTCAATATCAAATATGAGAGCACCTTCAAATATGTGAGTTAACCATGTAGGCTGTCCCAAAACTCTTTTGATTAACTTAATAGATTAAAACTTCTGCTCCATGTATAATAAAAATCTACCACCCATAAGTGTACACATGACCCTTGAAGTGCCTCTTAGTTCACTAAGAGCATTGTCATCAGGGTGGGCGGCAGGTATATTTCTCAGTTCATGTTTAAAAACTTTGGGGCATATTATCAAGAACGGCGTTAAAATTATCGCCGCTGTAGCGGCCGAAAACTGCAGCTAAAGCGGCGATAATGGGCTTGATAATATGCCCTTGAGAATTCCAATAGAAGCCCATGTTGACACCAGAACATGGGCTTCTATTGGAATTCTCAAGGGCATATTATCAAGCCCATTATCGCCGCTTTAGCGGCAGTTTTCTGCCGCTAAAGCGGCGATAATTTTAACGCCGTTTCTTGATAATATGCCCCTTTCACTTTTAATAAGTATAATACTAAACCAAGATGTGGTAGCACTCCATCCTTTACAGACAGTACATTTCCATTGGAATGGCCACAAACGTTCCCACTGACATACACTTTTACTGATAAAACTATACAACGTACAAACAATAATGTGTGGAAATATTTATAATTTTCACATCACCAAGTAAAGTTTATTTTTCATCTTTGTTTCCATCAACACTTCAAAAAAACTGTAAAAAATGTTTTTATAACTACTGAAATATATTTTGAAATATTTGTAAAGTTCATTTACAAACCATTTAAATGTGGTGTTTCAGGAAAAAAATGACATCCTACATACTTTCATTTTACACTCCTTGTACCCCAGCACGTTTGTAAGCACTGCCGGACTGGGAACTGAAACCAGCCCTCGCAAACAGCTCTGCCGGGCCCCTGGGAGGGAGGGGTTATGTGCTAGCAGTAAGCACCACTCCTGTGTCACTGCTGCCGCTCTTGTTGCAAGGGGCCGATATTGCAGCTATGCTACAAAACTGGCCCCCAGTAACAAAAATGCCCCCCCCAGGGGTCTAAAACCAGCTCCCACACTGATGGCCCACCGAAGAGACGCCCGGTGCCCGCTACGGCCAGTACGGCCCTGGTTGTCAGACAGTTTACTTTATGTTTCTTTCTTTGACTGCAAAGTTAGAGGATTTTGTAAACACCAATCTCCAAGATAAAATAAGCCCCAATTTGAAAGAACATAAAAGTTGACATTTAACATCTGTCTTTCAAAACACAGCAAATGTGACAAGGTAAAAACAAGATATATAGGAATATTTATTGCTAATTCACTTTCAGAACACCTGTTCTTTGTCAGGAGCTCTCTCCCCAGACTGGTGCAGTAGGACGTAAAAATAGCTTGCCCAGATAAAATCTGACTCGCCATAACAAGTGGGCAAGTAGATTTCTCGAGGCCTACATTTGGGTGGGTTTGAAGCGGCAGACCTAGAATTGTGTTGTCTATGCACTCAGGCCCACTTTGCGCAATACTGGTACCACCCGATGCCTTATTTGCCACAGGCGGCAGTGGAGGGAGGCAGCACATCTCCCATCCCTCTGACATTCCTTCCTGGCACTTCGATATCTCAGTGGACGCAAGACGTTTCCACAGTGGAATGCAATGTAAGGGCATGGGACAGCCTCGGTAAGAAAGTGGGTATGGATGAGCTTTACTCGTCGTATTTATGTCTAGACCATCATCTGCTTTTGCTGGTGGTGCAAAGGCTGAAAGGAGATCCCAGCTAGCAGCACAAGATGTTCGCTGCTGAGGGGAACCTTAATAGAAACAATACCTTCCTTACACTCACCGACCACTACCACCACAAAACAGTTAGTCGCTAACCTCTATCGATCAGTGCAAGAGGAGATGCCTCCGACACACCAAAGGGCTAGGCAGGAGTGGGTGGGAGAGCTTGGTTCGGAAATCCCATGCAACACCTGGTGGTTTTGCCATATGCAAATAGGTGTGCTCACCTCCAGCAGTAGGTTACATATAATACAGTATAGGTTCTTACAACGGGCCTACTATGCCGAAATCCCTGCCGAGGTTTGGCCTTAGGGAACAATCCCGTTGTGGTGGATGTTGTGAGCCGGGGGTGGAATTTCATTAATTGGCCTGGACCTGTATGGTGTCGGAGAGTACTGGCAGAAGGTATGCTCCACCCTCACTGAAATGGTTGCTGTGCATGTACCGCATGACTCCATGATAGCTGTGCTTGGCTGGATAGGGGATATTTACATAACGCATAAGAGATTTATGATGGCCCTGCTGACAGCAAAGTGGCAGGTTGCCTGCTGCTGGGGTAGGAAGAGAACCCCGAAATGTGAGGAGCAATGGCTCACCTCAATGATATATTGTAATGAGCAGCTAGAACTATACGTAGAACTGCTACCAATGGCATCAAGACCAAGAGACATAAGTCAACCTCTTTGATCCTACCTGCTCACTCGGAAGCCTGAGGGAGGGAAAAGAGATGAAACTGAGCATCACGCCCCAACTTAGACTACCGCCTATGTGGCGATCCCCTACCTACCCCCCACCACCGAGCTGTTATATTCATGGGACCAGGGGATTACTGTGCTGCCAGGGAACCGCCATCTGGACTTTGCGTATGTGCTGGCCTGAGGCTGCTTTCTGCTCGGGGCCCCCAGTAATCTCCCAGGGCTGTGTGGCTTGCTCTGGGTGATTTAAAACAGTGGGTGGTGAGCACTTTGGAATTTGCGCTTTCAAGTCTGTTGCCCGAGGAGTGGGCTCACTTTGTACTACCCCCGGAGAGGAGCACATTTTTCTTGCCCTGCAGCATGGGCAGCGCTGCACTCCTCTCGGGGGCTTGAGCAGCAGGAGGGGAGAGCTGAGAGGAATGAATCGCTCTCCCTCTCCCTACCGTATTGCCTGCAATTGTTTATGGCGACCTGCAGCCGGGGCACTGCTACGCGGCCCCGGGCTGCCAAGAAGTAAGGCGCAGTGGCAGTGAGGAGCCCCAGCCGGGAGTTCCTCTGCGTGGCTGGAGCAACGCCAACGCTAGAGGGAGGTGGGGCCCAACCGCCGAAGAGAACCAGAGCCTCGCAGGCTCCAATCGGCCACCTCCTGCCTGAAAAGAGGCTGTTTTCAGGAGCCGACCAGCGTGAACCCCCACCCCCTAATGGGGTCCCCATTCTCTGAGGAAGGCCAGAGAAAGGAGCTCTGCTCGGACCCACCACACATTGCCTTTGGGATAAGCCTTACTTCTCTGCCAAGCTACCAAGGGGGTGAGGAGGGGTTATCTTGGGTGCGTAACTCCCTTGCCCTGACTAGAGTGGCAGGTTCTGCCTGGATTAGGTGTATACTCTAGCCAACCAGAAACCCCATTTCTAACAGTGATAGATAGTCAAACAGTGGTAATGTCATTGAAAATGAATGAAGTCTCGGCTCTTAAGCTTTTATTTTCTGGATGGGCTTCACAATGTTTCAATATTCAGAGATTTGTGTGATCTTATTGTATATATTAACAACTATTTCAAATGTGAGTCAAAATGTCAGAGTAAAAGATTATATAAAGTACATACACATAAATGTGTTGTGCCACCCTGAGAGAGACAAGGAAAATGATGGCTCCCAGGCAGACTGGAAGGGCAGAGTAACACTGTTAATTGTAGCCCAAACTCCCTTTTCAATGTATGTAAGCCACACCTACAGCAGGCGTATCAACTCCTATGCCAGGGTGCAACATATTCAAAAGTTAGAACATGTGTTTAACATGTTCCAGCTGCAAAATTGTCGTTTTTGCTGCAAGAAAGATTGGTAGCCCCATTGGTGAGTACAGAGTTACATGGTGACATCTCAGCTGTGGCAACTTCTGAATGGGACTGCCGAAGTGGGTACTCAGGGTATCAAACAACTTGTTACATTAAGCCAGACTCGATGTCCATGTCAAAATTTATGTAACTTGTTGCCACATGCAACTTTTAGAAAGTTGCCCAAGTGTTCTAGTGGTCATTTAACGAGGCTGGCCACGAGATAGCCTTCTGCCCACCTGGGCCCGTATTACAAATAAGGCACACCTTCCATATTTAACCTTAAAGGAGGTGTGCAGGTGGCAAACATGAAAAGTGCACCCTATCAGGAAGAATGCACTGCCCTCGGGGCAGCCGCGAACTTATCCGCCCCCTAGCGCAGCGCATTCATGAGAAATACAGAGCAGCTATTTTCCTGTGCAGGCGGCAACCCGCTTGCACTTTTAAAAGGGGAGTGAAATCCCCTTGCAGGCAGGTGCAGTGAGTGATTTTGAAGTACAATGCCTATGAGAGACACAAAGGGAGTTCAGGATCCCAGTCTGGTGGTGTGGAAAGAAAGGAACTGATGTCAGTGCATTGGAATGGTGCCTATTTCGGTCCCACACGTATTTTCATGAATACACAGTAATATGAAGCATGCAAATGAAACTGAATGAGTGCCAGTGCCTCACATGTGTGAACATCAGGGTGATGTGAATACATTGCTTAATTACAGCATGGCCATGTATTCATTTAAGGCACTTGTGCTTATTCTTTTTGTAATGACATGCTTCTTATTTACGAGTGGTCGGTCCGCCTGATACAGGATGCGATCACATCAACACGCACTGTGTCAATATCGACTTTTGGGCATGTGCACCAAGTCGCATTGGTATATGTTGCAATAATAATTATTACTTATATTATTGCAATGTTGACTTGTAAACTCATACTGTTACATTCAAGTGCGCCGCATTATGTACACACTAACATTTATTTGTTGCTTTTGTAAGTAGTCCAAGATGCCAGACAATTTTCTTTGTGATTACCATATACTGGCACGCCAGTCCTCTGTCTGTGTTTATGTTTACTGCTGTTTCAAGCACTGGATGATTGTATATATGCGGTTTGGTATCACTAACTCCCCATGCGTGATCAAGGCCGTAGGACCGAAACGAATAGCAGGGGCTGGAACACTTCTATTAAAAATATTAAATCTATGAACTCTTCATTCTGAGTGCGGGTGACTCTTGTTTCATAGAGTTTTCTTGGATATTTCGCCGGGTGTCGCACCTGACAACACGTGACACCCCTGAACTGGCATATGTATATGTATATGTATATGTATATATATATATGTATATGTATATGTGTGTGTATATGTATGTATGTATATGTATGTGTATGTATATATATATATATATATATATATATATATATATATATATATATATATATATATATATATAGAGAGAAACCAAAAGTCCTTGAAGCGCCCACTTAGCAGCAACTTGGCAGGTACGGACCACACGGAGAGATTCCAATAAGTGCTTTATTTCGGTGATAGATTCATTCCATAACAATCTTTCTTATGGCAAGTGCCCAGCATTACGCGTTTCGCCTGCGTCTCCGCAAGCTTGAGATATATATAAAAAGAATACCCTTTCAGGCTTAGAGTGACGAATTAATTATGCAAAAAAAGAAGCAGAGAACTCTGGGTAGTGCTCAAGTTTAGGTGGAAAGCAGCTCCTGTATAGAGCACTCTCAACACCAGCGACACTCTAGATCTGCTCACCTCAAATGTCTGCTTTTCTATCAAAGTCTTTAAGCATAGGATTAGCACAGTGCCATCCACGCCGAGATAGAAAGGGACAAAGTCTTTTGCCATTTCTACAGCAAAGTCTTTAAGCATAGGACTAGCACAGTGCTGTCCATGCCGAGCTGTAAAATGACAAAAGCCATTTACCACTCCAGGCACAATATTACAGCTTTGAATTGGTTAAATACCATCCAAGCCAACCTGAAATGAGTAAAAGCAACCCCTGACACAGTGTTTCGCTCTAATTAGAGTTCTTCAGAGAGGTATAGCTTTGTCCAGACACAAGGGCGCACCCAGTATAAGTCAAAAGAATACCCTTTCAGGCATAGAGTGATGAATAAATTATGCAAAAAAAGAAGCAGAGAACTCTGGGTAGTTCTCAAGTTTAGGTGGAAAGCAGCTCCTGTATAGAGCACTCTCAACACCAGCGACACTCTAGATCTGCTCACCTCAAATGTCTGCTTTTCTATCAAAGTCTTTAAGCATAGTATTAGCCCAGTGCCATCCACGCCGAGATAGAAAGGGACAAAGTCTTTTGCCATTTCTACAGCAAAGTCTTTAAGCATATATATGTTACAGCTCCAAAGTGTGCATCTATAGTCCGTGCACTCGTGGACGGGTGCTTCCGTCTGGGAGATGCGCCCGCAAATATAAATGCTGCCAATTTCGCACATAAAGTACAAAGAAAGAAGCACTCACGGGGGTGAGTCCAAATGTTTATTCCGGGACTCGTATCACAACCAGACGCGTTTCGGCAGTCGCTTTTCTCGATGGTGAGGGCGCCGGAAACGGCCATTGTTTATATATCAATCATTTCCTGTATCCCGACATGGTTGACAGCAACAACGGACTGCATTGCAAATGGAAAAACGCACTGCCATCTTATAACATGTAAAGTCCATACATAAATATGCATTTTATAATTATAAATCATCCGTTTGTGACAACCAGAACTTTCATGCACAGGTAATATATCCAGTACATTACTGTTGGTATCCTCATATCACTTCCCACTCTATTAAGACATAAATTGTCTAGAGTCTACATAAGATTATGAGATTATGCCCACAGATGGGCAAATCGTTGACTCTATTTATCGCTTTCTTCTTCACAAACAAATTAGAATGTCTAAGTAAAATTCAAACCGACCCTCCGATCCCCATAGATCAATATATTGATCGTTCCCGGAGATCCGGAATACAAATTGAGGGTCACAACAAATATCTTGCCCTAAATGGGCATACCCTTTGACATTCAAATCATATGGACTATCCCACAATGCAATATTTCGTCACCTCGGGCTCCATCACCCCTCTTGTTTGTCAACCAAAGGATATATATCAAAGAAACTATCGAGAATAAACCAATAAACAGATAAACATTTTAGGTTCACATCATACATATTGGAAAATAACATTCAACGTCCTCCAATTTCAGCAATTTTGTAGACAGATCTGATTGACTAATAATAATCATAACGTCAGCAATGAAAATCAATACTGTGCAACAATTAATTATACCAAAGATTGTTGTTCCAATTGATAACCCCAATTAACTTTCTCAGTTCCCCAGATGTACAGCAAGTTCCTCATTACTGTTCAAACCTTGCAGGTGTCCTGCTCTCGCTTCCAAGAAGCAAAGCAGGAGTTTGCTATGGCAGGGCGGGAGCCGTGCTCCCGCCCTGCCATAGCAAACGGCAATGTCCTGGGGGTGGGCACCCCGGGACATTGCAGGAGCCGGCCCTGGGGGGGTGGCGGTCCCCAGGGCCATCAAGGGCTCCACAAGGGGGGGCTGCACGCCCCCCCTCAAACATATGTGCAAAGCCCCGGGGAGGTGGTGGTCCCTGGGGCCGGGGGGCCGCTACGGACCCCCAAATTCAAATTACTGTATGCCCCGGGAGGTGGTCCCCGGGGCAGTGTGGGGGGGGGGCAGGAGACCCCCGCCACACCTTTAATTTAAAAGAAAAGCCCCAGAGAGGTGGCGGTCCCCGGGGCTGCGGGGGGCAGCGATGCCCCCCGCACTTAATGATTGAAGGCCCGGGGAGGTGGCGATCCCCGGGGCTGCGTGGGGGGGCAAGAGCCCCCTCCCACACTTTTTATTTAATTTTTTAAACAAAAGCCCTGGGGAGGTGGCAGTCCCCGGGGCTGCAGGGGTGCCGTGAGCCCCCGCATTTGAATAAGGATCACCCCGGGGAGGTGGCGGTCCCCGGGGCTGCGGGGGCCCTGCGGGCCCCCTCACCATTATTAAATATTGCCCCCAGGACCTGGCCCACCCGGGGGCTTTAAGAAAACAAAGTGCGAGAGACCGCACTTCGTTTTAAAAAAAAATGTCTTCCGGATTCGCGCACCCAGCACGACTCCGGCTGAATTTTTTTTAAAAGATGCTTTTTGGGACCCCCTGAGCACGCCTAGGAGGTCAAGGTGTTTCTACCCTGCCCCCTTTTCTTCATTTTTAACTTTTTTTTTCCTTTTTCTTGTGACTCGGTTACCGAGTCACAAGATGGCTGCCAACACATTCTGGCTTGGAGTGTTGGCAGCCAATAAGAATGAAGCTTGTGCTCGGGAGGATTCACAGCTCCTCCTCGGTGCTCAGATATATACATTTTTACTTTTTGAATTTCTCAGGAACTACTGAACAGATTTACACCATTTTAAAAAAAAGGGCGCTTTCTGAACCAAGAGCTACCTTTTTTGCCAAATTTGGTGTAATTCCGTTCAGCAGATCAGGCTGTAGCCTGTTCCAAAAATTCCTATGGAAATTAACATGGGGAAAACGCGTTTTGGGACCCCCCCTTTTTTCTCGGCCCCCGCTTAACGAATCATCCCCAAACTTTCAAGACAGGAGCTGACCTGAGCTGGTCATTAGTTTTGAAAATTTCGCGAAGATTCGTCAAACGGCGCCAAAGATATTGGCAAATCAAAAAATGCTTTTCCTATGGAAACTTGTTCCTAACTATAACTACCTACTGGCAACCGCCAGATAGATAGATAAATAGCTTTGACAAAGACCTCTCGGTCGAAACGCGTCAGCTAACTTAAATAAACTATACTTGGACCTACCTGGAGTGCGGGCACTTTCTTGTGGTGCGGTGCGGCTGCGTCAGCAAGGATCTTCAAGCATATATATATATATACGCACATACATAGGAGAGTATGTGGCCCAACGGCTAGGGCGCTCGACCTCAAATCCAGGTTCGAGTCTCGGCAATGACGCTCAGCATCTTGTGATTCTGGGCAAATTATTTATTTATTTTATTTTTGAGTTTTATAGAGCGCGAACTTGACCCGTTAGGGTATCAGAGCGCTTTGCAGGAATCAAGCAGTAGTATACAAAAGACTTGGAGGGGGGGGTGGGCTGGATACAAAGGGATAAAAAGGGACAAAGTACAATTTACATTTACATTTAACGAGAAACGAAGGTCCCCAGGTCCTTGTAGGGGTGCCCGGAGGTGCCGGGAGGATAGTGTCTGTGTACTCCAGGGGAGCAAGGACTCTGTGTGAAGTAGAGGCACAGTTTAGGCGAGGAATTTGCCCATTAAGAAGGTTTTGGCATCCTTTTTGAAGGGAGCCAGAGAAGGGATTCTTCTAATATCGGGCGGGAGTGAGTTCCATATTCTTGGTGCGGCCCTTGAGAAAGCCCGATTGTAAGTTTTCTTTTTCCGAAAAAGTGCAGGTTGGAGCAAGAGGTCTCTGGAGGACCGCAAGTTTCTGGTTCCTCCGGAAATCACAAGTTTCTGGGCAAGATATGCAGGGGAGTTTGAGTATAATGCCTTGTGCGTGATACATGCCATTTTGAGTTGGATTCTGGCATGTAGAGGAAGCCAGTTCAGAGCTTTTAGATGTGGAGAAATGTGATCGAACTTCCTTGAGCCTGTTAGTAGCCTAGCGGCTGCGTTAAGGCAGGCTTTTAAAGGTGCCAGGGAGATCATGGGTAAACCCGAGAGGGTAGAACAGCCATATTCCAGTCTAGAGATGACTAGTGCTTGAACTGCCATTTTTAGGTCGGGAGTATCCAAGAAGGGTTTCAGTTTCCTTAGATAGCTCAGGTGGAATCTGGCTGATTTGGCCATCGCATTGATGTGGTCCCGCATGTTCAAGTTGCAGTCCAGGGTAATTCCAAGGGATTTGGCCGAGTCCACGATGGTCGGAGGGCAGTTTAAGGCTGTGATGGCCTTAATCCATACCTGAGTCTCAGGGTTGGTTTTGGGTGGGGAAATTAGAAGAAATTCTGTCTTCTTTGCATTAAGTTTGAGTTGATTGGAAGAGAGCCATTGGACAGTCAATTTCAAGGCTTCGTTCATGGAGAGAATCTCCTCGAGAGAGGAGATCTTGATGTAGATCTGGGTATCGTCAGCGTACATGTGGTACTTAATCTCCCCATGCCTAACAAAAATGAATGTGTCCTTGTGTAACGCAACTGGTACCCGATACCTTTGGGTCAAGTTCGCGCTGTATAAAACTCTGAAAACAAAATATATATACACACACACATTGAAGCACGCACTGACTCCGTGATCGACACTCACCGTTGAAATGTATGCTGGGATCTGCAGTCTTCCAATGATAGGCTGCAGCTGAAAGCAATCAGAAGCAGAACCAGTTGTACTCCCACCAATGGGAGGGCCGTGGAATACTCAAAAGGAGGGAGCGAGTGTGAACCAGTGCAAGAGTGCAAGTGGCATCAGAAGAAGGCTGACGCCGAAATGCATCATGCCGAGCACGGTGAATAAATGGTCGCCCTGTAATCCCCGCTGTGTCCTCTGGTCATTTTTAGGAAGTGATCTTTGTTGGTTGTTTTCACGCGCCAGCCAGTAGCGCGTGTAAGAGGACCCGTCTCAAAAGTGGCTCGCAGTAATGTTGGCAACATGGCAATTTTCTCCAAGGTATTGGACACTGTGAGCCCGCCTCGGAAACAGACCAAGCAAGTGGCCGCTGCTGATAGCAGTCCGTGACTGCACGGGGACTCGTGATCAATGAATCGACGCGTCACGGCCTGGTTTGTAACTTGGATTTGGGGCTGATGCGTTGCGGACCCAAGGCTGCTATGGACACTGTTAATTTGGGACACATTCAGCTTTTACCAAGCCCTCTCCCCCCCTTTGCAAGGCACAACAGTGCTCATTGAAGCACACACTGACTCCGTGATCGACACTCACCGTTGAAATGTATGCTGGGATCTGCAGTCTTCCAATGATAGGCTGCAGCTGAAAGCAATCAGAAGCGGAACCAGTTGTACTCCCACCAATGGGAGGGCCGTGGAATACTCAAAAGGAGGGAGCGAGTGTGAACCAATGCAAGTGGCATCAGAAGAAGACTAACGCCGAAATGCATCATGCCGAGCACGGTGAATAAATGGTCGCCCTGTAATCCCCGCTGTGTCCTCTGGTCATTTTTAGGAAGTGATCTTTGTTGGAAGTTTTCACTCGCCAGCCAGTAGCGCGTGTTAGAGGACCCGTCTCAAAAGTGGCTCGCAGTAATATTGGCAACGTGGCAATTTTCTCCAAGGTATTGGACACTGTGAGCCCACCTCAGAAACAGACCATGCAAGTGGCCGCGGCTGATAGCAGTCCGTGACTGCACGGGGACTCGTGATCATTGAATCGACGCGTCACGGCCCGGTTTGTAACCTGGATTTGGGGCTGAGACGTTGGGGACCCAAGGCTGCTATGGACACTGTTAATTTGGGACACATTCATCTTTTACCAAGCCCTCTCCCCCCCTTTGCAAGGCACAACAGTGCTCATTGAAGCACACATTGACTCCGTGATCGACACTCACCGTTGAAATGTATGCTGGGATCTGCAGTCTTCCAATGATAGGCTGCAGCTGAAAGCAATCAGAAGCGGAACCAGTTGTACTCCCACCAATGGGAGGGCCGTGGAATACTCAAAAGGAGGGAGCGAGTGTGAACCAGTGCAAGTGGCATCAGAAGAAGGCTAACGCTGAAATGCATCATGCCGAGCACGGTGAATAAATGGTCGCCCTGTAATCCCCGCTGTGTCCTCTGGTCATTTTTAGGAAGTGATCTTTGTTGGATGTTTTCACGCGCCAGCCTGTAGCGCGTGTAAGAGGACCCGTCTCAAAAGTGGCTTGCAGTAATATTGGCAACGTGGCAATTTTCTCCAAGGTATTGGACACTGTGAGCACGCCTCGGAAACAGACCAAGCAAGTGGCCGCTGCTGATAGCAGTCCGTGACTGCACGGGGACTCGTGATCATTGAATCGACGCGTCACGGCCCGGTTTGTAACCTGGATTTGGGGCTGAGGCGTTGGGGACCCAAGGCTGCTATGGACACTGTTAATTTGGCACACATTCAGCTTTTACCAAGCCCTCTCCCCCCCTTTGCAAGGCACAACAGTGCTCATTGAAGCACGCACTGACTCCGTGATCGACACTCACCGTTGAAATGTATGCTGGGATCTGTAGTCTTCCAATGATAGGCTGCAGCTGAAAGCAATCAGAAGCGGAACCAGTTGTACTCCCACCAATGGGAGGGCCGTGGAATACTCAAAAGGAGGGAGCGAGTGTGAACCAGTGCAAGTGGCATCAGAAGAAGGCTAACGCCGAAATGCATCATGCCGAGCACGGTGAATAAATGGTCGCCCTGTAATCCCCGCTGTGTCCTCTGGTCATTTTTAGGAAGTGATCTTTGTTGGATGTTTTCACGCGCCAGCCAGTAGCGCGTGTAAGAGGACCCGTCTCAAAAGTGGCTCGCAGTAATATTGGCAACGTGGCAATTTTCTCCAAGGTATTGGACACTGTGAGCCCGCCTCGGAAACAGACCAAGCAAGTGGCCGCTGCTGATAGCAGTCCGTGACTGCACGGGGACTCGTGATCATTGAATCGACGCGTCACGGCCCGGTTTGTAACCTGCATTTGGGGCTGAGGCGTTGGGGACCCAAGGCTGCTATGGACACTGTTAATTTGGGACACATTCAGCTTTTACCAAGCCCTCTCCCCCCCTTTGCAAGGCACAACATTGCTCATTGAAGCACGCACTGACTCAGTGATCGACACTCACCGTTGAAATGTATGCTGGGATCTGCAGTCTTCCAATGATAGGCTGCAGCTGAAAGCAATCAGAAGCGGAACCAGTTGTACTCCCACCAATGGGAGGGCCGTGGAATACTCAAAAGGAGGGAGCGAGTGTGAACCAGTGCAAGTGGCATCAGAAGAAGGCTAACGCCGAAACGCATCATGCCGAGCACGGTGAATAAATGGTCGCCCTGTAATCCCCGCTGTGTCCTCTGGTCATTTTTAGGAAGTGATCTTTGTTGGATGTTTTCACGCGCCAGCCAGTAGCGCATGTAAGAGGACCCGTCTCAAAAGTGGCTCGCAGTAATATTGGCAACGTGGCAATTTTCTCCAAGGTATTGGACACTGTGAGCCCGCCTCGGAAACAGACCAAGCAAGTGGCCGCTGCTGATAGCAGTCCGTGACTGCACGGAGACTCGTGATCATTGAATCGACGCGTCACGGCCCGGTTTGTAACCTGGATTTGGGGCTGAGGCGTTGGGGACCCAAGGCTGCTATGGACACTGTTAATTTGGGACACATTCAGCTTTTACCAAGCCCTCTCCCCCCCTTTGCAAGGCACAACAGTGCTCATTGAAGCACGCACTGACTCCGTGATCGACACTCACCGTTGAAATGTATGCTGGGATCTGAGGTCTTCCAATGATAGGCTGCAGCTGAAAGCAATCAGAAGCGGAACCAGTTGTACTCCCACCAATGGGAGGGCCGTGGAATACTCAAAAGGCGGGAGCGAGTGTGAACCAGTGCAAGTGGCATCAGAAGAAGGCTAACGCCGAAACGCATCATGCCGAGCACAGTGAATAAATGGTCGCCCTGTAATCCCCGCTGTGTCCTCTGGTCATTTTTAGGAAGTGATCTTTGTTGGATGTTTTCACGCGCCAGCCAGTAGCGCGTGTAAGAGGACCCGTCTCAAAAGTGGCTCGCAGTAATATTGGCAACGTGGCAATTTTCTCCAAGGTATTGGACACTGTGAGCCCACCTCGGAAACAGACCAAGCAAGTGGCCTCTGCTGATAGCAGTCCGTGACTGCACGGAGACTCGTGATCATTGAATCGACGCGTCACGGCCCGGTTTGTAACCTGGATTTGGGGCTGAGGCGTTGGGGACCCAAGGCTGCTATGGACACTGTTAATTTGGGACACATTCATCTTTTACCAAGCCCTCTCCCCCCCCTTTGCAAGGCACAACAGTGCTCATTGAAGCACACATTGACTCCGTGATCGACACTCACCGTTGAAATGTATGCTGGGATCTGCAGTCTTCCAATGATAGGCTGCAGCTGAAAGCAATCAGAAGCGGAACCAGTTGTACTCCCACCAATGGGAGGGCCATGGAATACTCAAAAGGAGGGAGCGAGTGTGAACCAGTGCAAGTGGCATCAGAAGAAGGCTAACGCCGAAATGCATCATGCCGAGCACGGTGAATAAATGGTCGCCCTGTAATCCCCGCTGTGTCCTCTGGTCATTTTTAGGAAGTTATCTTTGTTGGATATATATATGTGAACAAGGCATGGGACCCTGCCGAAACGTGTAACAGCACGTATATAAAGTAAAACCTTACCAAGAAGACTGGAATTGCAGTGTCAGTGTCTGGCAGTTTGAAATTGCATGCTGGAGTTGGTCGTGGATATATATATATGTATACATACATACATGTGTCATATTCATATAAAACACAGTGGTCCAGCACTCCACTCAAAGTGAAAGACAGTATAGTTCAACAGAATTTCAAATCCATTCAGCAGGTCTTGTGTACATTTTCTTTATTCATATTCTTCTTAAAACAAAACATGACCGTAGCCAACGCGTTTCGTCCCTAAGGACTTCTTCAGGGCTACAAATAAACATACACATAAAAAGCATTATATTTACAATAATATTTACAGACATTTATACAATTAAAAACAATAGTTTAAAGAACTTTTCATATTTACAATCTTTATAACCTTTAGTACATATTCATATAATTCAAGTTAATTTAAACACTTTCTGACGACATGTGCTCCAAATTAGTTAATATGCCGTATTAATCCTGCTGAAAACCTGCTGAAAAACCAAAAAAGGAGGATAAGGTAGAGAGTGGTTTGAGGGTTTCTTTGCTCCGATTCTATTTTTTCTTAAGGTTATCTTATCTTTAAGAACGATTCTACCCCAATTATAGTACTGGAAACCTGCAATCGTACCCACATAGTACTTACAAATTCCATTGTGCTAAACAGAGCAACAAAGATATGACTGACATTTACAGTGAGCAGTTTTTATATATCTTTCAAGGAAGCTGACTACCACAACGCCACCAAAATCAAGCTTACCGAATAAAGTGTCAGCGAGTCTTTTTAAGTGTTTTTCACAATAAGTATTGGAGATCAGTCACTCCCTCCCAGAGCAGCCACCTATCTGGCCAAAAAACATAAAATGATCTTTAAAAGAGATCCTATTCCAAAGATGGCATAGTTAAGCAAAATATGTCCAAATAAACATACCTCTATTTTTTCAAACATCAGACTCCTTATAAGTAGGGAATCCATTTATGGTGGCCGGTCTCTGGGCAAGATTTCGGCATTAGCCAGTTAAGTCTATAAATTTGAAAAAATATATATATACCGTCTTTTATTTTTGTCCAAATAGTCTAGCCCCAACAACATAAAAAAGTTGGCCTAGTAATATATTGCCAACTATAATGTACGTGGCAACCAAAGTTAAATATGCCACATTATAGAATCCATATCAAACAAAAAATCTAACCAGCCAGCACATTATATACTACATTATATAATACAAACAGGATTTAAGTATAACCCAAACCAAGAACAAAGGTTTTTAGGAAAGAGCTAAGAATGTGACAAGGGTAGAGAGTTAAATAATGTCAGTAGGGACCAGATTATTAATACTATAACGTTAAGAAGAAGAGCAACTAAGAAAAAGGGGCGCGTATATAAAAAGTCAAAAAGTCCCCCCCCTTGAAGCCAGATCGGAGCTTAGATCACCCCTTCTATGATAACCCAAGAGTTACTCGTAAGCGGCAACGGTCTGCACCCGTAGTGTTGTTCATCAAGGTGATAACGGACTGTCGAGATGCCAGCATTTAAATACCCTGTGTTAGAAAACACCTGAGCCTAATTGATGTGTGAAATGCGGCTAACGATCATAACCGTGGCCGCCATCTTTTAATGGACCAAAGTGTGGATCAGATACTCTAAAAAAAAGAAAAGAATGACTGTAGTATTCCCTAAAAAGGTGTTCCAACCCAAATTTCTAAATGCCAATAAATGTCAAACACATATAGATGATTAGACCCACTAAGGGGAGTAACTTGTTAAATCGCGGTGTATGTTATACACATATCGTCGCCATCTTAGATCGGGTAACTGAGACTGCTAAGTGCAAGTCATACGGTTTGCGATCCTAGCTTTAGCCGCCATCTTGAAATCCACTGTAATGCCGGTACACTACTTTCGAGATTATAACTCTAGCTCCTTCAAGGATGTAATAAAAATTGATCAGAGGTATTCACGAAATAACGTAGTATATAATGTGCTGTCTGGTTAGATTTTTTGTTTGATATGGATTCTATAATGTGGCATATTTAACTTTGGTAGCCACGTACATTATAGTTGGCAATATATTACTAGGCCAACTTTTTTATGTTGTTGGGGCTAGACTATTTGGACAAAAATAAAAGACGGTATATATATATTTTTTCAAATTTATAGACTTAACTGGCTAACGCCGAAATCTTTCCCAGAGACCGGCCACGATAAATGGATTCCCTACTTATAAGGAGTCTGATGTTTGAAAAAATAGAGGTATGTTTATTTGGACATATTTTGCTTAACTATACCATCTTTGGAATAGGATCTCTTTTAAAGATCATTTTATGTTTTTTGGCCATATAGGTGGCTGCTCTGGGAGGGAGTGACTGATCTCCAATACTTATTGTGAAAAACACTTAAAAAGACTCGCTGACACTTTATTCGGTAAGCTTGATTTTGGTGGCGTTGTGGTAGTCAGCTTCCTTGAAAGACATATAAAAACTGCTCACTGTAAATGTCAGTCATATCTTTGTTGCTCTGTTTAGCACAATGGAATTTGTAAGTACTATGTGGGTACGATTGCAGGTTTCCAGTACTATAATTGGGGTAGAATCGTTCTTAAAGATAAGATAACCTTAAGAAAAAATAGAATCGGAGCAAAGAAACCCTCAAACCACTCTCTACCTTATCCTCCTTTTTGGTTTTTCAGCAGGTTTTCAGCAGGATTAATACGGCATATTAACTAATTTGGAGCACATGTCGTCAGAAAGTGTTTAAATTAACTTGAATTATATGAATATGTACTAAAGGTTATAAAGATTGTAAATATGAAAAGTTCTTTAAACTATTGTTTTTAATTGTATAAATGTCTGTAAATATTATTGTAAATATAATGCTTTTTATGTGTATGTTTATTTGTAGCCCTGAAGAAGTCCTTAGGGACGAAACGCGTTGGCTACGGTCATGTTTTGTTTTAAGAAGAATATGAATAAAGAAAATGTACACAAGACCTGCTGAATGGATTTGAAATTCTGTTGAACTATACTGTCTTTCACTTTGAGTGGAGTGCTGGACCACTGTGTTTTATTTAAAATTGTGGGAATCTCCCTTGGAGGCTTAGGGGTATTGAGCCTCAGGTCCCGGGCACCCTGAGAAAAAAATTAATTATAAACCTGATTTTTGATAGGTGCAGTAACCATTGCCCCATACCCTGTGTCTCTCTTTGTGTTCAAATGTGTCATATTCATGTCTCCAAGAAGTAGCTATAAAGTTTTAGGTAGGGATGAAAAGAGCACATCGAGTGGATGACCCTCCGATCATACCAGACCCACCGGGTCTGGTGGCTCAGTGGACTAATGCGTCCACTGTAGGGGCCTGTGTTCGACCTCATGGTCACAGGGTTAAATCCCAGTGGGCCCACTCAGTCTTTCTTCCTTCTGAGGTCGATAAAATGAGTACCTTTGAGTTGGGTAACAATAAACATCTGTTATTCAGCACCAAGATACTCGCGAACGTGCGCTTTACAAATGCATGTGTTATGTTAATTCTCATATTATGTTCATTCTGATTTACTATGTCTATAATCTGGATCAATCTGGGGGTAGATCCAGTAAAGTTATCAACCCATAGTTAGAAGTGCAATAATACTACCAGCTGCTAGTATTCTGATCTGTCATGTAGTAACAAGCAGTGAACACTGGCATCAGACTACAGTGGCTGATAGCGCCAGGGAAGGGCCAGGGAGCTTTGGGATCGGAGTACAGGCATAGTGGTGAAGATTTAGGAGTGAATGCATCCTCACTCCCAATTCTTATCTACTGGTGCTGTGTCCTTGTTTAATTAGGAAAAACTCCAGCTCACATAGAACTCGTTGAGAGTTGACTTTACCATAGAACTAAGCCTCCGTGCCATGATCGGGTCTGGTTTGAATTCTGTTCATGTTGAACATGAACCTAGATGCCTCTTAAGGGATCACTTACTGGGCCATCTGCTTTCAAAAAGCTGCACAAAGACATTCAGTCAATGGCGGACGTCCAATAGCTGCTTGCAGTTGAATGCTCTACATCACTTTTAATATTTGGTCTTTCTAATTTAAACCACTGTTTTTTTTCTTTCATTTTCCTGTTTCATTGTGACATCACGATCCATAACAGCGCTGCAAACAAGTATATGGAATGACCGTGGATGTTGAAATGCTGATAGTTAAGCCCCAGTAATTTTTTCACCAAATGTGCAGATTACCGATAGCTGTGCATTTTACCCCACTTACTTACAGTAAAGTATTATGTCCCCACAGTCAATTCCACTCTGGACTAAATGAACACCACGTACATGAATTTGCTGAGGAAATGTCTCTGACACTATCAAATTATCTGCAATATTCCAGCTAGATTCAGCAATCATTTCAGCAAGATGGTTCAAAATTTGAGCTGCCTTCATATAAAAATACCCTCATATATATTTTTGCCCGGAGATGATTTGCACCTGTGGATTATTTGTCATCTAGACATCAGGTTGGAAAAGATTCAGCCCTCAAAATGTGACTTACAAGGTGCACCATATAAACCGTTCGTAGTAAGTCAGAGTTAGCACCGAGGCCTCCATCGGTACTTCAAGTGTGCATGCCTACTGCTCACAAGATGCCGTTCGTGCCAAGAGTTGCCACCAGCACACAAGAGAAGCACTGGCGTTTGTGTCCAGCAGGTATAACGGATCCTCCATTCCCCTGCTCTTAGAGGGTGTGATTGTTTGTAATGCAACCCCCGCCTATCTCAAATGTAGGAGTATAGTTCAGCTCAACAAAAACAATACCACCACAGATTTATTGGCATTGTTTATGCAGCCAGACACTGGTATTTCTAGTAGAACATGGCTTTAACCAGGGCTTTAAGTGGGATGATAAAACTGGGGGGAGAGGCTCTCAAATGGGCGTGGCCTATGTAATTAAGGGCGTGGCTTAAAACAGGCATACAGAAAAGCTTAGCTTAGTGTGCCGCCCGACTGGTATGTTGCTACCTCTGTAATTGCATGCAGATACATAAAGCACAATGACATCTATAACAAGCCAGTACTATTGGCTTTGTCAATGCTTGTTGGTTGCATAAGATAAATAAGCAACAACTATGGCTGCGTTGTATTGCGTATTGAAAATGCTTCAGTTCTGAAATGATGAGACTGAAAGAACTATAACGAGTCTCTTTGAAGTTACATCAAATGCAGTGAAGGGTGGTACTGCTGCAGAGTGGAGATTTATTTTTTTCATGCTGAGGGGGAGGGCAGAAATGGAGAGCCCGATGTAGACCCATCTCAGCACCTGCTTTTTATAACTGCCGGTGCTCACCGGCAGGACCCGGCCCACTTAAAGCCCTGGCTTTAACCAGGAGTGAGTGGCGTAGCTAGACCTTACACCACCCAGGGCGGTCCCTGCATTTGCCGCCCAGCGGTGGCTGCATTGAGGAACAGGGGTGGGGGGGCGCTGGTGGACTTCTCGGCTTCTTGATGCCCCACGGCGGCCACAGTAAAGAGCAGGGGGGGGGGGCGATTGCTGCCCCGAGACAGCAGGTAAGAGCTGGGGGAAAGCTGCTGCCCCAAACTCCTGCCGCGCGAGGCGGACCGTCCCCTCCTGCTACGCCACTGCCAGGAGTTGTTACCTAGGGAATAGAGATCTTCCTTCCAGTATCCCAACAATCTGAAAGAGACAGTTAGTTGTAGATTCCTTACCGTAGAATTTCCCCCAGGCATCAGACTGGATCGGGAGAATTTTTTCTTAGCAGTACCCCTGCGTGTCGGTAGGTGGCGTTGGTCGACTCCGCATCCGTCATCGGCGTTGTGGTCGCCGGGATGACGTTGCGGTGCCTACTTAGACGTCGCCCCTGCGCGCTGACGTCAGTTCTTAAATTTTCTGCGCCAGCCTAGCGCAGATCCGGAGAGAGCTACCCCTTAGTCATTTTTTGACAAACATTTTTCGACGTTTTGTCGACTTCTTTTTCGAGTCTATCGACTCCTGGTGCGCGAGGGATGTCCCAGTGCCAGACCGGGTTCAAGCCTTGCGACTCCTGTCACAAGCTGATGTCTGTAACGGATCCGTACCTCGTGTGTCTTTGGTGTCTGGAGCGCGACCACGACCCAAAGTTGTGCTCTGACTGCCGGGCCATGAATCCAAAGTCTTTGCGGGAGCGGTCCCGAAAGGTATTGGAGGCCCGGTGGTCGGCTCTGAGTTGTTCCCGGTCTCGTTCAAGAGGAAGGTCTCGAGGCAGCTCGCGAAGCCCCCACCTCATTGCACTCCAAGTCTTCGAGGTCTTCAGGTAAGTCCAAGAAGAAGAAGTCGAAGAAGCACCGGCGCTCTTCACCTTCTCCCCTTCGGTTGGCTGACGCGACGCGGGACTCGGAGCGTCGTCGCTCTAAGGCTCCATCTACGGTGCCTACTTCAGGGACGACTCCCCCCACCCCCCGAGACAGCGGGCAAGAGCTGGAGCGCTTTAAAGATTCTGGGCTACAGTCAGATCTTTGGGCCTCGCTGCACCTTCCCAACCACTCCAGTCGGCTTTTCGGCCCTTTCCTAGCTACGGAAGGAGCACCCAGCCACATCTAGCCCAGTCTAGCCATAGGTTCACGCAAGCTGCCCAGCCTCTGCGTGGCCACGGACGTGGGACCCAGCAACCTCGCGGGTCTGGGAGCCAGCGGGCATGCCAGTCCACCCTTTCCCCCCCTACTGCAGCCTCCAAACTCTCCTAGTCTGACCTTTCAGGGCCATCAACGGCCAGTGGACGGCAGGATTCGCCATCACCTTCCCCACTGGCAATCCATCACGACGGACAGGTGGGTTTTGCAAATAGTCCTAAGGGGCTACTCCCTCCCCTTCGAGACTACCTCTCCCTCCATCCCCCATTTAATCGCATGTTGGAGGATCATTTTGCGCTTCTCCGCCAGGAAGTTTCAGCTCTTCTGGCCAAGGGAGCTATCGAGAGGGTCCCTGCGCCAGAAGTAGTTCGTGGTTGCTATTCCCGCTGCTTTCTGGTGCCCAAGAAGGACAAAGGCCTATGCCCTATTCTAGACCTCCGGGCCCTCAACCACTTCCTCTGGAAGGAGAAGTTCAAAATCCTCACTTTGGCTCAGGTCCTGTCTGAATGAATGAATGAATAATGAATGAATAAGGCATTTCTATAGCGCACAGCTACTCAAAAGAGTGTCCCGGCACATCAGAGGCCCCTGGAATAGACCCCCCCGTACCAGCTGCACTTGCCAGGAAAAGAGGGAAAGCGGGGACATCAGAGAGAGCGGACAGAATGCTCACACTTATTGGTTAAAGAGCAGAGTTTTGAGACGTTTCCTGAAAGTAGCTAAATCTGTCACCGCTCTCAGTGAAGCAGGCAGCGCATTCCATGCTTGAGCACCAAGGAACCCAAACGAGGAGCCCCCAGCCCGGACACGAGAAATTCTAGGGTCCGTGGCTAGGTTCATCGAGGAAGATCTCAAAGTTCTGGAAGGAATGTAGTGTGCGATCCTTCTGCAAAGGTACTTAGCCCCCATTCCATGCAAAGCTTTAAAGAATAGCACCATAGCTTTAGATCTGATTCTATTCTTTACCGGGAGCCAATGGAGCGCTCTGAGATGGAGGGACATATGAGTCCTAGCTTTAAGCTTGAGAATGGCTCTAGCGGCGGCATTTTGTGCCACCTGCAGACGCTTGAGAAGGTATTCTGGAATACCGAGATAGAGTATATTCACATAGTCCAGTCTTGAAGTGATCAGTGCCTGTACCACAGATCGCCTGTAATCTAAGGTCAGGAGTGGAAGGAACTTCCTCAGCATCCTGAGGAGGCCAGAGCTCGTTCCCACCACAGATTGGACTTGGGCTTTCATAGATAAGCGGTCATCTATCAAAACGCCCAAATTCTTTACCTTTTGTTGTGCAGCCAGAGGTGGCGACATATCTTCTGGCCACCAGTGCCTCCAATCGACTGGCAGTTGGGTGCCAAAAAAGATAATTTCCGACTTTTCCGGATTGCATTTAAGCTGGTTCGATCTTAACCATGCAAACACTTTTGAGAGGCAAATTTTAATCTTGGATCCCTCGAAACTCTTCCCTTTGTCACAGGAGAAAAGGAGCTGAGTATCGTCAGCGTATGAAATATTTTTTGCTCCGTATGTCTCCGCTAAGACAGCTAACGGAGACATGTAAAAATTGAATAATGTGGGGCTCAAAATGGAGCCCTGAGGGACCCCCACATCGATTCTCGGGATTCCAGCAGAAAAAGGAGGAATCCAAACCTCCTGGACCCTGTCCTTCAGATAGGAGGCAAGCCACTTTAAAACTGAGCCTCCGATACCGAGAGCCTGGATCCTGTCCAATAGTTTGTCATGGGGCACGGTATCGAAGGCCGCTGACAAGTCTAACAGGATCAGAATGGCTTTCCCTCCCCCATCCAAGCTCTTCCTAATGTGCTCGGAGACTTCTAGTAAGGCAGACTCTGTGCTATAGTTAGCTCTAAACCCAGACTGACTACTGTGGAGAAGGCTGTTGGTTTCCACATAGTCAGTAATCACTGAGTTAACATATTTCTCCAACACTTTAGAGAAGGGGGGGAGAAGGGAGATGGGCCTGTAACTTTCTGGAATGTTCAGGTCAGCGGACGGTTTTTTAAGCAGTGGCAGAATTTTAGCCTGCTTCCATCTAGGTGGCATGTGTCCAGATTCTAATGAAGTGTTGCAAATTTTATTAACCACCGGATTGATTGCCTGTGCAATAGACACTAACAGTTTTGCTGGACAAGGGTCGGAAGGAGAGCCCGACTTCAGGCTTTTGATGCTGGCTAGGGAGGTTTCCAATGACAGCAGGGGAAATTGCTGTAGCGAGTGAGCAGCTCCTAGCACAGGCTCCATAGAAGGACCTAATAATAAATCGCCATCCAAGGGCGAGTTTACCCTCAGAGTTTCTTGGATCGTCTTAATCTTATCATGGAAGAAGGTTGCTAATACCACAGGCCAATCGGCGGTGGCTGCTGCGACCTTCGACTCCAAGGCCGGGTTAGTGAAGATTTTTACAATTTTAAAAAGCTCTTTACTTTTAAATTCAGATGATTCTATTTTGTTAGTAAAATAGTTCTTTTTGGCCTCATAAACTTTATTATAGTGACCTTTAAGTGATTGTTTGTATTCCCTTTTAGCGTCTAAATCATAGTTTTTTTCGCCATTTCCTTTCCAGCCTTTTTGCAGATAATTTTGCTCTCTTTGTACCAGGGGGATGAAAGTTTGGTTGATCTAGATGATAGCGACTGCAAAGGGGCCAATTTATTGCCATTTTGGAGCAACCAAGAGTCGAGCAGCAGAGCATCACTATCGGCGTTACCGTGAAGTAGGGGAGTGGAAGAATCAAGCATTTCACCTAGGGTCTCCAGATTGATACGGTGGAAGGCTCTGAATTTTGTGCCTTCTTTCACCGATGTTACTGGATGACCGGTACCCAACTGGGGTATCCTGATTTTAATAAGAAAATGGTCAGACCATACCAGAGGAAGGGGGGCCTCTACCTCTAGACTAATATTCGTAAAGATCTGATCAAGAGTGTGGCCTTTATTATGTGTGGGTTGCAGGACTGCCGGAGCTAAATTCAGGACAGATAAAGATTCAGTAAGTGTCAGTAGGAATATCCATATGAAAATTAAAATCCCCCAGAATCATGTAATGATTAAAACGGAGGGCCAGAGGTGCCATCATCTCACTAATTGAATTCAGAAATGCTTTACCCGGGCCCAGGGGCCTATAAATGAGAGCGCCAGCTAACGATTGTTGTGCTGATAAGGTACATTGGCAGCCCAAGTATTCGGCACCCTCCAATTCTCCAAGTGTGATATGATTGCATACATATTTATCTTTATATATGATCGCTACGCCCCCTCTTTTGCCAGCCTGGCGATCTAATCTCAAGATCTTGTAGCCGGGAGCAATTGCCGTGGCTAAGGTGGGATTGGAATCTTGCGAGAGCCAAGTCTCAGAGGAAGGGGGTCCTCTACCTCTAGCCAAGTCTGCCCTCGACCCTGGAGACTGAATGGTGGCGCTGGACTTGCAGGACGCCTATTTCCATATTCCCATCCTGCCAGCCCACAGACGCTACCTACGGTTCACGGTAGGCCACAAGTATTTTTAGTTCACCATGCACCCCTTTGGCCTTACCAGGGCCCCTCGGGGGTTTTCGAAAGTGATGGCGGTGATTGCAGCTCATCCGAGCAGATCAGGGGTTCCAGTCTTCCCCTATCTCAACGACTGGCTGTTGAAAGTGGGCTCGCCCCAGGCTGTCGTCTCCCACCTCCAGACTACGGCGGACCTCCGGCACTCGCTGGGGTTCACTATCAATGTGCCAAAGTCACACCTGACTCCCTCTCAGATGTTCCTTTTTATCGGAGCTGTTCTGGACACCGTGCCATTTCGGGCCTATCCTCCCAAGCAGCGAGTCTGGGATATTCGGACTATGATATCGATGTTTTGGCCTCCTGCATCCTGCTGGTGGATCATGCCAGATGGCATGTGCAGGCTCTGCAGTGGGACCTGAAGTTCCAGTGGGCGCAGCATCAGGGGAATCTTTCAGACTACATCCAGATCTCGGAGGGAACTGCACAGCAATTGCAGTAGTGGCTAACGAACCAAGCTTGGGTCAGAGGCAGATCCATCTCATTTTCCCAACCAGACCTAACATTGGTGACAGATCAGAGATCAGAGGCGTCTGGTCTCCGGTGGAGTCCGGGCTCCATATCAACCTGTTGGCGATCCGCCTGGCACTGAAAGCATTCCTTCCCTCTCTCAAGGGGAAAGTGGTGCAGGTGTTCACCGACAACACCACCGCCATTTGGTGCTGCAACAAACAGGGCGGGGTGGGGTCGTGGATCCTGTGTCAAGAGGCTCTTCACCTCTGGACATGGCTGGAACATCAGGGCATGACCCTGGTGGTTCAACACCTGGCAGGTTCTCTGAACGCCTGGGCAGACGAACTTAGGCGTCGGTGCCTGGTAGATCACAAATGGCGTCTTCACTTGGAGGTGGTGCAAGGTCTCTTTCAGCGGTGGGGAGAGCCTTGGTTAGATCTGTTCACCACCAAAGAGAATGCGCAATGTCAGCAGTTCTGCACGTTGGAGTTTCCAAGGCGGCACTTGCTTGGCGATGCTTTTCGTCGCGAGTGGAGTTGCGGCCTCCTGTACGCCTTTCCGTCTGTACCACTTCTGCCCCGAGTGCGTAAGAAGATCAAGCGTGACCGGGCCCTAGTTTTTCTTGTGGCTCGGGACTGGGCACGAAGAGTATGGTACCCCAAGCTAATAGGCATGGCCATATATCCTCCAGTCAGACTGCCCCTTAGGGAGGATCTTCTGTCGCAGCAGCAGGGAAGGGTTCTTTACCAGAACCTGTCGAGCCTCCACCTCCTTGCATGGAGATTGAGCGGTGACAGTTGACAGCTTTTGACCTTCCACCTGAAGTCTGTAATGTCATCTTGGCAGCCAGGCATTGCTCCACTAAAACGGTATACGCCTGTAGATGGAACAAGTTTGTGGCATGGTGCACAGCAAAGGTTGTGGATCCCCTTTCTGCCCCTCTTTCAGAGGTTCTCTTGTATATACTTTCTTTGGCCCAGATTATCTTGCAGCTATCTCTGCTTTCCTTCGGCTGATAGATCAACCCTCTTTATTCAAGTCCCCTATTGTAAATAGATTCTTTAAGGGTATTACTCATTTCTTTCCTCCATCTCCTTTCATAATGCCTTAGTGGTACTTGAATCTTGGTCTCACCTATCTGATGTGTGCTGTCCTCTCAGGCTCCTCACTCTGAAAACTGCCTTCCTTGTCGCCATCACCTCTGCTCGCAGGGTGAGTGAGCTTCAGGCTGTATCTTCCTAACCCCCTTTCTTCTCTGTGCATCCGGACAAAGTGGTACTTAGGACGAAGCCCTTGTTCCTTCCTAAAGTGGTTACACCATTTCACATAGGACAAACGATCACTCTGCCCACCTTTTTCCCACCTCCACACCCTTCCAAGGAGGAGGAGAGACTCCACCGTCTGGACCCTAAAAGTGCACTGTCCTACCTTGACCACATCAAAGATTTCCGGGTGGATGATCAACTCTTCGTTGGCTATGTAGGTACCAAGAAAGGTCGGGCTGTTCAAAAGCGTACCATCTCTCGATGGGTTGTCCTTTGTATTAAAGTCTGTTACGCTTTAGTGAAAAAGGAACCTCCAGTGGGGCTGCGTGCTCATTCCACTAGGGCTACGGCAGCAACCACTGCATTGGCACGTGGAGTCCCACTTCTTGACATCTGCCAGGCGGTCACGTGGGCATCCTTGCACAGGTTCACCAGACATTATTGCCTGGATAGCCAAGTCCGGAGGGACGGCTATTTTGGCCGTTCGGTCCTCCAGGACTTTCTGGTGTGAACTTAGATTGCAGACCCTCCACTGGGGTATCTATTCTAAGGTAAGGAATCTACAACTAACTGTCTCTTTCAGATGAACAAGTTACTTACCTTTGGTAACGATGTATCTGTAAGAGACATAGGTTAGTTGTAGATTCCTTACCGTCCCACCCATCCTCCCCGCTCTGCGAACTGACGTCTAGGGCTAGGGACTCCCTTACAGGGCCCTGGTTGCGGCGCACCAGTGGCCAGTGTCTTTCATGGCTCTGCGTTTCTGGTGTGGAAAGTCGTGTCAGAACTGACGTCAGCGCACAGGGGCAGCATCTCAGTAGGCACCGCGATGTCATCCCGGTTACCACGAGGCCGACGACAGATGCAGAGTCGACCGACACCACCTACCGACGTGCAGGGGTACTGCTAAGAAAGAATTCTCCGGATCCAGTCTGACGCCTGGGGGAAATTCTAAGGTGAGGAATCTACAACGAACCTATGTCTCTTACAGATACATTGTTACCGAAGGTAAGTAACTTGTTCTTTAATAACATGTAATAATGGATCATTGATTCCAAGACTCGAGCATCCAGCATTGGTTTGTTCTGAGACAGACAAAGAATAGCCAAATATTTCAAAAAGAGTAACACGATCCATTGATATAGAAAGATCTCTCCTGAAACAGTTGAGTATAACTGAAACTGAGGGCTGCGTTTAATTAATAATGAATTGATTTACCAGATATGCAGTTCTTGTTAACTTGTGGACAAAAATGTTGTCATTCGGGATTGTCATTTTGTGAAAATATTGAACCTGATTGGGGCATGCAAGTCCTACGTGTGCTGAATAAGGAATTGTGTGCTCACAAATTTGGGCATTCTGCTACTGGTCACAAGATGGCCGGCGTTGTGATTAATTTCCAGTAGAGGTTACGCTTTTTAATGAGGTAAAATAAAAAAGACGTTCGTCCAAGCCAAACCTTTTTGCATCCAGGGACAAAGCTTTTACCACTTGACCAGAGTGAGCATGCTAGAATATACATTTTATATGCTACATTATACAACCTGAACGGTCTTCATGAATTTAAAATTAATCCTAGTGCTCATTGGACACTTCTTAGAAGATAGTAGGTACGTTCCCTTTAGGGGATTTGGCGCTGCTTGAAACGCTAGAGTTGGGAATTTCCCCTTCAATTATACATATAGAGAGCACCAAATGTTGAGTACATAAGTTAGTAATGTGTTCTCTTCTGTATTCTGTGTCCTTAATCCCCCTCTGTTCAGATTACCAAATTTTTCAAACCCACAACTATGTCCCAGTTAAAAAGGCACTGTTTTGTGTTAGTCCACAGTGCTGAAAATAAACAGGATCCAGTTGGATCCTGGACTCGGCAGCTGTTATGGAGCAGGATCTGGGCTAGCCCCAGTGAAATATGTGGAATTCGTCCCGATGTAATTTGCTGACACCAAGACACATTCAGCAGTGCCCACATATTGTCAGCTTTCCGTTCCGAGAGGCAGGCAGTTAAGTGACTTTGTTGTTTTCACTATCAGCAGGGCCTAAAACAAAGGCCTGATTTAAAGAGCCATCAGTCACCCTTTTTTCGAATATCCTCTTCGCTGGGAACTATCTGGAGCCTAACTCCGCAATGCAATGGAGGGAATCAAAGGCCCACAAATTTCTATAACTTCACAAGTACTTAAGAGCAACTACGATTTGAAGGCAGATTTTGACTTTATTTAAACCTTGCATATAGCAGATATGCGTGCACTGTAAGAATGTCAGACGTATCTATATGAGTGCACAAATGACAATTTAAATGCTATTTACTAATTTTTTTATATAATAATTTTGTAGCATTACTTATCCCAATGTAGGTTGTCAGAGTGCTTTACATCTCTCTCTCTCACAGACACACACAAACACGCCTCTACAATATCTAACTCCAGACACCACTTGTCTATTTCTAACATATATGCCTTCACATTTACATCTCCTAACCCATTTATGTCATCACTTTGACTAGGGCTGGGAGAAGATTTTATTATGCCTGGGTCGTCAGGCGAAGTCAAGAACTTTGCCCTTGAAGAAAATAGCGAAGTCACCCAACTTTGCTCAATTCATTGTGGAGTAGTAAAAACTACACCCCTCTGTTAATTAATATCAAAGGGCACAGAAAAATATTTTTAGCCCAACAGGTTTTGAAAGGTTCTAGATTGTTGCCTGCTCTGCTTTCTTCCTTCTGTTATTATTATGATTATCCATTTTATTTTATTTTGTACTGTGTACCTCTCATGTAAATGGCACTAAGCTTTTCACACACACAGCAAATTTTCATTTATGTTGAGCATGCTTTCATATTTTTGGATGTTTCTGTTTTTGCTTGAGATGATTTGATGGATGAACACACAGTTGAATGGATGAATGGGTAGCTTGATGGATGGAAAGACTTATGGTTGGATATGTAGATGGATTGATGACTGAACAATGTGTGAAGTGGAGAGGATGTAGATGAATGGATGGATGTTTAGATGGCTGCCTAAGGAAGATAAATGGATCTTTGTAGATGGATGGAGGACCTGGATAGGTGAATGGATGGATGGGTTAATTGATGCTTGGATGGATGGATGCTCACATGCATGGGTATGAACAAACTCTAGGCACATACTGTACATATTTTAAACAATGTAGTATTAACTACTCTGGGGAGTCTCGCTGTTAGATGAGTTGCAGTTTGCTGTATTAGCTGGAGATCAAGGTGTTCTGGTTTGGACTTACATGTAAAACAAAACTGCTACTACTCATACAGAGATCAGGAAGGTCTGTGAGGAAGTTTGACAGCCTTAGAGGCCTTCAGATACACAGTGTGCTCTTCTCGTAACACACTCCGATAGAGAACATCTGACAAGCCTTGGAGCTTTTCAGTTGGATTGTAATACTACAATATTTACTGAATCCAATGAAAAATCTTATACAAAATGGTATGCTCTGTACCTTTATTTTATGAACATTAGTAGCGACTTTGTAAAGCAACAAATGTTCTTTCTGAATATTGTTCTTATATGACATGCAGTTTCATTCTTAGTGATATACGTTATATTTCATTCGAAGTGGTAAAATTGACACACTCCTCATCAATCTGAGCAGGCATGCTTCTAACATCCTCGGATTCTCAAAAACTTTCAGTTGATATTCCCTCACTTCTGGAAGGCTGGCTTTCATGCAGACACCAGCCCGGGCCACACAGCAGCTCAGTGGAGCACTCATTCCTTGATCAAAGAGAACTTGGAACTGGAACAAGCATTTGCAATGCAATAAGTCTCACATTCATGCGAGTTTGAGCTATTGGCTTTTATTTATGTTTTGGGTTTTAAAACATAAATAAAAGGCATTGTCATTTACAATACTAATAGCTTAAACTCTCACAAATGCAAGACCTATTGCATTGCAATAAAGGGCCTTATCGACCGCTTGTTAGATTGTAAATATCAGAGGAAGAGACCTGCGACGTCTTCAAAGTAGTGATAAATAGTGCAGTGAAGAAGATGTGTAAGTGTTGTAAATTACACAGACACAAAGTGTGAAGTGAGAGTTACATATGATCCGAGCTATAAACACTAACAAAGTGCTCCAACACCTTTCGCTCTGTGATTACACTGTCGCGGCTCAGGAGGAAGAGCGGGGGGGCTATTTCCTGCCCTCTCTGTGATTTGAGTGTGCAGTGTGGCATTGCGTAATGCCATTGCTATCTTTGGCCTAATAAAAAACATTCCAGCTGTAGTATGGCCCTGGCTTCACCTCCTGGTGCAGGGCGGGCTGTGCTTTATGGCTGGCATGGAGGGAGGGAGGGATGGTCTCGGCTGCAGCTCCGGCCTCGTACAGTGCCCCTGCTATTACTAGTGAGCAAGAGGCGCTGAGGTGGTGGTATTGGTGGTGGTGTTATTGGTATTGGTGGTAGTATTGGTGGTATAGGTGGTGGTGGTATTGGTGGTGCTGGTATTGGTGGTGGTGGTATTGGTGGTGGTGGCATTGGTGATATTGGTGGTGGTGGTGGTGTTGGTGGTGGCGGTATTGGTGGTATTGGTGGTGGTGGTATTGGTGATGGTATTGATATTGGTGGTGTTGGTACTGGTATTCGTGGTGGTGGCATTGGTTGTGGCGTTATTGATATTGGTGGTGGTGGTTAAGGTGGTAGTGGTGGTATTGGTGGTGTTAGTGGTGGGGTATTGGTGTTGGTGATGGTATTGGGGGTGGTGGTATTGGTGGTGGTGGTGGTATAAGTGGTGGTGGTATTGGTGGTGGTGGGATTGGTGGTGGTGGTATTGGTGGTAGTGGTATTGGTGGTGCTGGTATTGGTGGTATTGGTGGTGGTGGTATTGGTGGTATTGGTTGTGGTATTGGTATTGGTGGTGGTATTGGTAGTAGTAGTGGTGGGGTATTGATGGTGGTGGTGGTATTGTGGTGGTGGTATTGGTGGTGGTAATGGTATTGGTGTTGTATTGGCATTGGTACTGGTGGTGGTATTGGTGGTGGTGGTATTGGTGGTGGTGGTATTGGTATTGGTGGTGGTGGTATTGGTGGTGGTGGTAATGATGGTGGTATTGGTGGTGGTGGTGGTATTGGTGGTGGTGGGATTGGTGGTGGTGATATTGGTGGTGGTGGTATTGGTGGTGGTGATATTGGTGGTGGTGGTATTGGTGGTGGTGTTATTGGTATTGGTGGTGGTGGTTGTATTGGTGGTGGTATTGGTATTGGTGGTGGTATTGGTGGTGGTATTGGTGGTGGAATTGGTATTGGTGGTGGTATTGGTGGTGGTATTGGTGGTGGTGGTATTGGTAATGGTGGTGGTGATATTGGTGGTATTGGTATTGGTGGTATGGAAGGTGGTGGTGGTGGTGGTATTGGAGGTGGTGGTATTGGAGGCTGGTGATGGTATTGGTGATGGTGGTATTGGTGGTGGTGGTATTGGTGGTGGTGATATTGGTGGCGGTATTGGTAGTGTTGGTGGTATTGGTGGTGGTATTGGTGGTGGTGGTATTGCTGGTGGTATTGGTGATGGTATTGGTGGTGGTGGTATTGGTGGTATTGGTGGTGGTAGTGCTGGTGGTGGTATTGGTGGTTGTATTGGTGGTATTGGTGGTGGTGGTATTGGTGGTGGTGATATTGGTGGTGGTGGTATTGGTGGTGGTATTGGTGGTTTTGGTATTAGTGGTGGTATTGGTGGTGGTGGTATTGGTGGTGGTGGTATTGGTGGTTGTGGTATTAGTGGTGGTGGTATTGGTGGTGGTGGTATTTGGTGGTGGTGGTATTGGTAGTGGAGGTATTGGTGGTGGTATTGGCGGTGGTACTGGTATTGGTGGTATTGGTGGTGGTGGTATTGGTGGTGGTGGTATTGGTATTGGTGGTGGTGGTATTGGTGGTGGTGGTAATGATGGTGGTATTGGTGGTGGTATTGGTGGTGGTGGTATTGGTGGTGGTGATATTGGTGGTGGTGGTATTGGTGGTGGTGTTATTGGTATTGGTGGCGGTGGTTGTATTGGTGGTGGTATTGGTATTGGTGGTGGCATTGGTGATGGTGGTGCTATTGGTGGTGGTATTGGTGGTGGAATTGGTATTGGTGGTGGTATTGGTATTGGTGGTGGTATTGGTGGTGGTGGTATTGGTAATGGTGGTGGTGATATTGGTGGTATTGGTATTGGAGGTATGGATGGTGGTGGTGGTGGTGGTATTGGTGGTGGTGGTATTGGAGGCTGGTGATGGTATTGGTGATGGTGGTATTGGTTGTGGTGGTATTGGTGGTGGTATTGGTGGTGGTGATATTGGTGGCGGTATTGGTAGTGTTGGTGGTATTGGTGGTGGTATTGGTGGTGGTGGTATTGGTGGTGGTATTGGTGATGGTATTGGTGGTGGTGGTATTGGTGGTATTGGTGGTGGTAGTGCTGGGGGTGGTATTGGTGGTTGTATTGGTGGTATTGGTGGTGGTGGTATTGGTGGTGGTGATATTGGTGGTGGTGGTATTGGTGGTGGTATTGGTGGTTTTGGTATTAGTGGTGGTATTGGTGGTGGTGGTATTGGTGGTTGTGGTATTAGTGGTGGTGGTATTGGTGGTGGTGGTATTGGTATTGGTGGTGGTGGTATTCGTAGTGGTGGTATTGGTGGTGGTATTGGCGGTGGTACTGGTATTGGTGGTATTGGATTGGTGGTGGTGGTACTGGTGGTGGTGGTGGTGGTATTGGTGGTGGTGGTATTGGTGGTGGTAGTGGTAGTATTGGTGGTGGTGATATTGGTGGTGGTGGTATTGGTGGTGGTATTAGTGGTGGTATTGTGGTGGTATTGGTGGTGGTATTGGTGGTGATGGTGGTATTGGTGGTATTGGTGGTATCGGTGGTGGTGGTGGTATTGGTGGTGGTATTGGTGGTGGTGGTATTGGTGGTGGTGGTATTGGCGGTGGTATAGGTATTGGTGGTGGTGGTATTGGATTGGTGGTGGTATTGGTGGTGGTATTGGTGGTGTTGGTATTGGTGGTGGTGGTATTGGTGGTGGTGGTATTGGTGGTGGTGTTGGTGGTGGTGGTATTGGTGGTGGTGTTGGTGGTGGTGGAATTGGTGGTGGTATTGGTGGTGGTGATATTGGTGGTGGTGGTGGTATTAGTGGTGGTATTGGTGGTGGTATTGGTGGTGATGGTTTTGGTGGTGGTATTTGTGGTGGTATTAGTGGTGGTGGTGGTATTGGTGGTGGTATTGGTGGTAGTATTCGTATTGGTAGTAGTATTGGTGGTGGTATTGGTGGTGGTGGTGGTATTGGTGGTGGTGGTATTGGTGGTTGTATTGCTGGTGTTGGTATTGGTGGTGGTATTGGTGGTGGTGGTATTGGTGGTGGTATTGGTGGTGGTGGTGATATTGGTGGTGGTGGTATTGGTGGTGGTGTTGGTGGCATTGGTGGCATTGGGGGTGGTATTGGTTGTGGTATTGGTGGTAGTGGTATTGGTGGTGGTGGTATTGGTGGTAGTGGTATTGGTGGTGGTGGTGGTATTGGTGGTGGTTGTGGTAGTGGTATTGGTGGTGGTGGTATTGGCGGTAGTGGTGGTATTGGTGGTGGTATAGGCGGTTGTGGTGGTATTGGTGGTGGTATTGGTGGTGGTGGTGTTGGTGGTGGTATTGGTGGTGGTGGTATTGGTGGTATTAGTGGAGGTGGTGGTATTGATGGTGTATTGGTGGTGGTGGTGGTGGTATTGGTGGTGGTGGTGGCATTGGTGGTGGTGTTTGTGGTGGTATTGGTGGTGGTGATGGTAGTGGTATTGGTGGTGGTGGTATTGGTGGTAGTGGTATTGGTGGTGTTGGTTGTGGTGGTGGTATTGGTGGTGGGGGTGATATTGGTGGTGGTGGCATTGGTGGTGGTATTGGTGGTGGTATTGGTGGTAGTATTGGTGGTGGTGGTATTGGTGGTGGTGGTATTGGTATTGGTGGTGATGGTATTGGTGGTGGTATTAGTGGTAGTATTGGTGGTGGTAGTATTGGTGGTGGTGGTATTGGTGGTATTGGTTGTGATATTGGTATTGGCGGTGGTATTGGTGATGGTGGTGGTATTGGTGGTGATGGTATTGGTGGTGGTTTTGGTGGTGTTGGTATTGGTGGTGGTATTGGTGGTGGTATTGGTGGTGGTGGTATTGGTGGTGGTGGTATTGATGGTGGTGGTGGTATTCGTGGTGGTATTGGTGGTGGTGGTATTGGTGATGGTATTGGTGGTGATGGTGGTATTGGTGATGGTGGTATTGGTGGTGTTGGTGGTATTGGTGGTGATGGTATTGGTGGTGATATTGCTGGTGGTATTGGTGGTGGTATTAGTGGTGGTATTGGTGGTATTGGCGGTGGTATTGGCGTTGGTATTGGTGGTGTTGGTATTGGTGGTGGAATTGGTGGTGGAGGTATTTGTGGTAGTGGTGGTGGTATTGGTGGTGGTATTGGTGGTGGTAGTATTGGTGGTGGTATTGGTGGCATTGGTGGTGGTGGTATCGGTATTGGTGGCATTGGTGGTGATGGTATTGGTGGTGGTATTAGTGGTGGTGATGGTCTTGATGGTACTGGTTGTGAGAAGTTGGCCTGGTATATGCTGTCCACTAATTATAGTGGGCACCTTGCACCAGTCTAAACAACCCCTTATTGGAGATAGGTTAAAGACAACCTTTATTGAAAGCTATCCTAGTGGTAGCGATGGAGAGCAGCCTTCAGGCTAAGTCTTGAAGGAATGTAAAGCAGCTTGTTTTACCAGTCTATAATCTCTTGAATGACCAAATGAAAGAGGACCACACCAGGTATATATATAAAATATATCTATTTAGTCGTAAAAATACCCCTCTAGTCTCTTTATGAGGCTAGAGTTCGAAGTACATAAGTTACAAGTCAGTTATCAATAGTAATAGCACAAATACACATTTGAGCCCTAGGGGCGTACCAAACCATATACTAAAATAGTGGTATAAGAACCACGACTGAGCTAGACACAAGGCCTAGAGCCTGTAGAAGTGCTTGGACCCCAAGGAACCACCCAAGGTAGTGACACAGGGGACCCACGGGGGACGCGTGCAGTGTGAGAACACAGCCGCGAGCCACCGTTAACTTCTATGCGGAAAGTCGCGGTTGGAATTTTAAAGAAAGAGGACACTTCGGAGAGGACTTTCAGCTAGCCCCTTTAAACTTAAGAGTTTCTAGGGCCCACACCCACGTGAGTACCGAAATACTCAAGTTACCTCACCCAGGGAAGCCGGGTGCATACGTGTTAAAAGGTGTCGGGAATCGTCGTCATTTTCAATGGCGATCTTCTTGAAAGTGCTGCTGCCGTGAAGAGGGAGAGTGTCCGGTGCGATCCAAGCCTGGATCAAGGAAGAAGAAGACCTGAAAGCAGAGGGGACAGAGTCTGGGTCACTAGCCAGTGACCAGGGGCACGATAGTCGAATGCCCTCAGATGTCGGGTGCTTCAGGTGAGTTGATGGGTGCCTTGACTCTTCAGCCACGAGGTCCAGGAGGCGTCAACGATGACCAGAAGCTGGATTCGAGCTGTCCCACAAATTTCTGTCGAGTGCTGTGGTGTTGGCGACCAGAATGGACCCAACAAGCCTTGGCAACGGCAAGTCACGGGGAAACAAAGAAAAGGCTGCGGTGCAAACCAGCAAGGTCTGAGGGACTCACCCAGCGAGGGTAAGTCAGGGCACGTCTGGAGCTACCAGAAAAGCCCAAGCAAAAGAAGAGTTGCCTTCGTGAGGGCCCACTAGCCAACGGACTAGCGACCGCGAAGAAGCCTCAAGTGGACGCACTTGGAGCTGGCTTACGGGACACTCGTGGAGTGGAGGCCAGTGATCTTTGGTGCAGTCGGTGCTGGAGGTGGGGGCTACTCGGAGCCCAAAGCACAACTTTGTGGGAGACCAGGAAGAGGATGCACTTGCAAAAGTTCTCTGTGCCCAGGGGTCACAATTCCACGTTACCCACGATAGCCACGGGCCTCAGCTTCGCTGGGGACTCAGGACTGCCTTGGTGAAGTCTGGAAATCCACCTCTGGTGTTGCAAAGACTTCGGCGTCTGGCGGGAGCTTCAGCGATGCAGACCAGACAATTGCTTCTTAGGTGCCTGCCAAGCAGGGGAGTCACTCCTTGACCCCAAGGGAGATTCTTTAGTCCTCTAATCTTGAAGTAGAGCGTCGAAGGTCCAGGATTCGGCTTCAGAGTTTCGTCCAGGGTAATCTAAAGTCCTAAGGACTGGGGTCCCATACTTATACTAAGTTAGGGGGTTGGACATTCTCTGGGGACCCACCTATGGGAGGGTCAGGGAAGAGGGGTGGTTACACCCATTCCCTTTGTCCAGTTTCGCGACAGAGCAGGGGCTGGAAGCCCCTGAACCGGTTTGAACTGGGGTATGCACAGGGACACCAAATGTGCCCCCAGTGCTGGACTTCAAAGCACTCTGAGAGTGCACCCACCCAGCCCCAATACACATCAGCCTGTCTGGGAGGTGGTTACACCTCCCTGCAACAGGAAACCTATTGTCCCATGCCTCCCCTGCCGGAGTTTCGGTCAGCAGCAGGAGGCCAGACTCGTGTCTGTGGCTGCAGCATCCATTTTGTGATGCCAGGGCTCTGTAAAGTTAATACCGGGTATGCCGGTGGGTACATGTCTCTCCCTTTAGAAGGGTGGAATGCTACCAACACTGCCAGAACTGGCGGGGGGGTAGTATTCCAAGATGTTTGACACCAAACACGACATGTTTCCGTGCAGCCATCCCAAAGTTAGCATTTAACGCGAGGTTATAATGCACTTAAGAGTATATGGTCAGGCTGCACTACAAACAGCATCAGAGAAGGGTCTCCGAACGCTGCAGAGGGGCTCTGCTCATGCAGGGGCACCCTCTCACATAAGAACCAAGCACTCTGCCTTCAGGATTGATAAGGCCTGCCATAGGAGTGACTTATAGGTTTATATGTGTGTATATATGTAGTGATATAGGTAACCTATATCACAGTAAGGGGTGCATGCACCACCTTACTCAGGCTGCAGTAGCAGACCTGTGGTGTCGGGCCTTCCAGGGGTGGCACAATACATGCTTCAGCCCCTGGCAGGCCTCTGGGGTACCTATGCCCTGGGTACATAGTATACCATATACTAGGGACTTATAAGGGCACTCCAGATTCCAATCAGAGATGTACCTAAGGTACATGGAAACCATTTTAGAGAGGAAGCAGCTGTACGTGGAAACCATTTTAGAGAGGCAGCAGCTAGACTGGGGTTCTGATTAGCAGGGCCCCAGCCAGACTAAAGTAAAAAAACAGTGAAGCATCAGCAAAAAGTGGGGGTACCCATGTGAAGCAGATCCTACTCTCCTACACTGGTGGTGGTATTGGTGGCTGTGGTATTGGTGGTGGTATTGGTATTGGCGGTTGTATTGGTATTGGTGATGGTGGTGGTATTGGTGGTGGTGGTGTTATTGGTGGTGGTCGTATTGGTGGTGGTATTGGTGGTGTTGGTATTGGTGGTGTTGGTATTAGTGGTATTGGTGGTGGTGGTGGGATTGGTGGTGGTGGTATTGGTGGTGGTGGTGGTAATGGTGGTGGTATTGGTGTTGGTGGTATTGGTGGTATTGGTGGTGGTGGTATTGGTGGAGGTGGTGGTATTGATGGTGGTGGTTGTATTGGTGGTAGTGGTGGCATTGGTGGTGGTGGTATTGGTGGTGGTGATGGTAGTGGTATTGGTGGTGGTGGTAGTGGTATTGGTGGTGTTTGTTGTGGTGGTGGTGGTGATATTGGTGGTGGTGGTATTGGTGGTGGTATTGGTGGTGGTATTAGTGGTGGTATTGGTGGTGGTGGTATTGGTGGTGGTGGTATTGGTGGTGGTATTGGTGGTATTGGTGGTGGTGGTATTGGTATTGGTGGTGGTATTGGTGGTGATGGTATTGGTGATGGTATTAGTGGTAGTATTGGTGGTGGTAGTGGTAGTATTGGTGGTAGTGGTATTGGTGGTATTGGTTGTGGTATTGGTATTAGTATTGGCGGTGGTATTGGTATTGGTGGTGGTGGTGGTGGTATTGGTGGTGATGGTATTGGTGGTGGTATTGGTGGAGGTATTGGTGGTGGTATTGGTGGTGGTGGTATTGATGGTGGTGGTGGTATTGGTGGTGGTGTTGGTGGTGGTGGTATTGGTGGTGATGGTGGTATTGGTGGTGGTGGTATTGGTGGTGTTGGTGGTATTGGTGGTGATGGTATTGGGCGGTGGTATTGGTGGTGGTATTGGTGGTATTGGTGATGGTATTGGTGGTGTTGGTATTGGTGGTGGTGGTGGTATTGGTGGTGGTAGTATTGGTGGTGGTATTCGTGGTGTTGGTATTGGTGGTGGTATTGGTGGTGGAGGTATTTGTGGTATTGGTGGTGGTGCTATTGGTGGTGGTGGTGGTATTGGTGGTGGTAGTATTGGTGGTGGTATTGGTGGCATTGGTGGTGGTGGTATCGGTATTGGTGGTGGTGGCATTGGTGGTGATGGTATTGGTGGTAGTATTGGTGGTGGTATTAGTGGTGGTGGTGGTCTTGGTGGTACTGGTGGTGGTATTGGTGGCTGTGGTATTGGTGGCTGTGGTATTGGTGGTGGTATTGGCGGTGGTATTGGTATTGGTGGTGGTGGTGGTATTGTTGGGGGTCGTATTGGTGGTGGTATTGGTGGTGTTGGTATTAGTGGTGGTATTGGTGGTGTTGGTATTGGTGGTGGTGGTGGTATTGGTGGTGGTGGTGGTATTGGTGTTGGTGGTGGTGGTGATGGTATTGGTGGTGGTAGTGATGGTGGTGGTATTGGTGGTGGTGGTTGTATTGGTGGTGGTATTGGTGGTAGTGGTATTGATGGTAGTGGTATTGATGGTGGTGGTATTGGTGGTGGTATTGGTGGTGGTGGTAGTATTGGTGGTGGTGGTGGTAGTGGTATTGGTGGTGGTATTGGTGGTGTTGATGGTGGTGGTGTTGGTGGTGGTGGTGGTATTGGTGGTGGTGGTATTGGCGGTATTGGTGTTGGTATTGGCGGTGGTATTGGTGGTGGTATTGGTGGAAGTGGTGGTATTGATGGTGGTGGTATTGGAGGTGGTGGTATTGGTGGTGGTATTGGTGGTGTTGGTATTGGTGGTGGTACTGGTGGTGTTGGTATTGGTGGTGGTGGGATTGGTGGTGGTGGGATTGGTGGTGGTGATGGTATTGGTGGTGGTGTTGGTGGTATTGGTGGTGGTGGTGGTGATGGTATTGGTGGTGGTAGTGATGGTGGTGGTGGTATTGGTGGTGGTATTGGTGGTAGTGGTATTGGTGGTAGTGGTATTGATGGTGGTGGTATTGGTGGTGGTGGTATTGGTGGTAGTGGTATTGGTGGTGGTATTGGTGGTGTTGATGGTGGTGTTGGTGGTATTGGCGGTGGTGGTGGTATTGGTGTTGGTATTGGCGGTGGTGGTGGTATTGGTGGTGGTATTGGTGGTGGTGGTATTGGTATTGGTATTGGTGGTGTTAGTATTGGTGGTGGTGATGGTGGTGTTAATAAAACAGGCTTTTGAAAAAAACCGTCAGGTGGCTTTAGTACAGATGACATGTAACACAAATGTGCTGTTGTCAGCTTCAGCCCATTAGCACACGATTATGTGCTACATGGAATTCACATGACTTAATTCGCTAATCATTTCTAAATCCATTTTACTTGGGGGGGTTGAAACAGACACTAGATAATGCCGGGTTAAAGTGATTGAAAGCAGGTGCCCGTGTTACAGGGGCTTCCGTGCTGCTTAAAAAAACACGAGCGGTTTCAGCTGAAGCAACGCATGTCCGGCCTGCAGTAAGAGAAGCTCAATAAAGTAAATAGTGCTTACAGACTAAATAACAGGTCCCGTGTAACAACCGAAGTAAAGGGGCCAGTAGCCATGGGAGGGTACAAATGAAGACAAGGCCGTACTAAGGAGGGACTAACAAGCCTATTAACGAATCTGAAGGCAGCATTTACGAAAGACAATGACAGAAGCCAATGAAAAATATGGGAGGAGAGTGGGCGCGGCTTCTCTCCCATTCTCTACTACAGCAGTCTCGCAGAGCGAGCAGCGCATGCGCACTGCTGCTAGGCTCAACCTAAAAATGTGGGGTGATTTAGAGTTTCATTCTCATTTTCCATGCAAGGGATGTAGATCCACTGTCTAAGGTCCTGGGACCAGTTTGGAGTGGTTCCTTTTTAAGTGTATTTTTTGTCTGTAGCAAAGATACAGATATGTGCAAAGAGATGGCTCTTACAGCAGATACTGATGATCATGGCTCTAAGCAGGAGTATCGAAAACATGGGCACAATGAAATGTGAAGACTACACACCTGGTTGTCCTCAGCCTTCCTGCAATAGCAATCAGGGGCAGGCAAAACACAGGCCCTGACTAGGAACTTCCTCACCTTTAACAACAGAATATGCTGACTCGTCTCGCTCCCCTACCATCCACCAACTGGCACTACTCAGGAAAATATAATCAGCAGCCCCTTGCTTAAAGGAGTTTATTGAATTTCTAAGGGTAGCCCTGTCTTCATCCTCCCTCACTTCAGTATCTGGGTCTCCACCTTCCATCTAGTGGAATACAGTCAATGCACTTCCACTGTGGGAGAAGGATGTACCCACCTCCATCTTGTGCCCTCCGAAACCAGGGGCCTCCAAAATGCATCTATTGGCCTCAGCACTCACACTCACAATGCACACAGTCACACGTCCATGAACCACACATACACTATATCAGGCGCGGTCGGTGGTAGGAGTGCCGGTCGGGCGGTGACGTGGGGCGGGGGAGGGGCAGGGTGGGGGGTAGTAAACTACGGATTAAGGCCGAATACAGGTAAGTAAACATTTAAATAAATAAAACGAATTTCGTTGTGAGCGCCGCATCGCCAAATGCGATGCAGTGCGTGCAACGAAATTCGTTTTATTTATTTAAATGTTTACTTACCTGTATTCGGCCTTAATCCGTAGTTCTACCCCCACCGTGCCCTCCCCCGCTCCACGTCACCGCCCGACCGGCACTCCTGCCACCGACCGCGCCTGCACTATATACACACAAGCAATCAACGAGTACATGGGATGTCAGTGCAAGGGTCTAGGGGTAAAAATAATGAGGACATTTGCACAAATGTGGTTGGTAGACACAGGAAAAAAGGTCTGATCAGGACTACTAATTCACAAACACAGTTCTCTGCCTCTGCTGCTGTATGTGATGAACCCGGCACATTTCACAATAGTCCTCTGTCAAGTCGGAGAGCATACCTAGCCGCGGCCTGTGCAGGTAAGAGCAGTGGGGCCGGGTGGGTGGGGGCGGGTATTTCGATGGACGATGTCAAGGGAAAATAAATAAATAATTAATTTTCCCTCGTCATCGTCCGTCGAAATCCCCCCACCCACCTGGCCCCACCGATCTTACCTGCACGGGCCGAGGCTGAGCATAACACAAAGGGTGCACCGCTCCAGCTCACAGAACTGTTTCTGAACCTTAGCATTTCCATGGACAGGCTTAGGCCACAGCTCATATGCTGGATTAGCATGCTTGCAGGGGGACACAATGACAGGATGATGGTTTCACACACTGTTGGGGCTCTATTGGGATACCCTGCAGAATCAGAAAGATAATGATCTCTCTGTCTCAGGTCCACATTCATCAAGAGAGCAGTGCTTTTGGTACTACCATTCATTGTAAAGGGACAGAGTTTTGTGTGACAATGGTCCCTATTTTCAACTACGTGCCAATATGTTTGCTAATTTTTTTAAGCTTTAAACAAGTGCAGTAAGATATGGGATGTTTGTACAATAAGAACATAAGCCTAATTTGACTTGTATTTCATTCAGATGTCTATTTACTTACTTTGATATCACTGCTTGAAATACTAAGATGTGTCCCTATAACTGACTTTTTGTCCTGAATTTCTGTCCTGAATTTTGACCCTGTGTCCTGAGTTTTTACAGGCACTGCCTAGAATTTGCCTCCCTGGCAGGTGGTCAGCCTACCCGTGCAATGCCCAGAACAATCATGGTTTTCCCCCTCAAGTGCATACCTGTGACTGGGGGCCCAAGTGCGGAGTATCTCGCTGACAAAACCCCTCCGGGTTAGCTGTTTACATTTATTTCTTTACGTTGCCAGGATTTTTCCCCTGGAAAACTCTTCAGAGAGGCTTAATCAGCGACAACAACTTGTTCAACCACGAAATGAAAGGAAGTCTCCAGTAATGCGTTTCACATGAGGCAGCTGATTAGATTTGGGTATATAAGAGGGGAAGCCAATCGCTCGCCACCGCCAGAGAGAGGTCCCTGCAGCAGAAGGCAGAACACGGCAGTGCCGGCCACCGAGCGTAGAAGCTGTTACCCCCTTTGAGGCGTCCCCACCTCAGCCACCTGCCATTCTGCCATGAGGGGCACAGAGGAGGGCATACCCCTGCCAAGCAAGGACCACAGCTGCAACGGGCTGGACAACCCCACGTTTACGGTGAGTGGTCTGTTGGCATGTGCCTTGAGGTGAGGGCTTCAGGGAGCCGCACAAAGACGGGGATGGGGGGGGGGCACTTCCATGTTCCCGAGTTATCAATTGATCACGTGACATCATTTCATAGCATCTTAACCCGGTCCTGTCTTTTTTAGTCGGCAGCACGTTGCATATCAGCCAACTGTCCCAGATCCATGCTGTGAGGGGATTGGCCATTCCCCATGTTTTCTTAGATTATAGGATTTATAACCCTGGTTTATACTAGGTTAAATTAATAAGACTGCAAGTCCCAGAATTTTAAGAACAAAACGGAGACTGCCCTAATTAGCCACTCAGGGGTCTGGAAAACTTGGCAGCTATGGCTTTGCATCCTAAGACTTGTAGACCCACATAGTGGGAACAGCAAAACTACAAATCCCAGCAAACAAAGTGATGTTTCTGAAAATGGTGCACTGAATAAAGGTGAGGACGCACGTATTCAAGTTTTTGGGTGTCGAACAGACCAGGGGATCACCAACTACATTTACCAGAAAGCACTGGAAATGAGTTGAAATGCAAGGATTATAATATTACTGTAAATTGTAGATTGAGAGGCAAGGATTATAATATTATAATATTACTGTAAAGAGTGGATGGCATAATGTTATTTGAAGGTTAGGGAAACTTCCAGATTGAAAGTAGAGCCCACATGTTGTCTAATGTCGGCTGTGAGATGTTCCCCGCATCAAAGAGGCTCCTTGACATGTCACATATGACACCGTGAGCCAGTCCTGGGCTTTTAACCAACAGCACATTGCATGCTGGGACTTGTAGTATCATTTTCTACATTGTAAAGAGGGACTCAAAAATCCAAGCATTTAAGGGTCCGTTGGCTGTAAAGCTATATAAGCAGGCCTGGCTGAAAGTGTCAAACATCTGTCCCCACAGCTTTGGCTCTTTATCACTTGTTACTTTGCAAATACATACCAGATCTCTTGAATTTCCAAATTCCATGTATGAACAGCTTATCAGGCAGGCTTTTTTCCCTTGGAATGTTGGTATATGCAGTCCAGTGTCTCCATTATATGTTCAGGAACACAATTTGTGAATCTTAAGGAAAAATTTGGACTGGATGAGCTATCGGCCCATTGAAGCATGAAACTCGAGAGCTAAGGTAGTTAGCCGGGCTTTTATAATGGCAAAATAAACTACAGGTACCAGAATGAAAAGTGGTTATGAGCTCGGATGACTTTAAGGGGACTACTCAAGAGAGCACAACCGGTAATTCATGGGATTGGATCCCAATATTGACCCTCGTGACATGGGGCCATTAGGTGGGCAGAAGTGCACCCGTCACCAGACACCTTGAGATTTTGGGAGAAAAGGGTCAAAGTAGCTAATTAACTCTATATTACTTCAGTCCACATAAACCCACTCTCAACACAACGAGATAACAGGTTTACGAGCAAAACAGGACTGCCGAATGAGCTGAAAATCAACAGTGGGTGAAGATTTTTGAGGAAACCAGGGATTGGTTGTTGGCAGTGGAGAGCAAGAGACAAAGAGTCACCGTATCCAGGCACCTGCAGCGGTGATGCAGCAAAAGAAGCAGCAGCAAGAGGTGGGAGATAGAAAAAGGAGTGTGCAAAGTTTTTACTAGTACCCGATGTAGGCCTATGCGTAGTTTGAAGACTTTCCTGCTTTACAAATGTACGCTCTGGTTTAGATCTCCCCTACAAACTGGCAATATTTAAATATGAGTTCTAGTTGGCGTTGAAAATTGATGTACAATTACAAGGGGGGCTATAGAGTACCACAGAGGGGTACAGTCCTCACAAACAAATAGAATTAAAACCAAAAAACTGTTCTGCAGAGTTGTAGCCCACACCGTCGGGCGCGAGGAGGAGCCCGATGATGAAGCATGCCACCAGGATCATGGGTGAGGACCTTCATCCTTAAAGGACAATCCGCCGTGGTTCAGATGACCATCGGATCACTTAAGTACTGCTGAAAATGGATGTGCAGTTTTCTCATGAATTAACTTCAAAATACTCTTCCACATGACTTCATAACTACGTTGGTGTCGCTCAGCTTTTTTTCTCCTTAACTTAAAAAGAGCGTGAAAATCTTATTTTGTTAAGCTTGAAAATCCACATGCTGAAAAGTTTCCAAACTATGGGTAGTAATGTGGAATGCTGTGCTTGTGGAGTCCACGAAGAGCTGTTGATGGCAGGAGCAGCTTGTACATTGATCTCTTTTACTGCATGTAAAAGTGGCAGGGCTGTGGCAGGGCATTTTAACAATAAATATCTTCAAAACCAACAGCGTCTATACTACACTTTAAACTGTGCTTTATTTAATTACTGACCCAAAGCTTTATGGGACTTGTAGTCTTGGTTTGCTTCAGTTTGACTGCCATTACAGATTACAATGTGTGGTAAAAGGAAAGCACAGGGTCAGAAGGCAGGTGCATCCACTCACTTGGAGGCATCTGGTACCCTACTCTCAGATTACATGCCCGCTGCAAAAAACTGCACTCATTGTAGTAAGGGTAGCGTGTGGAGATACCAACTGTACAAACTATCTAGGACCGGAGTGACAATTGTGAATTAACCCAGTCCTCAAATATGTGGGAAGTGAATTCGTCTGGCTGGCAGGCCCTATTCACAAAGGTATTTTTGGCCATAAACGTAGGTTTACGTCTGTAAATTCTTTAGGAGACAAAAGTATTGTTTCCCTCAGTGGCCCAATGAATTGTAGGATGCCGCTCTCTTTTGAAAGTTGCTAGTTGTAGACAGGTGGAGTAAGATAGCTTAACGTGGTGCAAGGCAGGCGTACATTGCACACACATGATTTCTACATATGTGTGGGAAGTGGGTACACCCAGAAAAGATATGAGAGGAGTGGCCAAGGACTTGGAAAGTGAATTATTGCAACAGCCCAGAAGTAGTGACTTTGAGGGTATCCACAAACATTCAGGAAGAAATTTCAACATCATGTGTCTAATTTGCACCCAAATAAGTGCAGCTAATGTAGTACAGAAAGGGTGGGAAAGAAAGCCAACTAACTTTCACAAGATAAGTTAGCAAGGGGCATTGTGTGTGGACAGTTTCAAATCAGGAGAAATAATGATGAAAATAAACTTGGAAATGCATGTTTCCTATCCTTTGACTAGTGTAATGTTTGCTGTGTGTGCACTATGAAAACATGGGGCATATGACACCAGTTTATATGCATACCATCTAAAGCCCCATATACATTTCTATGTTTTTATGCACAAGGTCTGCTCACCTGTGCGTAAGTTCCGCATTCTGTAGCTTATTCCGGTGTCTTTGCTTCATAGCTTGCTTGACAGTGAACGGATGCTCTTATAGGGAGATTTTTGGGGAACGTGTTTTTATGGAATATGGTACACGATGAGAAACTGGTTGGTTTTGAGAAATGTTTTTAGAACAGGGGATACTTGTGTGCTATGTTTTCCTTTTGAGGTTTAGAGGGTTTTTGTAAAGCAGGAATTCCTTCCATTGGGACATCCCTGAACACTCGGATTTTCGAAAGAAGTTTGTCTCTGGGGAATAAGGATAGATGACAAATTCTTAGGTTTAAAAATGACTTGGTGCTGCATTACTGTTTTTTTCTTTGCATTCTTGTACGTTATAGTCCTGGTTTTATAATGGGATAAACATGGCACTAAGTCTCAGAATGCAAAGAGAAAACCTGGACCCTGGCGCAATTAGTCATGCATGTGTCCAGGAAACTTAACAGGATTAACAGTAATTTTCAATTGGTGAATAAGACCAATGGCGCCATTTCAAAAAGATGGTAGGGGAAGTGGGAGTGATAAGATTTGCCAATGAATTCCCCTATGATATCACAGGGAGTGACACCGTATGACCTTTCATGCCAATGTATTTCATTTATTTTTAGGTCTTACTACAGAGAGCTTCAGCTGTCAGACTGCATGTCACCACACAACACACATACATGGAGAAAGGGCTGTGATTCAACCCACTTCAGCCATTGGCTTGTTTGGGTGAGCCCCCTTCAGGCATTGGCTTGCTGGGCTGGCCATCATGTTTTGGAACCAGCTCACGCCATAGGGCAGATTTGTACATTTTTCTGCTGGTAAGTAGTCCTTGAATACAGGCACTTTCAAAACCACCTACAATAAATGCATGTTTTCAAACGGTCATGCAACATCACCTTCTTCTCCTCATCATCCGATAGTCTGATTTTTGCTGCAGGTCGGTGCTGGAATTGGAGGCTCTCAGGAGTTGGTGGTGGGCAGGGAGTATTCAGGGCTGCTGCTGCTGATGGCACATCCCTGCTGAAGGGGCAACTCCCCTGATACAAATGCACACAGTGGCTGCAACCTCTGATCCTAGCTTTGTTTCTTGATCCAGTCTTCGCTACCTGACAGACAACAGGAAGCAGTATACAGTACCAAGAATAAGTGTCTGCTTAAGGAGCAAACAGCATGCGTTTAAACTTATACCAGGATAACAAGGGCAGTTGGGACACTAAAGGAATGGCACAGGCTCAGTCCCCTTATTTAGTATTCAGTATCCCAGAAGCCTCTGCTCTTCCATCATCAGCAAGGATACCAAACCAAAGGCGTCAGCAGCACATTTGCCACCATACAGTACAATACATTTCAGTAGCTGGTAGTCCAATATGCCCTTGAGATGGGGCCCTTCTGGGTATTAGTTCACCTACATAAACATGTGTAATTCTACGCGCAACCAGGGTCTCCAGGCATGCTGACACAGAAGAATACTTACGATGATCATATGTATTCTCAAAGTTGTAGTGCAGTAGGGTGAAATTATGCATGTTAACTTTATAAAGAAAACAAATAAAGGTGTACTTTTATATGACATAATATAGTTTAGAAATTCAACATTCATGATAAAGTAAGAGCAGTCTGGGTGTAGCATTATTATGGCAACTATAATGCATGTCCTTCCTATATACTTCTTATATTTCTTTACCTATTGTGCCACCAAATGGGTACTTAATGAAACAGCTTTCTATGGTTAAAGAATGAATGAATGAATGAATGATTTATAGAGTGCACAGATGTCCAGCTGTGCTACATATGCTGTTAATATAAGGAGACAAATCCAAGGCTAATTACCATGACTGGAATAACCAGGTTTTCAGTTGTTTTTTTAAAGGTCTGTTTATTGGGGCACATACGAAGTTCAAATGGAAGGGCGTTCCAGAGACTAAGGGCCCAGAAGAAAAAGAACGCCCCCCCCGCTTCCCTCCCCCCAGATGAACACTGTTGGGATTACCAGTAACGACTGATTAGAGGACCTGAGAGATCTCGTAAAATGATATACTCGAGTTTTGTCCGTCAAATAGAGTAGGCCTCTGTATAGAACTGCCCTGAAGGTAATAAGAAGAATATGTAGTTGCACTGGAAGCCACTGTAAGGTTCCCAGGTGTTTCGAGATGGATTCCTGTCTGGGAATACCTGATAAAAGCCTGGCAGCAACATCCTGCATCTGCAGAGACCTCGGAAGGTAGTCTGGAAGGACCAAATATAGATTGTTGGAATAATCCAAACAAGAGGTAATTAAAGAAGTAACAATAGTTTTCCTTGTGAATTCAGGAACTAGCCATAGAATTCTTTATGGGTTTTTAAAAGGGCAAATCAGGCCCCTGTGACTGCCTTCACCTGTGGAGAAAAAGACAGCTCCTTCTCATATTTAACACCAAGGTTCCCAACCTCCTCCACAGGAGTGGGGAGAGGGCCAAATTCAGATTCAGATTGAGGGGAGCAGTGGAAGAGTAGTACTCAGTTTTAGCCGAGCCAAGTTTTAGACAACTGCTCTTCATCCAGTTAGCCACTCCCACAAGGCAAGATTGAAAGGAGTGCTGTAATTCAGTATTAACCTCCAAAAACACAGTTTTACATAGTGCCTCCCACGTGCCTTATGTTTTTAGGCAAGCTAAGGTATATATTTGTGTCTCTTGACAGAACCTCTACTTAGGAGTCGCAAAAGGTGAGCTGTAGCCCACAGGGCTGCTTGTGCTTGCAAATAAAATAGGGGACACTTAGTAACTGCCTGTGGTACTGCAGGCTTGTGCTGCACCTTGGGGAGTCCTAGGAACAGTCTGTGGTACTGCAGACTTGTGCTGCACCCTGGGGACTCCTAGTAACAGCCCGTGGTCCTGCAGGCTTGCTGTACTCTGGGACTCCTAGTAACAGCCCATGGTCCTGCAGGCTTGTGCTGGACTCTGGGGACTCCTAGTAACAGCCTGTGGTACTGCAGGCCTGTGCTGTACTCTGGGACTCCTAGTAACAGCCCATGGTCCTGCAGGCTTGTGCTGGACTCTGGGGACTCTTAGTAACTGCCTGTGGTACTGCAGGCTTGTGCTGCACCTTGGGGAGTCCTACGAACAGTCTGTGGTACTGCAGGCTTGTGCTGCACCCTGGGGACTCCTAGTAACAGCCCGTGGTCCTGCAGGCTTCCTGTACTCTGGGACTCCTAGTAACAGCCCATGGTCCTGCAGGCCTGTGCGGGACTCTGGGACTCCTAGTAACAGCCTGTGGTACTGCAGGCTTGTGTTATTAACTCTTGGGACACCCAATGACAGCCTGTGGTACTGCAGGCTTGTGCTGCACTCTGGGGACTCCTAGTAACAGCCTGTGGTACTGCAGGCTTGTACTGCACCCTAGGAACTCCTAGTAACAGCATGTGGCACACTGCAGGGTTGTGCTGCACTCTGGGGACTCCTAGTAACAGCCTGTGGCACTGCAGGCTTGTGCTGCACTCTGGGAACTCCTAGTAAAAGCCTGTGGCACTGCAGGCTTGGGCTGCACTCTGGGGACTCCTAGTAACAGCCTGTGGCACTGCAGGCTTGTGCTGCACTGTGTGGACTCCAAGTAACAGCCTGTGGCACTACAAGCTTGTGCTGCACTCTGGGAACTCCTTGCAACAGCCCGTGGCACTGCAGGCTTGTGCTGCACTCTGGGGACTCTTAGTACAAGCCCGTAGTACTGCAGGCTTGTGCTGCACTCTGGGGACTCATAGCAACAGCCCGTGGCATTGCAGGCTTGTGCTGCACTCTGGGGAATCTTGGTAACAGCCCGTAGTACTGCAGGCATGTACTGAACTCTGGAGACTCCTAGTAACAGTCCGTGGACCTGCAAGCTTGTGCTGCACATTTAGTACTCCTAGTAACAGTCTGGGGTACAGCAGGCAAATGTAGCTTACTGTTGGGGCACCTAGAAACAGCCTGTGTTACTGCATTCTTACACTGCTCACTCCCAGGCACATGATTAGAGCTGTATTTGTATTCATAGTGGTATTTTAAACTGTAGAGTTAATTGGTGTTCTGGACCCCTTGCTTCAGACGTTTCCCATAAAAAGATCACTTGCAAAGCACTTTATTCATTCTGCATTATTCATCCATCGATCATCCTTAGACAAGTAGAGAATGAGTGAGTCACTTTTATGTCTGGCTACAGAAAGCATTTGCTTTATCATGTCACCGCACCGCAGAACACACCACAAAACACATATATACATACACTCTTATTGCACCATTTGAACCCAGAGCCATACACAGACCCGGAAACTAGGCATAGACCTTGCATCTCCACACCGATCTCATTCTAAGACACAGACCAGCACCCATGCATGTTCTCTGCACCCTGGCGTACATCCTTGTACCATGGAACAGACCCTCTCAGACCCAGCCATAGACCCTGCATTCAGACATCAACCTCAGAGGAAGAAACAAGCCTCACACCCAGACAGACACCTCTGCCCTGTCACACACCTTCCATCCCAAAACGTTTCTCACCCAGACACAGAACACAAGCACATACCTCACACCCTGACACACATTCCTGCATATTGGCACACACCCAAAATCCAGATATAGATCTCGGACACAGGTTAAAATTCTGCACCCAGTTACAGACTGCCAAACCAAATTCAGACCTAAATCAATTAAGGTGTCTGACTAAAAAACTAAAATCAAACAGCTTCAACTTTTATTGCTCCACATGTTATACATACACTGGAAAGACTGGCTGCATAGTTATATTTATTGATTCCCCAGCAGTGTTTAAAAGTGCACATTCAATCACTGGCATGATTAATTAATATACCATGGTGGCACAAATCTAAGTTCTTCATCTACGTGGAAGCTAGTGCAGATGACAAATAAAGCACGAATTGGGAAAGCCTAAAAATCTGGCGTTGACTGTCAGCATTTTGGCTTTGTCAATGCTTGCTTGTTTTTGTCATGATTTTTTGTAAAACTGTTTTATTTGGGGAGATTCCAGGCCTTTGCAAAAAAAAAAAAAAAATGATTGACTAAAAACATAATATTTTATTGTCTCAAAAAGCACACATTATCATAGTAGTCTTTGGCACTGAAGGGAATTACTTGGTGTGTGGGTGTGCTCCTCGAGAGAGAGAGCAGAATGCCATCACTCACAGGGAAGGTAGCCAATGGCTGAGGTGGGCTGACCCACTGCCCATGCTCTATGATATGGTGAATGCAAGAAAAATGTGAATGAATCAACACACCAACAGATCAATGGTTAAAGAGAACCGGCTGAAAGCCTTAACATATATAGCCTTATACAAATTATATTTGCAAAAAGAAAAGGTCTTGGCTGATGCCAGACCTAAAAAGATAAAACATGACCAACAATATCTTTTATCTGTAGGCTTGTAATCTACTTCATCTCTCAAAAACAATGTTCACAAACACTTTGGCAGTTCCTTTAAACACGTTTTTCTTCATCACTGAAACACATTTACGCAAAGCCAGTAGGTCTGGGCTATAACTGAAAATGCAAGGCAGAACTTTAAACTTTGCAAGTGCTTGTTTTATCTCTTTTCTTTACATTAACCTATCGTAAAACTCGAGCACGAACAGCTGCTTATAGGGCAAGTCTATTATTTTTACTATTAAAATGCACTGTAATCAGATTGAATATATCACATGGACTGCAAGCAGCTATGAAGGGGTGATAATTGTTACCCTAACCTATGCCCCTAAATGATAGAGGAAACTATCTTTGATTTCCTTTTTATGGTCTGGCTTGACACCACAGCTGTCGCCAGACAAATATGTGAGGAAAACTAGAGAGGGGCTTTGCCTCCACCCACATGTTGGGAGCCAGGAGTACATGATTGTGAAGAAGTTCAGTGCTTCCACAAAAAAGTACTTGCCCACCACACAGCTGCGATCATTTTGTTTATTAATCCAGCTGCCGGAGCTTGAAATTTTATGGGGCACACACTTGACATTCTAAAGCTATTAAACTGTTTAGATATCTAGAACGTTTATGGTGTTTTTCTCTCTGAGCAGCACAGATGGGAGATGGGCAGTCATTAAATTACATGGATGTTTAACAATGTTCCCTTTATGCCCACCTTACCTTTTTTATGAAAGTCTGATTTATAAGTCCAACAGTAATATAGTTCAGTGACTTGCCAGGCATTCAAAAAATATAGATACAGGAAATCAAACTCATCCCAGGTTGCAGTCACTTTCAAACAAATAACGCCATGCTTTTAAATAATCTCAAAAGTAAAGTATATGCTCTAGAATACTTTCCATTGGATAAAGAAGAAAACAAAACTTTCAAAGTTATATTGCCATTTCACATTACCAGCTCCTGAATAACTCTGTTGAAAGTCTTCAAACTAGACCTTTGTGAACTCCTCAAGTCAGCAGCAGAAAACTCATAAATCCCAACCAACTCATTGGAGAAATGCATAGTTTAGGAAGCGTTGTGTTCATGTTCCCAAGAGCATTTAACTTAATGCGTCTGTGGTATGCTGTACTTGTTGTTATGTTGCTATGTGCTTATGTTGCTATGTGCTTAGAAGTAGAATGTAGGCAATGCTCCAGATAGGAATGCTATGTTTTGAAGTGAGTGGGATGTTGGAGCTTAGAAGCAATGTAGCCCTGACCACTGATCGATGAGGTCTGATGTACTGAACGTGTTATCTTATTAAATGAAGAAGGATTTGTTAACTAGTGTGGAAGTGCATCCTTTCTACATTGGCGACGAGGGGAAACATCAACCTACACTACGGACCCCAACATCAATGACATTTCGAGTTTCTTGGATTTCTCTGTCTTTCAGTACGTGGTCAGGAATTTCGATGCGCTGCTCAACGCTTGCCTGCTGTTTTGTCAGTGTGGTGTGGGTGAGTGCTGCGCTTACACTTGTACGGGTTGACATGTTTTAGGCGTTTGGGGGCTAGAGCGCATCATAACACGCATCTTACCTCGAGAGTGTAACAGCTCTTCTCCTCGACCCTTTTGTATGCCCAGGAGCTGTATGCCCATTGTCCTGGGGTGGTCTTAGAGTCCATTGTCCTGTGTTGAGGAGTTCTACCTTCTGCTGCACAGCGACTGTGAAGATGGAGGCTGTGTGACGTCATTGAAGAGCACGCAGTGACATCACTCTGTGGCCATCTTTCTTTGGGCATCCTATGGAGGATGCATGATGACGTTGACATGCAAACAGTGACATCACTTGGCCGCTATCTTTCTTTGGGCATATCGTTGGAAGGAAATGCTACACTCGTTTGGCACAGCACTCTCAGCACCAGCTTGTGGAAGTCACATCACGATCTGCGATGGAAGTGTGTCTTAGAGCTGCTGGCTTTCAGGAGTAGCAACGCGCTCTGTAATCAAGGTGTTTCCTGGTACCTCAACGCGTTCTGGAATCACAGTGTTTCCTGCATCTTTGCCCTCGTAAATTATACTGGTGGCTCTGTGAATCCTAAACTAATGAGCTAAAACAGGGTTTCACCATCACAATTTTCTGTACTGGTTTTTAGACTTCTTAATCTTGTTTTACTGTCATGCTCCCAAGTTTAAATAATATTAATTTCTGCCTCTTCTGTCTTTTAGAGGGCCATGGAATGTGTACTTAAAGGTGTTGTGGAGGTAAAAGTGTATAAAGATGATGTGTTGGTGTATAGAGGGACTCAGGAGGAGCATGATTTTAGAGTGTGTGAGGTACTGAAAAGGCTTGGTGAAAGTGGGTTCACCCTGAAGCATGAAAAATGCAGGTTTGGAGTGACTGAGATTGAGTATCTTGGACATCTGGTGACGGGTAATGGAATTAGCCCGAGGAATGATCTATTGAATACAATTGTGGAGATGCCGAGTCCCACGTCTAAAGAAGAACTGGTGAAGTTCCTAGGAACTGCGGAATTCTGTAGCAAATGTATTCCCGGGTTCGCTGAACATTGCAGCAATATGAGAGAGTTGTTGAGGAAAGGTGTGGAGTTTGATTGGTCGAAAACATGTCGAAGGAATTCAAAGAAGTGAAAATTAACTTGTGCAATGCATCAAACTTCTCTAGCTTAGAACCAGGTGCTAGAATGATATTGAGAATGGACGCAAGCATAAAGGGCTGGGCGCAGTCTTGGAAAAAGTGTCAACATGGGAAAGTGAACACAATACTGTTTATTTCAAGGGCATTGCGTGGAGCTGAATTTATTTGGTTATAGAGAAAGAAGCTTTAGCTGTTTATTGGACAGTAAGGAGAATGAGGAAATTTTTGTGGGCTAGCTCTTTTGTGCCGAAAACGGATCATAAGCCTCTGGTTGAAGTTTTTTGCAAAAAGGTAATTGATGTCATCTCCAGCAGGGTTCATAGATGGGTGGTAGCTTTGCAGGAGTTAGATTTTTTTGATTTCTTATGTACGTGGTGTGATGAATATCATTGCGGATTGTTGTTCTAGGTTATGTGTGAGGGGTACAGGTGAGGAGGAAAAGGAAGCCCTGGAAGATGAATTTGGTGACAAGGGTGTTATGGTTTGTGCAGTGTCAGGTAGAAGAGTTCAGGAGGATGAATGGAAGAAGGAACAGGAGAATGATGTGCAGCTACAGGAGGTAGTGTCAGACTGAAGGAGAGGTGGTCTGATGAGGATAAGATGCACGAGGATGTGAAAGGATTTTGGCAGGTGAAGGATGAACCCTCATTAGAGAATGGCTTAATAATGAGAGGTGGAAGATTGGTTCCACCTGTTAAATTGAGGATGAGATTGGTGGATAATGCCTATGAGAGTCTTCTACGGATACCCAAAACTAAGGAGAGAGTAAGGATGAGTTACTAGTGGCCAGGCATGGACATTTTGATAGAGATGAAAGTGCGGGATTGCATTGAATGTAGCAATAGCGGCAACATTTAAAGTGCAAACTCAACCTATGGTGATTAGGGAAAGCATACCTGGTCCTTGGATTGAAGTTGCTTTTAATAAAATCACATCACAAGTTTCCACTGTATTTACTGCCTTTAATTTGAGCCAGCGAGAAAACATGTCTATACAAGTGATGATGAACTTATCAATACCACTTGTTCTCGCTGGCCTAAATTAAAGGTAGTAAATACAGTGGAAACTTCAGTGATGTGGTTTTATTTCTGGAGGAAATATTTGGACGTGGAGATTTTCCTGTCTATTTGTTGAAGGGTAATGGGGTGCAACTAACCTCTAAGATGATGGAGAAGTTTTTGGTTGAAAGGGGTATCCAGCATATAACAACATCTTTGTATTATCCAGCGGCCAATGGAATGATTGAGCGCTTCAATACAGTGGTCAAGGAGTGTATACAGCCTGCGGTGTCGAATGGCTTGAATTCGATGGAGGAACTTAAGAGGAAGTTTTTTATGTATAGATGAACTCCTCATTCATCAATAGGTGTCCCACCTTTTCTTTTGTTTAGCAAGAGATCTCCCAATGACATGGTCAGTCCTGCATGGGTGAATAAATTGAGATTGAGTGACACAAAAAGGGGTTCTGAGAGTGAAGGGTTTAGGTTGGATAAGGAAGGGGAGATCATAAGGAAAAGAAAAAAAAAATGTTGATACGCTAATGGCTGTGAAGAACACCAAGGTCAGTGTTGGGGATTGGGTGAAGATAAAAACACTCCAAAAAGGGAGGGCTGAAGGATAGGTTTTCTCAACCCTTGAGAGTTATTAAACTTTTCAAAAATGCGATTTAGACTGAGTTTGGAATTTATGTAGGGTTGACTTGTGGAAGCATGCTCATCAAGTGAATTCTGAGGTGGATAGGGAGCCTGAACATCATGTGCCTGAACATCATGTTCCTGTTACTAGGAATAGGCAAGAAGATCAAAAGACCTGTGCTGGCGGATCTGGGGTTGGGAATGAAATGCAGAATATGAAAAGGAAGAGTTGTGTGTAAGCTGTTACTAGTGTGGCTTAACCTTCGAGCTGTAGCTAAGCAATGTGGGTGATATGTTTGTTGTATTAAGGGGAGAGGTTTGTGGTATGCTGTACTAATTGTTATGTTGCTATGTGCTTAGAATTAGAATGTAGGCAATGCTCCAGATAGGAATACTATGGGGCATATTAGCAAGGGCACTATCGCCGCTTTAGCGGCACTTTTTGCCGCTAAAGCGGCGATATTTATATCGCCCTATCAGCAAACTGTCTCTAACAGCAGTTAGCGACAGTTTGTGGGCATTAGCGGCCGTTTTTACCGCTTTGCATGTCAGCGATATTTATCGCTAATGACATGCAAAGTGGGCGTTCCGACGAACAAACCTGGGAAACACTCGCTAACAGGCCTATCGCCTATTAGCAAGGTGGCCATGGCCCCAGTTAGCGACGTGAAAAGTCGCACTAACCGGGGTCATCGCCATTTATTTAACACCTGCAATTAGCAGGTGTTAGCCATACCTAACATGGGGGGTGGATTATGCTGATACGACCACAGGGTCGTATCAGCAAGGTGTTCTCCCTTCTCCATGCAACATCGCTGGTTTTTCAGCGATGTTGGCCCATTTCCCCGCTATCGCTGGAATATTCATCGCCATAGCGCTAATCGTTGCTAATACAGTGTTAGCGTGGCGATATATTCCAGCGATAGCCGGCGATAAAAAAAATCACGCTAAGCAGGGTTAGCGATGATTATCGCCTCTTCTTGCTAATATGCCCCTATGTTTTTAAGTGAGTGGAAGGTTGGAGCTTAGAAGCAATGTAGCACTGACCACTGATGGATGGGGTCTGATGTACTGGATGTATTATCTTTTTAAATGAAAAATAATTTGTTAACTAGTATGGAAGTTCATCCTTTTTACAGCATCACTGTATTAGCAAAGACTAGACCACAATTCCAAAAAGAACTTCAATATGGCACTTGAACCTGTGTAGCAGTACAACGCTGCAATTCTTTTTAATTCCGTTTTGACTACTTCTCTGAACGCAATCCCTGAACTGATATTTAAGAATTCGTTTTTTGCTGAAAGGTTTCATTAAGGAAATTATCTTAACTAAAACAACAGATGAGTCTTAGGAAGCGTTTTGCAAAACATCATTTCTTAAAACAACCAATACAGAATCTTCATTTATGACAGTGAGTCCTTGTATGTGGTTCTATCAATCGTTTTGTGGCTGGCTCTCCATTTCCTTTCTAGCTGTTTACAGTGCCGTTTGGTGTCTCACATGTGCTCTGTGTACTGGAAGGCCTGCTTGTTGGATCTTCTTTGCTTGTTGTGTTTGACAGGTGTGAGTGAGTACACGCAGTTCTTCATCCAGTCTTTTACGTTGGTGATTTCCTTGTCAAGGTTTTCTGTGGGGATTGGTCAGTGTAGTAACAATAGCCCCCATAGTGCAGGGGTCCCAGAGCTCCAGGTGGCCCCCTCTGGCACTGTGCACAGGCGGTGGGGCCCCTGCCTTAAAGTTCATGACTGGGTCCGGAGTGTGGGGGTCCCCCCTCCATGAACTTTGCAGGGGGTCCCCCACAAGTTTTGTTACGTCAATGGGTTTGTCTGATCCATGCTTGGGTGCGTTGAGTCAGTCTGTTTCTGAGAGTGCCCCAGCTGAGGCTAGGTATGCTGATGCACAATAACTGGTGAAGGAGTTATTTCACAGGTTGAATGGCGGATGAAAGGCAGGGGTGAAAAGAGTGAAAAGAGTCTCGGAGGGGGCAGAGAAAACGGGAGGAAAAAGAGGTTGAGAAGAAAAAAGAGTGAAAAGAGTAGTGAGATGAGAGCAGTCACAAGAGAGACACATGAGAGAGGAGGACCCAAAGGAAAAACAGCTTGGCAGAAGCTGAAAGTGGGAAAGACCAGTCACAGGTACAGTTGCGGCCGGTATCTGGGCAATGTGGCGGGGCGGGTGAGGGGGGAACCAGGGACAGACAACAAAATAAAAATAAAAAATAACTTACCTGAATCCACGCTCTGATCTGGCTCTGATGGTCTGATCTGGCTCCGTGCACTGCAGGCACAGGCTCTCAGAATCCCCTGCGGCCAATCCTGATGCTGCATGAAAGCGGCGTCAGGATTGGCCTGAGCGCAGTGGATTTGCGCTCTCACGTAGACTGGGAGCCTGTGCCTGCTCTCTCAAACCCAGCAACGCAGCTGGGGTTGGAAAGAGCTTCAGTGCGCATGACAGTTTGGCCGTCCTGAGACGGCTGCCCAAACCGTCATGCGGACTGATTACAGTGCAAAACACTCCTCCACCAGCCTGTCATCTCTGGCCCCGCCCCCAAGACTCGGCTCCGACAGCCAAAATAAAACGATAATAAACGCTTGTTTATTATTGTTTTATTTTTCATTTTTTTGGTTGCTGTCGGGGGGGGGGGGGCTAGGGGGGGTGGTGATGCTCCTCTGCCAGAGGAACCGCCGCTGCACAGGCAAGTGGGTAGGGGGCTGATCCTAGGCACCTGCCTACAGTTCTTTGCTCCCACACAAATACATATTCATTCCCCTGCTATTTACTTGTAATGCTTCACATTACTATGCAAAATTCCTTTAACGCCAGACTTAATGGCATTGCCATAGCTTGTTTTTGATTTTTCCTTTTTTTCAGTTAAGCGGAATATCTTGCAATAGTAATTTAATTGCAATGACCGCAAAACATATTCACTAAGGAAACATGTTTTTATTATCAAATAATTGTTGTAAACACGTACGACTTTAATTTGTACAATGACAGCATAAAAATAGGAGACAGCTTGAGCTGCCAGCCTGCCAGACACTTTGGTGTGAATGGTATGTTAATGACCACATGAAGCCATTCGTTACTTTAATTAACGCCTGTGCTCAGGGCGTGGGTGATGAATAAGCGTCATAATAGATGGTGTCCCTCAATATTTGAAAGTGTAAATGAAGGCAGTTCCACGCTCGTGCACAGTGGTGCGACCACAGCTCTGCTCATTGGCTGGCGAGTGGCGCCGTTCCGTGAGTGACACTGCTGCCAGACTAGCCTTTTAGCCAACAGCTCTTGGCACACTGTTGTAATATGATGCTCAGCCATTATGAAGGTATTTTAGAATGTTGGTATTTAGAATGTTAGAATGAAAGCTGGAGTCAGTTGCTGAAAGGGCTGAGCACCGCACTGGCTGCTCCTGGTGGGGCTTCCTTTCCTTATTACTTAATACTTAAATAAACCTACCTTTAAACTACATCTTCCGGACTATTCATCTTATTATTACATTGGCGACGATTGGAAGAACCTGCGTATGCTACTGCCACCTAATTCAGCTACTTCAAGATAAAGTACCTTTAAGACAAAGGAAACTCCCCGAAAAGCAGATTAAGCTTACTGGCACCGAGAGCCACACCAGTGACCTCCTACCGGTCGCCCTCAACACCAGTGTGCCAGTCCCTGCTTCGTTTCCTTGTCCACTGCCTGCCTCAGCTGCCGTTGAAGATACCTCTCGCCTGCCACCCTGACGTCTTCTTCATATTACAGGCTTGTGAGTACCCGGCTAAATTTTTCAGGCATTTCATCTAATTGCCCTGCGAACTTTACAAGCAGTTCCGACTGACTTGCACCGACGACAGCGTGAGCACACACGCTGCCACCTATTAAGTGCCAGTTCCTACTTTTAGACCCTGCTGTCTCCCAGTTTCTACCTACTGTGCCAGTTTTGCCAGTCCCTACCTGAAGGTCCTACTGCCTCCCAGTTCCTGCCTACGGGTCAACCTGCCTCCCAGACATGCCGTCTACCATCCAACCAACCAACTCAACAGTGCGATCTTCATCTACAGAGTCTGCCCGTCTACTCTAACTGGTGCTACAGAAGTGGTATGACTCTTTGTTGAAGAAGTCTTTAAATTCAAAGACAGGTCTGCCACCGCATTGGAGTATCTTTACACTCCTCTTTCATGCGAGCACTTTGTGGATGGGCGGTGAGTGCTTACTACGGGATCGGCAATTACATTCCAGTTGGTGTGGACTGACGCAGTAACATTGGTGAGGCGTTTTTTGTCCGTGTTTGTTTTACACTTTGAATCCTATGGTGGATGGGCCGTTAGCAGTGAGTGCGCGTGACCTTTTCAAATGTACATACTTGCGCGAGCAACCTTACCTGTTGCTTCACGCGCGCAGCACTCCCTCCATCGCGTCATTGCCTCCGCACTTGTCAAGACTGCTCACCGCCATCTACATGCACGTACGCACCGAGAGCCACCCGGCATATACGTTAAGAAACGTGCCGCCATCTTGGGTTTCTCCCAACACCGTGTGTATCATTGGGGATTCGAGCCACGTTTCCTTTGCCAACCACGTCTTTCTGTTGTACTGAGACTGGGTGAGCCCCTATGCGGTCTTCCCTTGCGCTCCCACCTGCATCAACTCTGCGCATGCAGCGAGCGCGACGATCCGTTACCTTCCACCTCCAGTTTCTGACCATCCGTGACCTTGCCACCTCCAGTTTCTGTGTCGCTCGGCCTGGATGGCGAGCGTGGCGATTATCTGCTGTTCCATACGTACTGTTTGCTTGCCTGCTGCTTTCTTTCATTGTTTCCGATCGTCCACCTCTATCTCGTCAATTTCGTTATCACCATAGAGCAGAGGTCTTCAAACTTTTGGATGCCGAGACCCCCGTGTCAAAATTCTCAGGAGTAAGGACCCCCTCCTGGCAAAAATGTCTAAACCTATAGACAGGGCTACTGGCAATATGAGGACCTAATTATGCGGCAGGTTCGACTAAATTGTGTGGTAAGAAAATGTAAATAATGCTTTGTGATGCCGCATATTTTGGTATATTTTGAATTTTTTTACACACAGTAACACTGAGGAAAGATTTCACCTCGTCAGTACCAGTTTATAACCAAAATACCCCAATAAACAGATGTCTAGTCAATCTTTGTGAAGGGCCTTCACTCCGCAGGAATACATGTTGCCACATTAAAAGCTCACCTGGCCCTAGCCAGTAGCAGCAAGGGTCCGTTAAAACCCTGGCAGTGTTGTGCAGAGTTAAGTAGTTTACCCACGACTCTTTCCTCCCACCCCCTCCCTTCCATCCCTCTCTCCTCTCCCAACCTCGGATCCCTCTCACTTTGCAGGCCATTTTCTTTCACCCCTGTTTACAACTTCTGAATTCTCCCTATTCAACCTCTCACTTCACGTTTAATCACCTCTTGCCATTCTGTCTTTTCACTGCCCTCATCTCCAACCGTCTCTTGCATTTATCTCATGGCCTCTCTGGCCCCGTCACCTCTCTCGCCCCTCAGCACTTCTCATTCACCTCAAGTCTATCCCTTCAAATTTCTGTCTATTTGTATCTTACACCGCTCCAGTCCCCCCATTCATCTTTCACATCTCCCCTTTGTTCTTTCACACCTTCTTGAAACAACGTCCCTCTCCCCTGTTACCTCCGCACCCATCCCAGTACTCCCTCTCTTGCCCTATCGCTGCTCTCCCTCACCCATGTCGCATCAAATTCTCTTTTTACGTCACAGATCATTTCTCAGCCATCTTCTCTCACAGTTTAACAGTAACCCTCCTCTGTGCCCTCACCTTTCGCTCACACTCACCTCTACTCTTGTGTTTCTGCACATCCTTCGGCACTTCACATTTCTCCTCATCCCTGACCTCTTAAATGGAATTCTCTCGTTCCCTTGCTGTCCTCTATCATCCCACCTCCTCTCACCCTTTCCTCACCAAGCATACGGGTCAGTTTATTCCATAAACCGACCCGTATGCTCCTCTCGGCCTATGCCAATCTTCTTCTTGTTCCGTAATTCAGGAAGGCACAAATTGTCGGTCTCGCTGTTTTGGTGCAGGCCGCACAGTTTTGGAACTTGTACCCTCCCTTGCTTCGCTCCACCAACAATCTATTATCAGATGACAATTAATTCGGCAATGTCACTTTTAGCAACAGTTGGCTGAAAACGTATAGGGGCCTCTCCGCCACTGCCACGAACACCAGCTCAACCTACAACAATGACAAATTCCACCGCAAAAAAATAAAGTCTTATTGGTGTGATGGTCAAAAATATCAAAACCGCAAACTTTTGTTTCCGGTCATTCTTCACACATCCTCTGAAAAGAAACCTCTCTCAACTATCGAAACGCTAAAACAAAAAAAAGGCAGCTTAATTCAAAGCTCAGAGTACAATATTATACAGCAACACTGAATACACTGGGTGCTTCATGGAACACGATCACAGCAGCCTTGAGACACTTGACTTTTTATTTTCTGCAAAATCCTTCAGTGTGACCGGGAATGTGCGACCCCCTTTCTATCTCTCCACGACCCCCCTGGGGGTCGCGCCCCACAGTTTGAAGACCCCTGCCATAGAGTGTTTTCACTGGAACATAGTCATTCTCTGGTGCTTCACTGCCATCATATGGTCATTGGTGGTAATGCACCTTTAAACTGGAATTCAATCTCTGAAGCTGTACATCTTGCAGTGCTGCAATTTCATTCATGCTCAAAATGTGTACTTTATGGTGTTTTTACAGTTATATTTACATTATTATATTTTATTGCTCTGTACATTGCATTTTCACTGGAATGGGATCTTTCATTTAAGTTACGTGAATTCTTGTTCACTACAATTTATGCTTGCACTTTGCCTGTTGCACATATCTCATTCTTTCATGTGGTTATCCTCCACATAATTTTCACAGTTTCAGGTGGTACTTTCTTTTAAGTTACGTGAATTTCTGTTCACTACAATTTTTGCATCCACTTTGCCTGTTGGACATGTCTCATTCCGTCATGTGGTCATCCTCCACATCTGTCTCACAGTTTCTTATTGAACATTGTTTTTACACAGTACTGGTTTCTATGCATTGCATTTTACAGTGTGGTAGCTTCTTCGCCACACCTATTTCTCTTTGAAATTTACATTTTGTCATGTGGCTTGCACCCACATCTATTATTTACATATTCACATTGTTCAGTGTGCTGTGTTCACACCTTCATGTGGTATCACCACATCTAATGCCCATGTTGCATTTTTACATTTTCACATTGTTCCGTGTGCTGTGGTCACACTTCCATGTGGTACTACCACATCTAATGCCTATGTTGCATTTTTACATTTTTTTACATTGTTTAGTGTGCTGTGTACACACTTCCATGTGGTATCACCACATCTAATGCCCATGTTGCATTTTTACATTTTCACATTGTGCCGTGTGCCTTGTTCGCACACCTTTCACCTCAACCTGCTTTGAGGAAATTTTACTGCTTCATGTGGTCTTCCTCCACATCCGTTTCACAGTTTCATGTTGTACACTGTGCCGTGTTTCCGCACACTTTTCACCTCAACTTGCTTTGGGGGAAAACCCTGCTCTAGCTCACCTCTTTCTTTCCCACCCCTGTGAGCTCAATACGTCTTCATTCGCTGTGTTTTTGGGGATGTACCCCATTCTTCTGCTTTGTTTATTTACAGCCACCTTCTCCTTCTCTGTCTGCGGCTGTCTCTCACCCTTTCTCTGTACTTCGTTGTTTGTTTCACTCATCACTTCCTTCCTGCACCTTTTACTCTCCTCGTGTCAGCCTGGCCAGCTTTCATGATCTGTGTATTTAGGTTGTTTTGTTGTTTGTGTGAGGGAGTGTGTGTTTGCTCTTGTGTGAGATAGATGGACGGTGCATGAGTATGTTGTCTTTTGTGCCTTCTGTCTTCCCCGTCATTCATTTTCACTACTTTCTCTTTGTCTCTTGGCGTCTTCTCATTCTTCCATTTTCATTCTTCCTTTTCAGGTTTCAAAGTTAATTTTTATTTAGGTTGTTTTGTTGTTTGTGTGAGGGAGTGTGTGTTTGCTCTTGTGTGAGATAGATGGATGGTGCATGAGTATGTTGTCTTTTGTTACTTCTGTCTTCCCCGTCATTCATTTTCACTACTTTCTCTTTGTCTCTTGGCGTCTTCTCATTCTTCCATTTTCATTCTTCCTTTTCAGGTTTCAAAGTTAATTTTTCATGTTACATTTTGACGATGTTTTCCCTAGATTCTTTCCGTGTCATTTTCCTCATGCCTCTTGTAACTTTCTCCCTCTTCATTGTAAAGGAGGGAGATGTTGTAATATGATGCTCAGCCATTATGAAGGTATTTTAGAATGTTGGTATTTAGAATGTTAGAATGAAAGCTGGAGTCAGTTGCTGAAAGGGCTGAGCACCGCACTGGCTGCTCCTGGTGGGGCTTCCTTTCCTTATTACTTAATACTTAAATAAACCTACCTTTAAACTACATCTTCCGGACTATTCATCTTATTATTACACACACAGGGGTTTTAAATAGGTTAAAAAAACAGGTGACCTTGCGTGAAAAGTGCGGTTGTGTGAAAAGGCTGAATGGGGCCATTCGAGAGCCCTGTGCAGAGGCGATGACGTTACCTCAGACACAAGAATGTGAACGTAAAGAAGCATGCAAAACAAACATGTCTTTAGGCGTCAAGCGGGCTCTTGTTTGTTTATTTCGACGCTGCGCGAAGTCTTGAATCTCAAGGCACTCTCAGATGTATTTGAGACAAATATTAGTTGCAGAATGAGAGTCCCCTTGAACCGCAGCACCTATTTTGTGAGCAGATGTACAAGGCACGAGTCTTGTTAATGTGTCTCCTCAGTTATTTACTTATGGTTATTACCGTGGCCGGATGCACGAGGCCCATGAATGGATACTAAGAGGGACCTTGTACCAGCCCCAGGCATAGATACAAAAATAGTCCTATGCCATGTTTGATACAGTCTTTTTGTCCTGTCTTTTTTGCCAACAGACTTACAGTGGATGGAGGGGGGCTAAAGCTAGAGAACTACAGTCCCAGAATGGAAAGTGCTGTCAGCTAAAAAGTTAGAATTGGCTGAAGAGGTATGCATGAAAAGGACTTACTTAAGAAGCATAATGCAAAATGATGGGTCCCCCTGCAGAATGTGAAGATGGGCCCAGAGTCTCCCATATGTAAGAGATATTCATTTATCTTGGGCCGGATGGGGGCCCTCTGAAGCCTGCATTACGCCCCTAAGCTACCTGATGAGTACGTCCATCCAGAGATTTCCCAAGACTCAGGACAGAAAGATGCTGCGATTCAGTGTTGTGCGTTTACGTTTATTATATATATATATATATATATATATATATACAGATATATATATATATATATATTAAACGTGAACATACAACATATATATATATATATGTACTGCGTACACCACTAAAGAAACCTTTAGGCGCTAAGGATAAAACATCACCTAATCACCACACATACATGGAGATAACGATATATCCATTATGAAGTAATTCACCATTAGGGTTGTCAGCTGGAGAGGGACCTCTGTGGATGAGCGCCAGCTGCAGAGGCTATTCAGCAGCGTGCAAAGTACAGGTTCGTATCCCAGACTGCCCGCCTATGTTTATCCTGTGATGTGTAACACAATGTCACAAGGCAATACGTCACAGTGACTGTTGGTGTCTTCTCGACAAAGATGTTCCAACTCAATAACCATGGATAACTGTCGAGCACTCCTTGTACTTCAATCATTATGTGTAATCGACTGAGGTAAACTAAGATCTGCAGTAAGTCTACTAACGCATCTATTGTGGTCACAGGAAACTCTTTGACCTAATCTCAACCACCAGCAACCCCCTCATCTTCAAACATCAAATCTAATGACGCCCCCCCAAGAAAGCAAAAGAATTTGTATAATTCTTCGATGCAAAAGTTAAATTGCTTTCTTGATCATGACACACATCCAACCACACATGAGGTTTGCAAATCCAAATACTCCTGGCACAGTTTCGACGTCATCACTGAGGATGCCCTCCTCAAGAACATCTTGAATACCAAAACCTTCGAACCATTCTCCACACCCTACCCCAAGGGACATTGCAAAAGACCTCTAGACCCACATGCTCCCTTACTGGACAAATCTGGTTAATCTCTTTCACAGCCAAAGATTCTTTCCTTATGCCCTCAAAATTGGTCAGGTGACCCCACTACTAAAGAAATCCTCAGCTGATGTGAATGACCTTAACAACGTCCGCCCTATCACCAACCCTTCCTCGCCAAAATCACTGAAAGACGTGTAGCAGAGCAACTCACCAAACACATCAAGGACAACAATCTCCTAGACAAATTTCAATCTGGCTTCAGTCGAGGCTGCAGCACCGAAACAACAGTGCTTCATGTTATCCATGATGCGCTTCGAGTACTAAACTCGGGCAGCTCCTGCCTCCTGATCCTTTTTGACCTTTCTGAAGCCTTTGCTACTGTAAACCATCAAAAACTTCTTATCACACTTCAACAAAGAATGGGAATTGATGACACAGTACTTAAATGGTTTGAATCTTACCTCACGAGGAGATCTCTGATGATTAAAATTGGAAATTGTCTCTCAACTCCCAAGTATGTGGATCAAGGTGTCCCTCGAGGCTCTATCCTTGCTCTGACCTTATTTAATCTTTACACTGAACCGCAATGAGCCCTATTAAAGGAGGCTGGGATCCTTTATCACCTCTATGCTGACAACACCCAACTCTACCTCAAGGTGTCCTCCGCACACGACATCTCACTTCTCGCCACCACTCTCAACTACATCCAAGAATAGATGACGTCTCATCACATAAAACCGAATCCCTCTAAACCTGAATTCCTTCTTTTCTCTACCTCAAATGCTCCACCCCCTGTTCAATCATGGATGGATAATCTAAAAATTCTTAACAGTAAACCTACCATAGTTGACAGTGTCAAATCCCTAGGTGTCATCCCGGACAAATGACTGACTTAACCTCCAGTCCCAAATCAACACCATGGCCGAAAATGCACACTTCCAACTGTGCCTTCTCTGGGGAATCCAACGCTACATTCCTGAGCAAGACCTGAAAACTCTAGTCCAACCTTTGGTACTCTCCAGACTGGATAATTGTGTGACACTTTCTCACGAGAAAAATCAAGCAATGAAGATGAGGGAAACATATAAATATCTGAAATTACACCCATTGGAGCAACAAGAAACTCTAAGAAGATCTTAAAACTACTGCAAAACACCAGAAATGGAAGGGCACTAACCTAGTAATAAACAGTAAATCATAGCTAATCCTTATAAAATACAGTTTTGGGACTATGCGTGGTTCATGTTCATTTGTGAAAACTGTCTCTAGACAAAACACTGATCTTGCTCCAGCACTCCATCATTCACCAGAGTTATCTTGACATTTCTATTGTTGCATGAAAACTCCTGGTCACACAAAGAATTCAACCCCATGGCCAGTTGGTTTAAAACCCATGTTATTTTTCTGGGCCTTTGCAGAATCTTAAAACATGATTTCCTGGGAGAGATAGTGTCCCTACTGGCATATCCCAGTCCATTCTAACCCCATTCATAACTTACCTAGGGTGTCTTCATCGGGCCGGGAGGATCACGGGGTGACCAGGCTATGCTCTGCATTGCTGAATACTGCATGAGAGAGGCTTCCTAAGCTAGCCTGCACCGACTGGGTCTCCTGGCCTCTACCTGGCAATTATCAAATAATACAGCATCATAAATTGACACACAGGGTCTGGCCAGGCTCTCTATTCCACATGGGACTCGACTGTACAGCAAACAATATGTGAGAGGCCCTAGCGCGGTGCGGACCTGAGCCAGCTGAACTCAACTTAATTGTGAAGACTGCAGACTGCGTCTCACTGCAATGCAGAGCTCTTAGCTGTACTAACTTTTCTTGCGTGGCTGAACTGAACTTTGTGCAACGGGCTGAACTCAACTTTGTGCAGACTGACTGCATGCAGAGCTGCTCTCGGCTGTAACTGTAGGCTGGCTGAATGACACGCTCCTAAAAGTAAATTAAATTAGAAAGCCAAGGAGAAGGAAGATTAGGATAGTGAGTGACACTTGACTTACTCTGTGTCAGCCAGGAGCACCATTGATGGTACGGGCCAGCTGTGACGACTCCCCCCGTCACCATCCCGGGCAGAGTCGCGGCCGTAGTCCAGGCCGGACACTCCGACCAACTTGCACGGCATTGGCTGCACTGGACTGCAGTGCAGGGCAAGGCGACTGCTAATGCAGTTGCGCACCACCACTCTCTCGCGTTCCGGTCAAAATCATTACGCCGGCCAGGCCGCGCTGTGCAAGCTGCAGGTGCGGTGGCTGCCAAATAACTTAAACTATGCTGCACACCCTGACTTGCGCCACGGGCAGCCAGGTCCATCTATGGCGATTGGGCAAATGAAATCATGAGACTGAAGGCTTGTGATGTGACATCAGTGATTGACGTGGTGTCAGGTGAAAAATTGTAGCCAGCCACGAGCTGAGCCAGCCCCCAAGCCTGCCGCAAGCTGCCAGCTAAGAGTTTTGGCAGTCAGTGGAGGTGCTAAATTGCAGTGCTCCGGCAGACAGCGGAGGCGCTATAAATGCGGGACAGTGCATTTCAGTGCAGTGATGCAGACTACCACCCTGAAATGTGTTCATCTAACACCTGATGTGTGATACTTTGCAGGGCTGTTTCTAAATATGTAATTTGTAATGATTATGTAATTTGTAAATACGTAACTCTCACCATGAGTAACTGTTGGAAATGGCCCTTTTTGCAGGGTCACCCCTAAACTTTTTGCCTGCCTCCTGTATTTTTGCTGACCTGTTTCTGTTGGTTTTATGACTCTGGGCACTTTACCACTGCTGTTCAGTGCTAAAGTGCATATGCTCTCCCTTTGTAAATATGACTATGTGAATTGGTATATCCCTGATTGGCTTATTTGGTTTACCTGTTAGTCCCTAGTAGTGTGGCCTGTGTGTGCCCAGGGCTGGTAAACCAAATGCTGCTGGTGGGCCTGCAGCACTGATGTGTGCCACCCACAGAAGCAGCTTGTAAAGTGTGTCTCAGACCTGCCACTGCAGTGTCTGTGTGCAGTCCAGAACTGCCATCTTGGCTGTGAAGTGCACCCACTTCCCAGCCCCTGAACCTTCCCTTGGCATCTTGTAAGTCACCCCTATGGTAGGGTGCATTGTATGTGTAAGGTAGGACACGCCTTGCTGTGTGTAGCATGTCCTGGTAGTGAATGATGCCCCATTTCGTTTTTCACTACTGTAAGGCTACCTGTTCCTCATAGGCTAGAATGGGCAGTTTGACTATTACATTCTATAGTCCTAACTGACCCCAGGAACATGGTAGAAAAACGAATTTAGTATGCCTGAGCTCAGAATATTAAAATACATCTTTTAGTGAAGTTTATTTTTATATTCTGTGTTTGAAAATACCACTTTTAGAAAGTAGGTATTTTCTTGCCTAAGCCTTCCAGTGTGCTCTGCTGTTATGTGTATTGGCTGTCTGGTTTTAGAGGGGCAGGGCAGGCTGAGTCAGACCTGGGTTGAATAGAGAGATCTGCATTTAGAGTGTGGGGAGGGGTGGCTCCTTGACCTGAATAGGGCTGTGCCTGGCCAGGTGAATGCTGGCTCCACCTCCTACTGTGTGTCTGCTAGCAGACCCCCTCTTTCTGAAAGGAAGAATGCAGCCTGGTAAACAAAGTGCTCCAGGCCTGAGCAGAACTGGTTCTGGCTAGGTTCAGTGACTTGTAGCTTCTGAGAACAAAGACTTTTGGGGTATAAATATCTGTGCTCAAACCCCTACAATTTGTATTGCTTTTGGATCTGGAGAGGAAACTCTGTCCGTGCCACTGGAGGAATCTGTAGGAAGTGACTGTCCTTATGCTTGTGTGTTTTTCTTGCACTGGCCTGCAGCTGTGACCACTGGACCTTGAAGAAGAGAGAAAAGGACTTGTGAGAGAACTTTTATTTTTGTTACAGCAATTACCCAAGGGCTAGGAAAAGAGCTAGCCTCCTGCTGGAGTCTCAGGCACATCAGACTCCACCACCAACCTCCTACTTCCTCCCTGCGAGGATTGCTATCTGCTGATGAGGCTCCTGTGAGTTCCAGGGCCTCTAAAAGAGTGCTGGAAATCGACGCTAACGCAGCTTTGCGAGCCGCTGCAGTCGAGAGCGCTGGAAAAATCATCGCGCTGCTGCCGCTGAGTGCTCGCAACACGAAACCATCGCTAACGCCTCTTTGCGAGCCGCTGCAGCCGAGACGCGCTGGAAAAATCATCGCGCTGCTGTCGCCGAGCGCTCGCAACCCCTAAAGAAATCATCGCTTCAAGACATCGCATTGCGGACGCCGTGCGTCCGCCATTTTCATCGCTCCCTCGCGGAGCGCCATTTCTTCGCATCGCAACACGATCGCACAACGCAACAGGCTCGTCGCATCGACTTCTCCCTCGCGGCAAGAAAGTCATCGCATCGGCGGCCTAGCGTGCAGAAGTTGGTCGCATCGTCTCCGCACGCCTCAGCAGATCGGCGCATCATCCTCCCTTGCGGCAAGGATTTAACGCATCGCCGGCCTCGCGTGAGGAAAATCATCGCTACCACTTCTTTGCAACATTTTGTTGGTTTTGCTACTGAATTCAGGTACTTTGTGCGAGAAAGGGTCGCAGAGACCACTGCTTTGGATTTGAACCTTATTTTTGCAACCTCTGAATAAGAAAGGGTCGCAGAGACCCCTGCTTTCAATTTGAACCTTATTGTTGCAACCTCTGAATGAGAAAGGGTCGCAGAGACCCCTGCTTTGAATTTGAACCTTATTCTTGCAACCTTTGAACTATTTTTGACAGTCCTTCAACAGCTATCCTATTTTTGACAGTATTGTGGCTTTTACAGTTATTGGTCTTGTGATAAATCTGCCTTTATATAAAGATACTTATTTTTTATAACTACTTGTGTGGTGTCCCTTTGTAGTGTTCCTCACTGTGTTACTGTGTATGGTCATAAATGCTTCACACACTGCCTCTGAGATAAGCCTACCTGCTCGTGCTACGTTACCACAGGGTTGAGCAGGGGTATTAAAGAGGGTAGCCCTCTCACTCTGACTTAGGAAGAAGGGTCCCTACTTGGACAGTGGCCAGCCATTGCCAACTAGAGACCCCCATTTCTAACATTGGTGGTCAGCGGTGAGGATCTGGACTTGCATTTATGATCGCATACAATAATTATAGTGTACACTACTAGTGAGTGCAGACCATAACGTACCGCATACATTTTTTGAGAGTTTTTTTGGATCCTATATTGTAATTGATATTGCCGGTGATTTTTCACCCGCACACAATTCCTGAGAGTTTTTGGGATCCTATATTGCGACTGATATTGCCAGTGATTTTTCACCCGCACACATTTTTTTTGAGAAGTTTTCTTCTATCTTTTATTGATATTGCCCGTGATTGTTACAATGGTCAAGCCTATTTTTTATTGATATTGCCGGTGATAGTACCCGCATACATTTTTGAGAATTGTTGGATCCTATATTGTGATTGATATTGCCGGTGATTTTTTACCCGCATACATTTTCTTGAGAAGTTTTCTTCTATCTTTTATTGATATTGCCCGTGATTGTTACAATGGGTAAGCCTATGTTTTATTGATATTGCCGGTGATAGTACCGCATACATTTTTGAGAATTGTTGGATCCTATATTGTGATTGATATTGCCGGTGATTTTTTACCCGCATACATTTTCTTGAGAAGTTTTCGTCTATCTTTTATTGATATTGCCCGTGATTGTTACAATGGGCAAGCCTATTGTTTATTGATATTGCTGGTGATAGTACCCGCATACATTTTTGAAAGTTTTTGGATCCTATATTGTGATTGATATTGCCGGTGATTTTTTACCCGCATACATTTTCTTGAGAAGTTTTCTTCTATCTGTTATTTGATATTGCCCGTGATTGTTACAACGGGCAAGCCTATTTGTTTTATTATTGATATTGCCAGATATTGCTACAATGGGTCTTGCTGAAATGAGACCTACCTTTTATATAGATGATCTGTTAACCTACAGTCTAGAGGAGCTAAGGGGTTCTGTGAGGAGAAGGGCTTAGCAGTGAGTAGGAAGGAGACTCAGCTATCCCTGCAGACATCCCTGAGACTTTGGCAACAAGACAGATGGAGATTCTTGGAGTCCCAGTACACCTACCAAGAGGGTAGTTGGTCTGAGGGTGGCTCTAGAGAGTCTGAAGAGGAGGAAGAAAGTGTTATGGAATATCTCATAGGTGGGGAGTTCCTTGATGAGCTTAGTGCCTATGGTAGTGCCAGATTCCCCTCATGGTCCCCAGAGGAGTTGGGGGACAGGCGGGAAGGTCCCATAGGTAGGGAGTCCCTTGCTGGATCTAGTGCACAGGGTAGTGCCCAATCCCCTTCATGGTCCCCAGAGGAGTTGGACAGACAGAGGGAGAGGGAGTACCAGCTGGAATTGGAGAGGCTCCAAATAGAGATTGCCCAGCTGGAGGCGCACCTAGCGCAGATAGCAGAAAAGGAGAAGTTAGCTCCAGAGGGGAGGTTACCCCTGGAGCGCAGTTTTAATTGTCTGGATTCCCCAGAGAGGGTGGGGTCCAGTGGTGGCAGCAAAATTGAAGTATATAGTGATGACAGTGTAGTACACCCACCCAGGGATGTGGCACCTGACTTGAAGGAGGGGTTGATCTACACCAGGGGATTCAAGGACCTGAGATAGCTCCATTGGTGTGCAGTGTCCCTGAGGTGGATTGGGGAACTAGCGCAGGGGCCCATAGTCCTAGTGAAAGGAGGGATACTCTACCGACTCTGGATGAGAGGTGCAGGGAGAGGGGTTCCCCCGTGGTTGAAGTCCTGGTGTATGAGTGTGAGGACCGCCCAGAAGAGTGTGGGTTGAGTGATAGAGACAGTCAGTTAATGTCTCGCCCACTTCAAGAGAGTGGTGTGGGGTACGTGTGTGAGACACTGGATTGTGAGGTAAAGGTTAGCACCTGCGTGGAACTGTGTAATCCAATTGTGGGAGAGCATATTGTGAGTTCCTATTTTCCAGAGCTAAACCAACATGTGTTAGAGTGTGAGTTCTCTGATCCTAGGGAACTTGCGCAGGAGGCAGACCTCTGGGTGAGTACCAGAGGCTCTGTAGAGGCATTAGGGAATGACCCTAAGAGAAGTGGTTCAGAAGTTTTCCAACCCAGAGTGCTGGGAAAGGTTAGGAGTGTTACAGCTGGGTCCCCTTGTTGTGAGGAGGTTGTAGGGCCTCACATCCTGTCTCGTGGGAGCAGGAGTGAGACTGGGATAGGTCCCGAAGTGCCCCAGCCTCAGTCCCCAGGACTGGATGGTTCCATGAGGGAACACCAGGTGGGGAGCCTAGTCTGTCTGGATGGACCGTCCATTGTGGGGGGTACCCCAGTGTTAGGTGAGCTGGGAGTGCCTGTAGTCAGGCCTCCATCAGTTCTTGTGCCTGGCAGTGCCACTCCTAGGGGAGGGTACAGAAGTCCAGTCTGAGGGATGAAAGGGGGAAAGAGTCCCCAGTGGAAGAACCAGTGGGTCAGGGGCCAGCCAGAAGGGCTGAGCCTCATAGGATTGGCCATGGGGACGCCACTTCTGTCCTGGGGCATCTTCACGCACTGTCAGAGGGACAGGAGGTCGTGAGCTCTGTGCCAGGCAGACTGTCACGCAACACGCTAGGTATGTGTCACCCTCAGGAAGTCCTGGTTGGCCAGGCAGTTCAGCCGCAGGGGTTGGTCCCTGGGTTGGTAAGTCAGGTCCAGGAGTTGTCTGACCTGGAGGGAGGGACAACTGTAAGCAGTGTCCCGACCATTTTTTCCAAGAGCACCACTCCAGGTGGGAGGGTGCAGTATGCTGGAAGGGGGTGCAGAGGGAGGGAGTCCTCGCCTCTGACCCCGGTGCACCCTGAGGGTTTTTCAGGTTGGTAGGTCAGTTGCAGGGTCCAGGCCCTGAACTGGTGGAGGGGTGTGTTTCCCTTGAGGGGAGCCTGTGTGCTCCCCAGGAAGTCCTGGGTGGCCAGGCGGTTGTTCAACCCCAGGGGTTGGTCCCTGGGATGGTAAGTCAGGTCCAGGAGTTGTCTGACCTGGAGGAAGGGACAACTGTAAGCAGTGTCCCGACCATTTTTTTCCTAAAAGCACCACTCCAGGTGGGAGGGTGCAGTATGCTGGAAGGGGTGCAGAGGGAGGGAGTCCTCGCCTCTGACCCCAGTACCACCTGAGGGTTTTTCCAGGTTGATGGATCAGTTGCAGGGACAAGGCCCTGAACTAGTGGAAGAGTGTATTTTCCTTGGCGGGAATTGGTGTACTCCCCCAGAAGTCCTGGGTTGCCAGGCACAGGCCCAGCCTAAGGGTACAGACCCTAGGTTGGGGGGCCAGGTCAAGGGTGTCCCCCCTGATCTGGAGGAAGGCGCAACTGCTAACAGTGCCCCTCCCGGTTTGTGTTATGGAGGCACCTCTCCAGGTGGGAGGGTGCCGGGCCCCAGTAAAGGGGGCGGGGAGAGGGCAGCCTCACCCCTGACCTCCGCCCAGTCTAAGGGTACAGACCCTATGCTGGGATACCAGTTGCAGGATAGAACCCCTGAACTGGTGGGCGAATTATGCAGGACACCTGCCTCAGGTGCCCTGACAATTCTGGAGGGGGTACCGCTCCAAGTGGGAGGGTACCGAGCCCCAAAGAGAAGGACCGGGTGTGGGGAGCCCACCCCAGTCGCTAGCCCCGCCGTTGGGTACAGGCCCAGGGCTGGTGGGTCAGTGTCAGGACGCGTTGCCTGACCTGACAGGAGGGAGAGTGGACAAAAGGTGCCAGACACCTGGGGTTACTGCCCCGCACTCTCTGATGCCACAAAAGTTTGAGAGCCCTGAGAGGTATAGGGCTTGGATTTTATCACTGACTACTGTCAGTGACTACTGGGGCTTGTTGTTTATCTGTTGGGACACACCTGGGGGCCAGTTAAGGTTAGATGCTGCACAGGTGGTATCCACAGGTGAGGGGAAGAGTTCCCCATTGGTTATCTTAGTGGGCCCTAGGAGTGTGGACAGAGGGATCCACCAGGGTTCAGATTGGAGTAGAGCTGCCATATGCCACTGCAGTTGCGGGCCAGTTCCGTGTTCTATCGCCCGAAGCAGGGAAGCCCATCAAAGTAGTGATTGGTCTACCCTGCGTTTTGGCTGGAAGGGGTTGTGTTGGAAATGGCCCTTTTTGCAGGGTCACCCCTAAACTTTTTGCCTGCCTCCTGTATTTTTGCTGACCTGTTTCTGTTGGTTTTATGACTCTGGGCACTTTACCACTGCTGTTCAGTGCTAAAGTGCATATGCTCTCCTTTGTAAATATGACTATGTGAATTGGTATTTCCCTGATTGGCTTATTTGGTTTACCTGTTAGTCCCTAGTAGTGTGGCCTGTGTGTGCCCAGGGCTGGTAAACCAAATGCTGCTGGTGGGCCTTCAGCACTGATGTGTGCCACCCACAGAAGCAGCTTGTAAAGTGTGTCTCAGACCTGCCACTGCAGTGTCTGTGTGCAGTCCAGAACTGCCATCTTGGCTGTGAAGTGCACCCACTTCCCAGCCCCTGAACCTTCCCTTGGCATCTTGTAAGTCACCCCTATGGTAGGGTGCATTGTATGTGTAAGGTAGGACACGCCTTGCTGTGTGTAGCATGTCCTGGTAGTGAATTATGCCCCATTTCGTTTTTCACTACTGTAAGGCTACCTGTTCCTCATAGGCTAGAATGGGCAGTTTGACTATTACATTCTATAGTCCTAACTGACCCCAGGAACATGGTAGAAAAACGAATTTAGTATGCCTGAGCTCAGAATATTAAAATACATCTTTTAGTGAAGTTTATTTTTATATTCTGTGTTTGAAAATACCACTTTTAGAAAGTAGGTATTTTCTTGCCTAAGCCTTCCAGTGTGCTCTGCTGTTATGTGTATTGGCTGTCTGGTTTTAGAGGGGCAGGGCAGGCTGAGTCAGACCTGGGTTGAATAGAGAGATCTGCATTTAGAGTGTGGGGAGGGGTGGCTCCTTGACCTGAATAGGGCTGTGCCTGGCCAGGTGAATGCTGGCTCCACCTCCTACTGTGTGTCTGCTAGCAGACCCCCTCTTTCTGAAAGGAAGAATGCAGCCTGGTAAACAAAGTGCTCCAGGCCTGAGCAGAACTGGTTCTGGCTAGGTTCAGTGACTTGTAGCTTCTGAGAACAAAGACTTTTGGGGTATAAATATCTGTGCTCAAACCCCTACAATTTGTATTGCTTTTGGATCTGGAGAGGAAACTCTGTCCGTGCCACTGGAGGAATCTGCAGGAAGTGACTGTCCTTATGCTCGTGTGTTTTTCTTGCACTGGCCTGCAGCAGTGACCACTGGACCTTGAAGAAGAGAGAAAAGGACTTGTGAGAGAACTTTTATTTTTGTTACAGCAATTACCCAAGGGCTAGGAAAAGAGCTAGCCTCCTGCTGGAGTCTCAGGCACATCAGACTCCACCACCAACCTCCTACTTCCTCCCTGCGAGGATTGCTATCTGCTGATGAGGCTCCTGTGAGTTCCAGGGCCTCTAGTTTGCTTCAGAGAAAAGAGTGCTGGAAATCGACGCTAACGCACCTTTGCGAGCCGCTGCAGCCGAGAGCGCTGGAAAAATCATCGCGCTGCTGCCGCTGAGTGCTCGCAACACGAAACCATCGCTAACGCCTCTTTGCGAGCCGCTGCAGCCGAGACGCGCTGGAAAAATCATCGCGCTGCTGTCGCCGAGTGCTCGCAACCCCTAAAGAAATCATCGCTTCAAGACATCGCATTGCGGACGCCGTGCGTCCGCCATTTTCATTGCATCGCACCGGATTTCGTCGCTCCCTCGCGGAGCGCCATTTCTTCGCATCGCAACACGATCGCACAACGCAACAGGCTCGTCGCATCGACTTCTCCCTCGCGGCAAGAAAGTAATCGCATCGGCGGCCTAGCGTGCAGAAGTTGGTCGCATCGTCTCCGCACGCCTCAGCAGATCGGCGCATCATCCTCCCTTGCGGCAAGGATTTAACGCATCGCCGGCCTCGCGTGAGGAAAATCATCGCTACCACTTCTTTGCAACATTTTGTTGGTTTTGCTACTGAATTCAGGTACTTTGTGCGAGAAAGGGTCGCAGAGACCACTGCTTTGGATTTGAACCTTATTTTTGCAACCTCTGAATAAGAAAGGGTCGCAGAGACCCCTGCTTTCAATTTGAACCTTATTGTTGCAACCTCTGAATGAGAAAGGGTCGCAGAGACCCCTGCTTTGAATTTGAACCTTATTCTTGCAACCTTTGAACTATTTTTGACAGTCCTTCAACAGCTATCCTATTTTTGACAGTATTGTGGCTTTTACAGTTATTGGTCTTGTGATAAATCTGCCTTTATATAAAGATACTTATTTTTTATAACTACTTGTGTGGTGTCCCTTTGTAGTGTTCCTCACTGTGTTACTGTGTATGGTCATAAATGCTTCACACACTGCCTCTGAGATAAGCCTACCTGCTCGTGCTACGTTACCACAGGGTTGAGCAGGGGTATTAAAGAGGGTAGCCCTCTCACTCTGACTTAGGAAGAAGGGTCCCTACTTGGACAGTGGCCAGCCATTGCCAACTAGAGACCCCCATTTCTAACAGTAACTATAGTAGCTATACGTATTGTAACCTACTATTATGTTACTCAAAATTTCTCATGTAACGTTCTTTTGCTCTATTGTAAAGTGCTCTGACACCTGTGTGTAATGTCTGTGCCATATTAAAATGCATAAATAAATAAACAGGACTGGATCATCTTCTGTCCAGGCTATGGGCATTTTAGCACTGTCGACCTCACCCCCCATACCAGCAGGGGTGTCCTGCTGCACCCTTATCTCCCATACTAGCAAGGGCGGGTTACCTCCAATATTGCAGCCGGTACCAGGGCCTACAACACACCAGTTATGACTGTCTTGTACTACACAACTATGGTGCTGAGGACCCAGTGTCATTGCTCCCATTAGAGCGCCTGGCACCCTACCTACACACCAGTGCTTAATTTATAAATTAATGTGTACCGGTGCCCAAAGCTCTGCTCAGAAGCCCGTGGCCAGTGCAATCAAATGTCAGTGCGCAGAATACAAAAGCTGCGTACGCTTCAAATGACCTCATGCCTCTTTAATCCACTACAAGACTATCCATCCCCCTTTTTTTCACGTTTGTAGGTACTTTCTCCTTTTGTGATGGTTTTTCCATCTTTCTCTTACTCCGTCTTGCCCATTGTTTTATTTTTCCATCTCTTGCTCTCAGTAAATGTCTGATGTGGACAACTAAGTGCTGGTCCCCAAAAATAAGAGCTGGTGGCCCCACTGGCAAACACCTACTCAAATTAAGCACTGGCTACAGCACTGCATGGCTGGGCCTTTGAATTCTTTAGTACTTACCACGGGTACATATTGCGAATGGCGGTTCACTCTGACACACTGAAAGGATCCTAGTAAAGTGAGCTTTCCTCAGCATGGCCACACTTCCACAGGAAGTGGCATGATGAAAAAAGAGCCAGCAAATTCATAGGGAAAGAGGAGCCAGAGTGGAGACAGAGGCCTGGCTTTACCTTAGCAGCCAAAAGAGGAGCAGAGTCACCAGTGGTGTAGCCAGTGTGTCACGACCCTAGTACAAGGAAGGAAACAGAACCCCTGGCTGCTGTTTGAACTGTGAAATATCAGGGTTTGGTGGGCACCTCAGCCCTCTGGGCCCCAGTGCCGCCATATCAATAGGAGCTTCTGAGGATCACTGACAGAACTGACACAGAACTGGTCACATAAAAGTAGGACAAGGCTATTAAAAAAATATCTAATTGATTCAATGTTGTACATCAGATCACTTGAATGCAGTGAAGCTTATTATATTTAATAATTTCAAAACAGGAACTGAGAAAGATTTAATAACTTCCTAACCCATTCCCAAATGTCATGACAACATTGCAAGGAGAGAGCAAAGACACAGTTTAGTTTGTAAGCTGCAATATACATATGTAACATAGTCCTATATTGCCATTAAGGGAGCATGTTTTTTATCCCACTGCTAGCATAAAAGAATCACTCAAACATATATTAACACATATATATATATGTATGCATGTGTATATATATATATATATATATATATGTGTATATATATATATATATATATATATATATATATATATACATACACATATATGTGCATATTACCATCTGGCGGTCGCTAGTAGATAGTTATAGTTAGAACCTAGATTCCATAGACAAAGTGTTTTTTGTTTTGCCAATAACTTTGGTGCTGTCTGACGAATCTTCACAAAATTTTCAAAACTAGTACGCAACTCACTTCAGCTGCTGTGTGGAAAGTTTGAGGGTGATTCGAAAAAAGGTAGTCCTAAAACACGGTTTCCCCATGCAATTTCCCATAGGGATTTTAGGTACAACTACAGCCGAATCACTGAACAGAATTACACCAAATTTGGCAGAAAGGTAGATCTTTGTCCAGAAAGAGTGTTTTTTTGTAATTTGGTGTAAATCCCTTCAGTAGTTTTGGAGTTATTAAAGGAAAAATAAACATGTATATCTAGGGACGCCAATTCGACCTATCTCATGCTGAGATCTTATTGGCTGCCAACACTTCAACCAGGAAGTGTTGGCAGCTATCTTGGGACTCGGAACTCTACAGAGTCCCTAACAAAATGCAAAAATAAACAAAAGGGGGCAAAGTAGGAATACCCTGACCCCCTAGGCCTGGTGGTGGGGTCCCACAGGGACCCCGTAGGGAGCAAATAACGTTTTTTTCCAATGTTGCTGCAAATTCATGGAGGATCTATGAAATCACAGCAAAATTGAAAAAAAAAACAAGCACGGTCTCCTGCACTTGCTTTGCCCCACAGGTGGGCCAGGTTCTGGGTGAAACCACCTTTCATACTGAGTGGAAGGGGGGTGTAGTCTGCTCCTCTCCCCAGGCTGATTTTGGCCCCGGGGACCCCATCCCTCGGGGCCTGGCAGCTCTCACAAATGGTGAGGGGGAGCTGCGTGTCCCCCTTCCCGGGTCAATTTCGGCCTGTGGATCCAATCCCCATGGCCCGGCCAAAATACAATATGGGGAGGGAGGGACACGCGGCCCTCCCCTCGGGCTAATTTCCGTCCCACGGACCCGCCACCCCACAGTGCCAGGCCATAATAATTGAGGGGGAGGGGGCCATGAGGCCTTCCTCCCTGGGCCATTTTCGTCCCCAGCAACCCCAACCCCCAGGCCCGGCTGTGCCAAAAAATGGAAGGGGGCCATGTGGCCCCCCTCCTATAGCCATTAATGGCCCTGGGGATCCCCATCCCCCGGGGTCGGCTCAGCTATGTCCCAGGGTGCCCACCCCCAGGATATAGCAGTTTCCTTGCCCACACTGCGCAGGCAGGTGAACCTCTCGCTTGGCAATTTTAAAGTTCTTGCCAAGCGAGAACAAACAGTAAGTGCGCTCCCAGCTGCCAAGAGCATGAAAAAATGCTCCCGCCCGCTGGGAGCAGACTTTTCATCTGTTTCCCTGTGCGCTGTGTAGAGGGCAGGGAAACATATGAAAAAATTGCTCCCGCCTACAATGAGCAGCATTTTTAGCTGCTCCTTGCAGGCGGGAGCAATGCCGGCTCCCACTGGAGACAGGGAGCTGATTGGGGTCGTGGGCCCATTTGGGCTCCCCTCATGACCTCTAACAAACACACAGTGGGTGCACTAGGTGGTCTCCAGGCCACCCACCATTTAATGGCCAGGACCCGGGGGATGGGCCTCCTAGGGCTAAAATCGGCCTGGGGAGGGGGGCTGCATGCCCCACTCCCACTTAAAAAAATATGGCCAGGCCCCAGGAGATGGGGTGCCCAGGGCCAGACATTGGCATAGAGTGGAGTACAGTGTTGTATAGTGGCACACAGTATGGTAGAGTCTTGTAGAGTGGAGTTGCATAGAGTGGAGTAGAGTGTGTCCCTACACTACACTGTATAACACTCTACTCCACTCTATACCCTTGCACCCCGGCGTACAACACTCTTCTCTACTCTATGACACTTTCCAACACTCTACAACACACCACTCCACTATACTGTACAAAACTCTTCTCCAACTTATAACACTTTACTCAACTCTACACTAGACCTGTCCAGTCTAGTGCACTCCACACCACTTTAATATACAACATACCACTGCACTATATAACAATGTAATCCAGTGTACACTACGCCACTCCACTCTACCCTGCTCTACTGTGTGACACACCACCCTACTCCACTGTACCCCACTCCACTGTACCCCACACCACTCGACAACACTCCACTCTACGCTGCTCCACTCTAGCCCACTCCACTCTACGCTATTCCACTATACAGCACTCCACTGTAACACATTCCACTCTACTCCCCTTTACAACAGTACACTCTACGACAGTACACTGTACAACACTCTCCTCTGCTCTACTGTACCACATTCCACTTAATGACACTCCACTCGATGATTTGGAACACATTTTTATTAAATAAAAAAAACATTGAAATTCAAAGAAAAAAACAAAGGTTAAACCTTTGTTGAAGTTAGGAAAACTTTACCTGTTCTTTCTATACAAACCACACTTAAAATACACAAACTTTACCAATTCGAAAGTGATAGTTATACCTTCAATTATATATATTAAGCACTACCTTTAAAATAATATAAATTTAACGGCAAACAAAACTTAAAGTACACGAAAATTAAAAATTGTAAACTTATACCTCTTGAATTTTACTCATCTTACAAGAGAGGAACTGCAGAAAGGCACGGGAACCTAAGGGAACAATCAGACTTATAAGAGGTTTGTAAATTAATAACAATGCTACCACATATACTACCATAGAGCTTTTGACCTAAAAATCATACATACACGGATTGCAGATTTGAGAAGAGCTACTGCTGATACAAGATTAATGTTATATAACAGCAGTTCTTAACCTTTTGACTCCTTTGAACCGGAAGAAGGGCACTGCTTAAGCAATTTCTATGATTTGAACCTCAAATCAATATACAAAAAACTGTGTATATATCAAACAAATATGAAATATTTTATTTAATTCACCAACAAAAAATATACAAAAATTGAAATTGTAATATCAATGGGAAGATTGGAGCCTTTCAAAATTTAGTTTAATTTGTAAAAGATGAAACAGTATGTTAGACTTTCACTAATCAATGAAGCTAAAAACACCAACTCAAATTCCTTCATATTTACAGGGCATTAAATATCTATCTAATCTATCTGTCTATCTGTCTATCTGTCTATCTATCTATCTATCTATCTATCTATCTATCGATCTATCGATCTATCCTTTATTAATCTGCTAATATTTAATTTTCCAAGCATTTGCGGACCCCCTGAGTAGGCATTACAGACCCCAGGCTAAGAACCACTGTTATATGGGTTCATTATGGACTCTTACCACTGGTCTGGTGGCCGCTTACATAATATTCTGCATTCTGGAAATTATTCACTCACGGGGATACTGCAATGGTCCAGGAGCTCTTATTTTTGTTTTATTGTTCTACCACATTAGCCACAGCTTTGTTCACTACAGATGCACTATGTTCATCCATACTTGGTATGTTGTAGAATGCATCCGACACACGGCCATCATGCTGATCTCATATGAGGATGGTTCTTAGTTCTTTCGTATTAAAGCAGCAATTCCCTTAAGGCGGCCATCATAGCTTTGTTGTAATTGGCGTGCATGTGACAGGGTCATGATATATATATATATATGATATATAACTTTATAAGTTAAAGGAAGGGTCACTGAAATTATGAAATTATGAAATGCTGCTGTATTGTTCAATTAGTTACACATGTGCCACACAATACACCATCTGCTGCATAATCTATAGATTCCAACAAAAAAGATTCTAGCTTAAACCACTGAGGAGACACTGTGAACGCTGCATAAGGATTCAACAAAGATCCTGTGTCAGGGTCAGCCTGTTTAGAGGCCCCCCGTCCTTCACATTGAAGGCAGGGTGGACTCACTGGCTTTTGCAATAGGATGTGTGTCTTGCCAGGAGCCACAGAGTGTTGTGTTGCCAGATCCAGTATCACCCTTCTACCAGGGATACTCTTAGGTGCATCAGAACATTGCTGGAGGTGATCAAGGGGGTTGCGTCTCTTATCGGGTACTTGGAGTAGGCTTGCAACCCGGCTCCACAAGTAGTGCCTCCGCCAAAGGAAGCAGAGAGATAATTAGAGGTTCAAGGCTGGCAATGCTCATAGAAACAGAAGTACAGTGGGCAAGCAGGTAAAGCTACTAAAGTGGTGAAGGACTGGGGCAAAGGAAAACCAGATCATAGAGGGACCAAATATTCGACAGTAAAGGACACAGCCATGAGGAGAGAAAAACAGTAGTATGGTCCTTGTCTTACAAGTCAACATAGAGAGCCGACAGAAAACTATCAGGAGGTCTTCGTAAAATTGTATGTGGTTCTTCCTTTGTATTCCAAAATGGCATAGAGGTTTCTTTGGAGCTTTGGTCGTTCTTTTCTCCACCTTCTTCACACAGACAATTTAATATGAAAGGTTGGTGGCAGGGATCTGTGTAAAAGGATCTATACCTCAAGTCATTGCTGCAAAACAATGAATAATTTAAGTCCTAAAAGATTCCTGCTAGCTCGTGAGCTTCTGGTAGCAGAATGGTGGAATAAAAGGAGTGACAGTCCCAAGAGATCCCATCGCAGAAAGAAAGCCGTGGTTTTTTCAGTAGGGGTTTGATGTTATCATGAAACATGCCTTTCAATCCCTATTTAACCAATACATAGATATATTTCAAGTTCTTTGGAACCTACAGGAAAGGATTTCATTCTAACGATTACTCCCTCGTATTGATGTTGAGGAGTGGTCCCAGGTAACCCGATATCTGGAAAAGGATGAAACGCTGGTGATAAGGGACAGCAGTGCTGGGACTGAGGGGGACTGTTTCGATAACAAGAGAATATCATCTGCATATAGGACCAGTTTCTGGTGGCTAGCTGCTGTCATGATCCCTTTTATTCCACCATTCTGACGGATTGCTGCTGAGAGCTCAGGAGCTAGCAGAAATAACAGCGGTGATAAGGGGCAACCCCTTTAGAGTCTAGCCTGATGTGGAACGAGCTGTATAGAAAACCCTATAATTGATCCTACAGGCCACTAATGCCTCATAAAGCCACCTCACTTTCCTTGTGAATTCAGGCCGTATAGTAGCATTCTCCGCCGTACAGAATAAGCACCCCCACTCTAAGCAGAGCGTGGGGAGCCTACGCTGTTAGATGAAGGCTGGTTTATGCTGAGGACTTCAGTGTCTGAATGTTGCTTTTTTTAAGACACAAGCAATTTAGAACGGAATTACACATTAAAAGTCCTTACACAGCAAGCACTTGTGTCCGTGTGGTTCTTAATTTCTTGCATCTCGTCCTGCCTCTGTATGAGCTGAGTAACCTCATGTGCTACAGGAGTTTGGCTGTTACTACTGGAGCATGTGAAATTAATCTATCAGTTTAGTACAAAGAAGCATTCAAGCATCCCTCGCGGTAGAGGACCTATGTAGCAGCGCCTATGTCTGATGGTCATGTCCATTATATGATTAGCGCTCTATTATCTCTTTAAAGAAGGAATGCGTTCTAAAGATGGTAGCAAGATTTTGCTATAGTTTCCTGGTGGTCATGTGTCCAGAGTCTGAGAGCTCTCTGTGTGCTCAGTGGCGTAGCTAGGCACTCTGCCGCTCGTGGCGGTCCCTGCCTTTTGCCGCCGCCTAGGAGCTTTGGGGCCAGACAGTGGAGTGTGCTTAATTAGGATGTCACTGGGAATGGATTCACTTATGGAGACCATTAAGGGAATTACGGGTGGGTATCCGAACCCTCCCAGCAGGGTCGGACTGGAACACAAAATAAAATGGTATTCCTAGTTTTTGTCTTGAGCTGCACCCTCAGGGCAGCATTTTCTGCTGTTCAAAAATTACTACTTTTCAACCATTCCTAAAAATACTTGGGGAATGTGTAAGTTTCCCCAAAATATTCCAGGAAAGGAATTCTAACTAAGCCTCCTGGAATATGTAAGGGAACAAAATAAAAGCTGCTACCATTCGAGAATCAGATAGCTAAAAATGTGGCCCATGTTTGCAAAATGAGGCAGTTTTGAACTTGTAAAGACACGCTGTATAAGTGTTATGCAATGTTTGGAAGACTGCATGATTTGAGCTTGCTGCAGGCAATGTATGTTTTAATATCAGGTGCATTAACAGTAAAAAGGGCCCAGCAGCAGACCATAAACAGGCCCACAACAGCTAAAACTACGGCCCACGCACTGACTTGTTAGACCAGCCGTTAAGGCACTGCCTGGTTGCCCTACAGGTCAGTCCTACACTGCCTCCCTGCAAGCATCCTAAGCAAAGATGAGCCCCATACAGTGAATACCAAGGAAGATGCCATCTTTTGAGATCTGGTGAGACACGAAGCTTCCAAGTGGCTACCTGCCCTCAGTATGACGATGTAAACAAGCAGTGGACCACAAACCTACATTTGGTGAGCTAGTCAAGCTAGCCTTGAAAAAAGCATAAAACATTTACAAGCCAAGCACCAGCGTCAATATTCAGGCACACGTTAAGAACCCTTGGTAGGTGAATGAAATGTGACTAATGCAGGCAACCTAGTTTAAGACTGTTAAGCGATGGAGTGCTCCCCAGCCCCTCTTGCTCATAGTCTAGCTCAGTCTGGTAGAACAGGTCCGCAGAAAAATAAGACGCACACACTTTCTGTCTCACTTCTCAACAACCAATGAAAAAGGACTGATTTGTCAATATGTTACAAATAAGTTCTGCTGACCCACTTACCCAACTGGAATATTTTTCCCCTGTGCCATCACATAGCACAGTGTTCTAGTCTTGCCACTGGCATTGGAATACCAAGGGTGTATTGGGCCCCTAACACACGTGGTCCCGTGTAATGGGCCCCTAACACACGTGGTCCCCGGTACCACAGCACCTGCTGTATTAATTAAAGCTGCTCCGCTGGATATGGAAAACATCCAAAAAGGTTTAGGATGTGGTATTAGGGCAAGAGCTACCGACTTTGGATCTGGGGAGCCAGGATCTAGTCTTTGCGTCAGTTCAGCATCCTGTGATTTTGGGCAAATCATTTAATCTCCCTGTGCCGAAATAATGAATCCGATCTTGTGTAATATACCTGTCTCTTACGTAATGCCAATACATTCGGGTCGAGTTCGCTCTAAATCAAAACTGCCCAAAAAATGTATTAACATTATGCATTCTCGACTGTATACCCGGCTGATATTCCATGGCAAAATGGCGGACTGTTAGGTCAAGTGAGGTCAACGGAAGCGTGAGGCGACGTGCAGCTCTTGTACTGTCAGGACAGTGGAAGCATTCTTTCGTCTACGGCCGAAAATGAAGTAGAGCGAAATTCCACGAGGCGTCCTGGAGTCCACCCTTGCTGCTGCACGTGTCCAAATTCTGTAATTAAATTACGTTTGCCCGTTTCCTCCTCCGAAGTAATACATAGTTGATACGGTTGTCAGGAAGGAGCCGCTCACGAGGTTTTTGGTCTAATTTTGCGCTGCAACTAAATATTGCCATTCCATTGAGCAAGAGAGACAGCCCTGGCAAGGGCCCACAGTGCATGTTATGAAGATGGGCACCAAGTGCACAGCCGTGCGCTAGATTTTATGCAACCGCACTTTTCAAAGTGTATACATCAAACTTTCACCGTATCAGTAAATGTTTTAGTCAGTACATTTTTTAATCAGAAAAGCTCAGAAACAGTGAGCGGAGGTGGTTGCTTTGTGCCCACAGCTCATGCATTGGCTTGGGGAAGTTCATATTTGACAAATGATATTGGCTGAAAATACTCCTAATTCCTGGTGGCAGGACCTGGGATATCCTATGAAATGTAGGGCATATTTACAAACCCCTAACGCCACCGGAGCGTCAATTTTTCTGACGCTTCGGTGGCGTTGCTCTCAACTCAATATTTACAAGGTAGCGTTTAGCCACTTAACATGGCTTAACCCACCTTGTAAATATGCCCGTTACTGCCGCAGTCTGCGGCGACAAAAGGACAGGCAATGGGTGTTGCTGTGGGCCTTCCACCCGCAACACCCATTGCTTTTTGACGGTGCCCCATATTTACAAGGCATGGAGCATCGCCAAAATAAGACCAGGAAATACCTGGTCTTAAACAGGCGATACGAGGAGAAATGTTTAATTTCTCCTCGCATCTTGCTCTTTCCATGTGGGCTGCATTCTGCAGCACACATAGGGGCAAATTTACAAGCCCCTATCGCCACAGGAACGTCACTTTTAGTGACGGTCCTGTGGTGATATGGGCTTCGCCTTATTTACAAGGCAGCGTTCAGCCACTTAATGTGGCTAAACGCTGCCTTGTAAATAAGGCACCCTTTCACAATATACTTAGCGTGAAAGGGGAGGGCAATGGTTGTTGCTGTGGGCGTTCCAGCGTAATACCCATTGATTTTGGCGCTGCCCCATATTTACAAGGGTGGCGTAAATATGAGGCAACGCCAATATTAAGACCAGGGAAAACCTGGTCTTACCCTGGCACAACGAGGAGAAATGTTTAATTTCTCCTCCTTTTTGCTGTTTCCATGTGTGCTGTATTGTGCAGCACACATAGAAACAGCAAAATGCCATTGATTGCTTGTGTGCAGAAAGGTTTCCCTCCTGCACATAAACAATAATATTTTCAAAATTACGTTTTGCTACTTCTATGTGTGCTGCATTAAGCAGCACACATAGAAGTTACAAAACGCCATTTAAAGATTGTTTATTGTCAGGAAGGGACACCTTCCTGCACATAAACAATCTTCCCCTGCAACTCAGACACCCTTGCACTATGGTGCAAGGGTGCCTGCGTTGGCGCTAGGCAGCTACATTTAGCGCCAGTGCAGGGGGAAACACAGGGCTGCACCTTATTGCGTTTCAGAAGTGGCGGAGCACGGCATTAGGCCAAGAAGGCTAACGCCGTGCTTCGTCACTTCTATTGTACATATGCCCCATAAAAACAGCAAATTACCTGTAAAGATTGTTTATGTGCAGGAAGGTGTCCCTTTCTGCACATAAACAATCACCCCTGCAGCGCAGGCACGCTTGCAACATGGTGCAAGGGTGCCTGTGCTGGCGCTAGGCAGCTTTTTTAGCGCCAGTGCAAGGGGTAACGCCGGTATGCACTGTATTTTTGCAAATAAGACGCATCTCTGCGTTTAAAAAATGTTGGAGCGTGGCATTAGCAAGTTTGGAGTAACACCACGCTCTGAATTCTTTTGTAAATATCCCTCATAGCCTTTTAGTCCCACAGAAGTAGTGATCTTCTGACAAACACTTTTTCTCGGCGATCATTATTGACTACAAGCTGGACATGACTGCCCAGATCAATGCCAACGCCGCATCTTGCTTTCACACCCTGAAGAAGATCTTCAAATGGCTTCTGAATAGCACCAGAAAAAATGTCACTCACGCCCTCATCACCAGCATGCTAGGGTACGGGAACTCTCTCTACTCCAGAATCAACAAACACTTCATCAATAGACTTCAAACCATCCAGAATGCATCTGCAAAACTTGTCCTCAACCTCCCACGCAAGACATACATCACACCACACCTGAGGGAGCTGATACACAAGCAAGCACATTTCAAACTCCTCAACCACCCATACAAAGCACTCCAGAACATGAATCCGGGTTACCTGAACAGTCGCATCTCCCTCCCTCAACCAGCCAGGCACCTCAGATCATCTGGACTTCCACTTGCACATGTCCAGCACATACACAGGAACAGAAACGAAGGTTGAGCCTTCTTTTATATCGCTCCTAAAGTGTGGAACGACCTCCCACTAAACAACAGAGCCTCCCCTTCTCTTTTATTTTACTTTTAAATGTGCTATGGGTGCCACCTTATGTCAAAAATACTGACATTGCCCCAAATCCAGCATTCCACCCATATGCCATGGATGCCCTATTCTGCCAAAAATTACATACAATATGCTAGTGCCAGAAAGTTGCCATTCATTTATAATGAGTGACCAGAATGTAAAAAAGCATTTGCAATGCAATAGGTCTCGTATTTATGCGTGTTTAAGCTATTGGCATTGTAAATGACAATGCCTTTTATTTAGGTTTTAAAAACCAAAACATAAATAAAATGCATAGTCATTTACAATGTCAACAGCTCAAACTCGCGTAAATGCGAGAACAATTGCATTGCAAATGCTTGTTAGAGAAAGTACAGCTGTTAACCTTGGCTGATGGAGGCCTCACTATTCTATGCCCTGGCGCTTGGTCATTTACATCTACAAACATTTCCTTGCAATGTGGCTACAGAGTGTGTTAACACCCCATTCCCCTGTCAGCACCTTCCATCTGTGGGAATGGCCCAACAGTAAGCTGTAACTGGATCGCTTATCTGTGATGGGTTGATAAGTACACACCATCAGCCCTTCCTTCTGGCGGGCATGCGAAGTGAGTTTGTGCTTGGAAGCAGGTGAGACAACACCAAAATTGCATTACTGCAAGAAATTAGCTTTAAATAAATGTTAACGTATTGGAAAGCGGTTTATAAAGGGTTCAAACGGGCAGCACTCGTTTAAGTGGCCAGTTAGTGTCATTTCGAAGCCAAGTACTCAATTTCGAAACCTACATGTGACATAAAGTTTTTTTAAAAGCCAAGGTTTGTTGGCATTTTACCTGTCTTTGTTACTTCTTTTACTTTGGCCTGCTTGTGCCCATTGCTTAGGGCAGAGGTCTTCAAACTTTTTTGCTCTGAGCCCCCCTTAAGCAAAATATTTTGAGGTCGGGCCCCCCTCCAAACCTTTATGTATAAATTGGGGGAGCGGGAGGGACATGGCTATGTTCAGGGGGCAGGCACCCTCCCCCCGCAAACAATCAATCACAGAGCTAAATAAACCATATTTACAATACTTGTGCCTCAGTAGGCACTGGTACTCTAACAAAACAATGGCACTCCTAGGTATCATTCAGAAAAAAATTCAAATACTCAAAGACCTAATTAGCCGCCACATGCAATTAATGCTGTCCACAATGAGTCACAAATATATCCACTGTATGTGTTTTTGAGAAAGTTTATCAATTTCCTTAGTGCACAATAACAGACACATGAAACACTCGATTCACTGAACATAATAAAAAACGAGCAAAGTGTCCCCACTGAAACAGAACCACAAGGAAAAGAAAACAACATCTTTTGACGTCTGCAACTTTAACAAGCAAACTAACAACATGTGGACATTGAAACTAACAACGTGGGGCCATTAAAAGGCCAGTAGACTACTAAAGATGATTTCTTGTAGTTGTTCCTTATGAGAAACACACATGTACAGGAGTATGCTGCATGGAAATCTATCTGCATTTCCCCCACATTCGCTCATTTATTCCCCTGTTGCTCTCCTAGTGTACATCTGACATGCCTACCAACCGTCTACCATTTTTGATTTCCATAACCTCTTGCAATTTTCTCTTTGCCTTTTCCATCCATAGCATGTTCAATTCATTTTACTATTCTACCTCACGCCTCATCTTTTTCCACCTAAACCTCTGTCCACCTTCCTCCTCTTCCTGTCTTCATAGCCCTCCACCTCCCAACTCCTTAACGCCCCAACTAATTCTAATATAGAATCACGTGCACTTTTTCCCTTAAACAATCACTCCAGTACAGACCCAAAAAGTAAATAACAAACATTACAATTTATGACGCCAATAGCTTTAACTTTTACAAATGCCAGACCTTTACTGTGAAAACACAAAACACTTACTTACATCGGTTCTCGTGTGTATGAAATGCGAACACCTGACAGAAACTCCCTACAAATGATGCCAGTGATAATCCCCATTTGAGCTGTGTTGCTGTTTGAGTGGTGCCTGAACCCTGTATCGAGGGGCTTCTGTATATCACATTTCTGTATTCATAGCTTGACTGACACAGCTCAACATTCTGTCCCAACAGCTTGCAAGACAGGTCACTCCTATGTGCTCCTCAACTGGAAATACAATGCATACAATGGTATGCATTACGGTGTTACCAGGGCAGAGGCCTTTGACTGAACCACCGCACACGCACGCGATAAAATCTGTGCGCCTCAGAGCCATCGGGGATGACTTGATAAGTGGCGCGCGCTGCGTGCGCTGTGCCTCGCGCTCACCAGATTTCTTTTTAAGCAACATCCTTGACCCTGCCAGCACATTTACTGACCCCTGCCCTCACTGTACTCCGGAATAAATGAAGACAGCCTGGAAATGCGGCAAATAAAGATCGCCGCACTTCCAGGCCAACTTCATTTACATGCATCTGCAGAGGTATTCGCGCCCCCCTGGGAACCCATCCACGCCCCCCCAGGGGGGCGCGCCCCACAGTTTGAAGACCTCTGGCTTAGGGTGACCAGGCGTCCCGGATTTGCCGGGACAGCACCGTTTTTTCACCAGCTGCCCCTGCAGATTTTGGGAGATTTAGCTCATGTCCCGGTTTCTAGAGAGGGTCCACTGAAAACGGTGGGAGGTGCCTTTTTTGTGTTTTCCAAATCAGGCATAGTTATCAGCTGTTATAAAGAAAGCAAATTAATGAACCCCTTCGCTGCTAGGCCTTTTCCCCCCCTGTGCTAAGCCTTTTTTTTATAGCTATTTGGGGTAGTTCGCGCTTAGGCCCCTGTAACCTTTTGACCACATAAGGTATCCATGCCAAATTTGCGTCCTTTTCTTCCAACATCATGGGAATTCTAAAGGTACCCAGGGTTTGTGGATTCCCCTGGAGGGGACCCAGAAATTAGCCAAAATACAGCTAAATTTTGTTTTTTGGGGGAAAAATGTGAAAAAAGGGCTACAGATGAGAGCGTCTGGTTTTTTCCCTGCAAATGGTATCAAAAAAGGGGTTGTGGTGCTGAAATCACCATCTTTCCAGCTTTCAGGGACAAGCAGACTTTTGTCAGAAAACCAAAAATTTTTACACAGTTTTGGAATTTTTCTGGGACATTGCCTATTTTTGCTATTTTTTGTGCTTTCAACCTCCTTCCAGTTAATGGTAGAAATAGGTATGAAAGCAATAATGGATCCTGTAAAGCTATACATTTTGGAAAAGTAGACAAAATTCTGAATTCAGCAAGGGGTCATTTGTGTAGATCCTTCAAGGTTTCTTTATAGAAACTAACAGTTAAATATAGGAAAAATTGAAAATTGGTTGAAAAAAACAGCCTTTTGTGTCAACGTTTTCACCTGTAACTTCTTCTAATTATGACAGCTCTTTGAAAGCAATATACCGTTACATCCGCTGGACCTTACTGGTTGTGGGGATATATAGGACTTGTAGGTTCACCAAGAACCCGACGAACCCAGAGCCAAAAACTGAGCAGCGACTTGCAATGGTTTTTTATTATGTACCGGGTATATAGCAATTATTCTGGGAAAATGTATACATGGAAAAGTCGGTATGAAAGACACCTATGTATTTCTGAAATGGGAACAAAATATAGAGTTTAGAAACAGTAGATATTTGCACATTTCCGAAATTGGGAATACTCATACTAGCATGAGAATTATCGATCATTTTTCAAAATTACTTCTTTTTTACACATTGTCTTTCATTTGGAAGGCAGAAATGCATCGAAAGTCAATAGGTAATATAAGTTGCTTTACAAATATGAATTACCCTAAGTCTCCCGATAAAAATGGTACCTCACTTGTGTGGGTAGGCATAGTGCCCACAACAGGAAACGGCTCACAACGCAACGTGAACACACCACATTTTCACAATGAAAAATTACCCTTTTTTTGCAAAGTGCCTAGCTGTAGTTTTTGAACCCTAGCTCTGCCGGCACCTAGGGAAACCTAGCAAACCTATACATTTTTGAAAACTAGACACCCAGGGGAATCCAGGATGGGGTGACTTGACTGCCTCTCACCAGGTTCTGTTACCCAGAATCCCTTGTAAACCTAAAGAATTGTAAAAAAAAACACATTTTCCTCACATTTCTGTGGTGGAAAGTTCTGGAATCTACGTGGATCCACAAATTTCCACCCACCCCGCGTTCCCCAAAGTCTTCCGAGAAAAATGGTACCTCACTTGTGTGGGTAGGCCTAATGCCCGCGACAGGAAACGGCGCAAAACGCAACATGGACACACCACAATTTTACAGCGAAAAATGACCCTTTTTTGGCAAAGTACCTAGCTGTAGTTTTTGAACCCTAGCTCTGCCGGAACCTAGGGAAACCTAGCAAACCTATACATTGTTGAAAACTAGACACCCAGGGGAATCCAGGATGGGGTGACTTGACTGGCTCACACCAGGTTCTGTTACCCAGAATCCCTTGCAAACCTAAACAATTGTCAAAAAATCACATTTTCCTCACATTTCTGTGGTGGAAAGTTCTGTAATCTGCATGGATCCACAAATTTCCACCCACCCCACGTTCCCCAAAGTCTTCCGAGAAAAATGGTACCTCACTTGTGTGGGTAGGCCTAGTGGCCGCGACAGGAAACGGCGCAAAACGCAACGTGGACACACCACAATTTCACAGTGAAAAATGACCCTTTTTTGGCAAAGTACCTAGCTGTAGTTTTTGAACCCTAGCTCTGCCTGCACCTACGGAAACCTAGCAAACCTATACATTTTTGAAAACTAGACACCCAGGGGAATCCAGGATGGGGTGACTTGACTGCCTCTCACCAGGTTCTGTTACCCAGAATCCCTTGCAAACCTAAACAATTGTCAAAAAAAACACATTTTCCTCACATTTCTGTGGTGGAAAATTCTGGAATCTGCGTGGATCCACAAATTTCGACCCACTCCGCGTTCCCCAAAGTCTTCCGAGAAAAACTGTACCTCACTTCTGTGGGTAGGCCTAGTGCCCGCGACAGGAAATGGCGCAAAACGCAACGTGGACACACCACAATTTCACAGTGAAAAATGACCCTTTTTTGGCAAAGTGCCTAGCTGTAGTTTTTGAACCCTAGCTCTGCCGGCACCTAGGGAAACCTACCAAACCTATACATTTTTGAGAAGTAGACACCCTGGGGAATCCATGATGGGGTGACTTGACTGGCTCTCACCAGGTTCTGTTACCCAGAATCCCTTGCAAACCTAAAAATGTGTCCAAAAAAAACACATTTTCCTCACATTTCTGTGGTGGAAAGTTGTGGAATCTGCGTGGATCCACAAACTTCCACCCCCCCACGTTTCCCAAAGCCTTCCGAGAAAAATGGTACCTCACTTGTGTGGGTAGGCCTAGTGCCCGCGACAGGCAAGGGCCCAAAACCTATTAAGGCGACATCAAAATTACCTATCACAAAACAACCTGGTTTTGCAAGGGGGGTCCCATGAGTTTTTGGCCCCGGGCTCGGCAGCCATCTAGGGAAACCTACCAAACCCACACATTTCTGAAAACTAGACACCCGGCGGAGTCCAGCGAGGTATGGCTTGCGTGGGTCCCCCAACGTTTTCCTACCCACAATCCCCTGCAAACCTCAAATTTAGCTGAACAAATCACTTTTTTCTCAAATTTTTGTGTGGGAAAGTTCTGGAATCTACGTCGATCCACAAATTTCCTCCCACCCAGGGTTCCCCCAGGTCTCCCGATAAAAATGATGCCTCACCCGCGTGGGTGGGTCAAGTACCTGCGACAGGCAAGGGCTCAAAACCTATTGAGGCGACATCAAAATTACCTATCACAAAACAACCTGGCTGTAATTTTTGTGGGGGAGGGGTGGGGGCATTGGCATGCCCATTTTGGGCAGCCCCTACCCTAATTCAGATTTGCCCCAAAAAATCCCTGGCGTCTACTGGGCTTTATGCCCCCCAAGGGGGCAGAAAGGCTTTCATTTTTGCGGGGGGTGGGGGCATGGGCATGCCCATATTGGGCAGCCCCCACCACTAATTATAATTTTTAAAAAAATCCCTGGTATCTAGTGGGCTTTCTGCCCCCCCCGGGGGGGCAGAAAGACTGTAATTTTTGCGGCCGGGGGGTGGGGGCATCGGCATGCCCGTTTTGGGCAGCCCCCATCCTAATTTAATTTGGTCTTAAAAAATCCCTGGCGTATAGTGGGCTTTTTGCCCCCCGGGGGCAGAAAGGCTGTAAATTTTGCGAGGGTGGGGGCATGGACATGCCCTTTATGGACAGTCCCCACCCGAATAATAAATGCGCAAAAAAAAAAAATCCCTGGCGTCTAGGGGGCTTTTTGCCCCCCCAGGAGGGCAGATTGGGGGCTACTGCCCCCATCTGCCCCCCAGGGGGGGGCAAAAAGACTAAATGATACCAAATTTATTTGGGGGGAGCAAAGGCCCTTGCCCAAGGGGATACCAAAGGGGATGATGGACGGAGCACTAGAGCAAATCAAACACTCACCCCCAGTCAACTGATCTGGGTTTAATCCATCATCATTCTTTAGCTCACTCCACCACCCCAGTTCAGACATGGCCATATGCAAATCAGTCTGACCCTGTGCCTCATGGGAACAGTCCAGCCCGAACTGCCAAGCCATGTTTTCCCTGGACCGGAAACAAGCATCCTGGGACCGGTTTCGGGTTCAAAACCCTCATCAGCCAGGCATATCTTGAATCCAGTGGCAAAGTGAGCAAGGGACCCACGTCTGGGCATACCCTGCCAACTTAGGGCGAACAAAGCGATACCAAAGGGGATGATGGACGGAGCGCTAGAGCAAATCAAACACTCACCCCCAGTCAACTGATCTGGGTTTAATCCATCATCATTCTTTAGCTCACTCCACCACCCCAGTTCAGACATGGCCATATGCAAATCAGACATGGCCATATGCAAATCAGTCTGACCCTGTGCCTCATGGGAACAGTCCAGCCTGAACTGCCAAGCCATGTCTTCCCTGGACCGGAAACAAGCATCCTGGGATCGGTTTTGGGTTCAAAACCCTCATCAGCCAGGCTATCTTGAATCCAGTGGCAAAGTGAGCAAGGGACCCACGTCTGGGCATACCCTGCCAACTTAGGGCGAACAAAGTGATACCAAAGGGGATGATGGACGGAGCGCTAGAGCAAATCAAACACTCACCCCCAGTCAACTGATCTGAGTTTAATCCATCATCATTCTTTAGCTCACTCCACCATCCCAGTTCAGACATGGCCATATGCAAATCAGACATGGCCATATGCAAATCAGTCTGACCCTGTGCCTCATGGGAACAGTCCAGCCTGAACTGCCAAGCCATGTCTTCCCTGGACCGGAAACAAGCATCCTGGGATCGGTTTTGGGTTCAAAACCCTCATCAGCCAGGCTATCTTGAATCCAGTGGCAAAGTGAGCAAGGGACCCACGTCTGGGCATACCCTGCCAACTTAGGGCGAACAAAGTGATACCAAAGGGGATGATGGACGGAGCGCTAGAGCAAATCAAACACTCACCCCCAGTCAACTGATCTGGGTTTAATCCATCATCATTCTTTAGCTCACTCCACCATCCCAGTTCAGACATGGCCATATGCAAATCAGTCTGACCCTGTGCCTCATGGGAACAGTCCAGCCCGAACTGCCAAGCCATGTCTTCCCTGGACCGGAAACAAGCATCCTGGGACCGGTTTCGGGTTCAAAACCCTCATCAGCCAGGGGGGAGCAAAGGCCCTTGCCCAAGGGGCTGCTCCCCCCTCCCTGGTTTCTAGTGGGTGGATCCCCAAGCAGGGATCCACTGGGGAGGGATACCATTGGAAAGGGGAGATTCTCCCCTTTCCAATGATACCTCTCCCGTCTTTCTACGTGCCCGGGGGGCTGAGATAGCCCCCTGAGCACATAGAAAGTGAAACTGAAATGAGCCTAAAGGCTCATTTCAGTTTCGGTTTCTGTGCAATGACGACAGCGCGACGTGCGCGCTGATCGTCATTGCACACAAACCAGGGGGGGGGCCTCGGGAGGTGGGGAAGCTCTTCCCCAACTCCCGAGGCTTTGGGGGTGAAAAGGAAATCCCTCTGGTGCCTGCACCAGAGGGATTTCCGGTGCGGTGTGCCATGACGGCCGAGAGCCGTCCTGAGCACACGCCCACCGTGTCTCAGGACGGCTCCCGGCCGTCCTGAGCTCGGAAGGGGTTAACAGACATGCTACTGACTTTAAAAATTGCATTTTATTTATGTTCTGACTGCCTCTTCTGTAATTTTCTGCTGTGGAGCACTGTCATTCTGTGTACTCAATTGAAGAAAAATTGGAGTCCTTCTTCTATTTTTGTGAAATGTCCCAGTGTTTGGCTTTAAAATTCTGCTCACCCTACCGTTGCTTCCATTCCACCCTTATTGATACTGCTATCCCAAGTCCAGATGGCATGCAATGAGAAAGATAAGGGCATAACGATAATCAACGCCAGCCTCAGCTTTTGCATTGATTCACTTTGCTTTTGTCCTTTCCAGTCTACTGGCAGGTAGTTGGGCGCCGTGCACGAAGCTGACCAAAACCAACTTGTAGCCCAAGCATGGGCAGGCGTGATGACGCTTCCATCAGCCACAACCAATCCATACGTAAGACATAGCAAACAAGCGCTTGAGGCAGTTTACATAAGTACGAAGGAACGGAAGCTAACAGCAATACAATTAAACATGTCAGCTTTGGAAAGTTCAAAACTGCATCACATTTAGGGGGGCCACGCAAACAAATGGACTGGGCTAGTCCCGCTCGCCCCAACCCCCCCGCACCTACTACAGCCCTGATGTTAATGTTGTAATTTTGTTAATGTAACTATGTACAACAGTGTACTCACACTACACTTTTTCAAGAATATCCAGAGCATTATATCGCTGACGTCAGAGAAAATAATATACTGCACATCACTATCACGACTGTGCCACCCTACCACTACACGGACTACACTTCCCATGATGCATATGGGGTCTTCTTACCAGAACCACTCGCTTCCGAAGCTGGATACTTAGAACACCCCCAGTGGATGAAGATCCCGAACTTGGCTTTGTCATTCCACGTCGTGGGGGGTCTGGAGTCTAGAGATTTCCAAGTAGGCTCGTAGCTGTCCCCACTGGCCAGCGAGGTCCAAAGTAACAGCGCGAGAAGAACCGCGATAGGCTGAGGGATGCACCATGCAGATAAGCCCATTCTGACTGCTGCAGACGTAGTTAGCGCCAGATCCCCGTCGGTAGTGTTGTAATTTTCATTGTGTCAGGTGCCCTCAATTTTATGTTCCCTGGTCTCCAGTCCGTTTCCTCCTCCTGAGCATGTTCCTCACATGATGGCATCAAGTGACACGCAGTAAAATTAAAAAATATTTGCAATATTGCGAGACATATTGCATTGCAAACAAGCGGCTGTTTGGAAAGTGAAAGCGCAATGTAAGCAAAACACGTCATCATGCCTGAAGTAGGAGAAACTCAATAAAGAAAATAGTGCTTACAAGACTAAATAACACGTACCGTGTAACAACCGAAGTAAAGGGGCCAGTAGCCGTGGGAGGTTACAAATGAAGACAAGGCGGTTCTAAGGAGGGACTAACAAGCCTATTAAGGAATCAGAAGCCAATATTTACAAAGAACAAAGACACAAGCCAATGAAAAATATGGGTGGAGAGTGGGCGCGCTGACTCAGGGTCGACCTAAAAATTGCCTTTAGTACATCAGGGCCAGCATGTCATCACAATTGTCTCCTTCCATATACCATGTTGTCCTTGCTTATGATAAGGATTAGTACCACCATCTCCAACATTCTGCTAAAATCTTTTGCTCCAGTATTCTAGCACCAGATTTTTTCCACTGATCCGCTGTGTAATTTAATAGTTACCTCCATTGTGCCAGGATCAGAAATTTGTCATGTGTTCTGCCATATACCATGTGTGCCCCTCTCTTATGCCCCTCTCATATGGCACTTGCATACTGTATGCAAGTGCCATATGTTTGCCATTGATGCTATACAAATACCATAGGTTACCAGTATGTCAAACAGTACCTTTAGTATGTCAGTGCCGGTATTTTGTTATGGTTGCCCCCATCCTGTACGTCATTGTTATCCTCCCTTATGCCAGAGATTACTTCCAATGTGCCAGCACCAGCAATTTGCCATGGATATACCAAGAATTTCCTCCAGTATGGCAGCGGTTGCATTTTTCTCTATGGGTACCCGTTATGACCAGCATTACCTTTTGTACGCCAACACCAGCATTTTGCCATGTGTGCCTGGTATACCAAGTATCATTTCTAGTATACCAGTGCCATTGTTTGGTCCCAGGTGCCAATTATGCTAAGACTTTCCTCCAATATACCAGCAGTAATATTTTGCATGGGGAGCCTCTGGGCCAATGGCAGACTCACAAGCATGACACCACATTCACACTCATGCTCACATTTACTCACTAACATTCATTTTCAGTCACAATTACTATCACTCACTCTTATTTAATTCATTCTCACTTCCACTCTTGCACTCACTTTTTAAGCACTTCCTATTCTCACTCATTCGCATTCTCTCACTCACTTGGACTCATTCTTATTCACTCATACTTACACTCACTTATTCTGACTCAGTTTTATTTATTCTGACTTACTCATTCTCACTCATTTATTCACACTTGCTTGCTCACTCAGACTTTTTCACTCACTCTTACTCTCACTCATTCTCAATTATTCTCACCACTGCCACTCTCTCTCTCATTTTCACTCTTCCTGTCTCTCATTCTTATTCATGCTCACTCAATATCACTCACTTACAAATATTCTTACACTCACTCATTCTCAGTGTGACTCGCTCATATTGTCACTCCCTCATTCTCTGCCACTCACACATGCTCACACATACAGACATGCTCTCCCTCTCTCACCCACTCTCGTCCAGTCATTCACACAATATCACCTACAATCTTTTCATTTTACTTACATCTGCTGCCTGTGCCGGTCCCGTTACAGCTCCTGCGGCTCTACTAACCCTCTGGGCAGGCACACAGCTGAAGCGGGTACTTGAAAGCTTGAACCTTTACAGTTGAAGGTACTAGGTTTCAGCTTATTGCTTTTTCACCCCACCCGTTCTTGACTCTGTAATGAGTTGGGAAAGGGTGGGGTGACCGACTGGGCTTAAGGCTAAATTGCCTGGGCCATCTTTCCTAGTGACACTGCGTCATGTCACAAATGGGGAAGTCTTGCCATGCAGCAGTCTCCTGAAGCCAGGGCTAGGACTTTGCTGCCCATAGACACTCTGTCTGGTGGTTGGTATAGGCGCTCTATGTGTCTGTGGCAGCCATCAGATAGCTGTCACTTACTGTCCCAAGTAAGTCTGGGCGGTGAACTCCGCTCCGCTCGCGGAGTTTGCGGAGATTTCCGCACTCTGCATTACGCGGAGCTCGCAGAGTTCCGAAAAACTCGGAGCGGAGTTTTTTTTCCCTCGCTTGCGTTCATCAACGACAAGTTGGCGAGCAAGGAAAATCCGCCTCCCGGCGAGCTTTTTCCTCGTTTACGATCGTCAACATCAGGTTGGTGAGCGGGAGCGTGCAAAATCAACCTCCCGGCGAGATTTCTCAACGCAGGCAGTCAGATTTCTCATTGCAAGTGGTCGCGTATGCTCGCAACCGCTCTCGTTGACAAACTGTCTGTTCGCGTTGAGAAAGCTGCTGCTTGAGAAAAAATCTACTTGAGCGGCAGAAAGGAAGCAGCGCCTGCTTGCGCTGTGCAGGGTGCCGTTTGCGATGATTGCACAGTGCAGACAAGCACCTGGCACTGGAAATCACCACGAACAGCATTTATCCAACGCACTCCGCCGCTTGCGGAGCTCCGCATAGCGTGGTGGAGATTTTTTTGCACTTCGCGGAGTTCCGCGTAGCAGAACTCCGCAAACTCTGCCCAGGCTTAGCCTCAAGCTGATGACTCTCACTCACAACCAGGGCTAACATTTTTTGTTACACTACTTATGAATAATAATTTATTATTCACTATAAGTTTAATAGAGACAGGGCAGAAAACAAGGATAGTGGAGCACTGATGACCATGAAAGTGAGCATCTCCCGCCTAATATGATTCAAATTACACTATCCCAAAGTTCTACTGCAGTTGCCCGCAACTCGTTCTCCAAACTCCCAGCCTGGCAGATATCAGGACTTGTACACATATACACAACCGGCAGAAAAGTTAGCTAGAATTTGTCCCCCCAAAGGCTTGACACCAGCTCTTTGATTCCTTCCAATGTTACCTTCACTCCAATTCTTTCTCCATCTGATGGCATCTTCTACAACCACGACAACACTCAGAGTTCTACAACAACTGCAGATTGTACATCAAGTAAGCTCTCCCTCAGAAGGGTCATCATGGTGAGTGCTATTGGGACAAAGGAGCTCCAGGTCAGTCCCAGCCAAACAATAAAGGGTAAGAGAGGAGCACAAGTTCATCTTCCTAGGATGTGCTAGGTAATCTGTCTATGGGAACGAAACACACTTCCGTACTAAATTTTACAGCAACTTAGTTAAGGCATATTTGACATTTAGCAACAGAAAAGGCAGTTTATTTTGGCTTAACAATAATCTGCTGATATAGACAAATTGTAGATAGATGGATAACATCTGCCAGACATAGGGGGTCATATAAAGTAAGGCAGGCAGTCTGCTAGGCCCTCAGGACAGTGCAGGCCATCGCCTCCGCCTTTCCATTGGATGACCACTTGTCATGATTGGATATCCCTACCAGACAGGCATTGATCTCTCTGCTGTCAGTTGAGCTGCTACGTCTTCATTGGAGGTACCGAAGCTTTGCCAAGTGGGTTTTGCCAAGCAACAGCCATATTTGATTTGCCCACTCAGTGAAGTATTTTTGCTTTTCAAGAACAAACTTCCAAAGTGGAACTTATTCTTGAAAAACAAGATAATAAAAGACCCAGGTGCAAAGGGAGCCATAGAGCAATTTTCCTGAGTTTCCAGCTACTCATTTGTAATTCATGCATTTTTACTGCCCAAACATCAGTTTGCAATTTTCATTAATCAATTCAATCAATTCACTTGCATATATCACTTCAACAGATAGATAGGTTTTGCATCAAATGCCCATGTATTTCCACCTCATGCCAAGGATGCCCATAATATGTGACCAATTACCACCAATATAGCAAGACAATTTTTGTTAGTGGTGAGTCTCATCATGCAATGGATGGCTACAAGATGGTAAGAATTACCATCATAATGACAGGGGCACATTATATCAGGGTTGGGCATCATCGCTCTGTGGATGGGGCAACATGCCAAGAATCATTACACCTAGACCAGCAGTAGACCTTCTGATATGTAGGCAGAGTATTCCTCCTTTTCTTTTTCTTTCTTTTCTCCTTAACTCCTATTCCCTCATGATACAGTTCTTGTAACCTAATACCAAATCCGTCTTTATATGAGCATGCTGCTTATGTAGGCTTTGTTTTACTTTCTATTTCCTAACTATCACGTCCCTGTAACGTTTGGCATTTCCAGTGACTTTTTATGGTTTTTAATGTTATTTTCTAACTATAATGTCCCTGTAACCTTTGTTTTTTTCATTGAATTTCCTGGTGTTGTTTAATGCAGCAGATGGTTGGCCACAGGGCCTGGACTGTGGCCAACCTCCAAAGGCAGCCAACCAGGGAGGGGGGACGCAGCCCCCCTCCAATGCTGGATTCCAGCCTTAGGGGCCCCATACCCCTGATCTGGGTATAAGAATGTTTCAGTGGGTCTGTGAGTGGGTGTTAGATGGTCTAAGTAAGTCTACCAGTGGGTCTGTGAGTGGGTGTGTGAGTGTCTGTGTGGGTCAGTAAGTGGGTATAACAATGTCTGAGTGGGTCTGTGAGTGGGTGTATAAGGATTTGAGTGAGTCTGTGGGTGGGTATAAGAGTGTCTCAGTGGATCTGTGAGTGGGTGTGAGAGGGTCTAAGTGAGTCTACTAGTGGGAGTGGGCATGAGAGTGTCTGAGTGGGTCTGTGAGTGGGTGTGACAGTGTTTGAGTGGATCTGTGAGTGGGTGTGACAGTGTCTGAGTGGGTGTGTTTGTATCTGAGTACATCTGTGAGAGGGTGTATGATTGTCTGTGTGGGTCTGTGAGTGGGTGTGTGAGTGTCTGTGTGGGTCTGTGAGTGGGTGTGTGAGTGTCTGTGCGGGTCTGTGAGTGCATGTGAGTGTCTGAGCTGGTCGGTGAATGAGTGTGAGGATGTCTGAGTGGGTCTGTTAGTGGGTGTATAAGTGTGAGAATGGGTCTGTGAGTGGGTGTAAGAGTGTCTGAGTGAGTGTGTGAGTGGGTGTTTGAGTGGCTGTGTGGGTCTGGGAGTGGGTGTAAAATTGTCTGAGTGGGTGTGTGAGTATATGTTCAAGTGGCTGTGTGGGTCTGTGAGTGGGTGTAAGACAGTTCAAGTGAATCTACCAGTGGGTGTGACAGTGTCTGAGTGGGTCTCTGAGGGGGTGTGTAAGTGTCTGAGTGGCTCTGTGAGTGAGTGTCTGGGTGGGTCAGTGACTGGGTGTGAGAGTGTATGAGTGGGTCTGTGAGTCGGTATAAGAGAGTCTGAGTGGGTCTGTGAGTGTGCATGACAGTGTCTGAGTAGGTGTGAGTGTCTGAGTGGGTCTCTGAGTGGGTGTGTAAGTGTCTCAGTGGGTCAGTAAGTGGGTGTGAGACTGTCTCAGTGGGTCAGTGAGTGGGTGTATAAGTGTGTGAGTAGATGTGAGTGTCCCAGGGGGGGTCTGTGAGTGGGTGTGAGAGGGTCTAAATGAGTCTACCAGTGAGTGTGTGAGTATCTCAGTGAGTGGGTGTAAGAGTGTCTCAGTGGGTCTGTGAGTGGGTGTAAGAGCATCTCAGTGGGTGTTTGAGTGGCTGTGTGGGTCTGTGAGTGGGTGCATGAGTGCCTCAGTAGGTTGGTGAGTGGGTGTGAGAGTATATAAGTGGGTCTGTGAGTGGGTGTGAAGTGTCTGACTGGGTCTGTGAGTGGGTGTAAGAGTGTCTGAATGAGTATGTGAGTGGGTGTTTGAGTGTCCGAGTGGGTGTGTGACTGGGTGTATAAGTGTGTGAGTGGATCTGTAAGTGGGTGTAAAGCGGTCTAAGTGAATCTACCAGTAGGAGTGACAGTGTCTGAGTGGGTCTTTGAGTGGGTGTTTCAATGTCTGAGTCGGTCGGTAAGTGGGTGTGATAATGTCTGAGTGGATCTGTGAGTGGGTGTATAAGTATGTGAATGGGTCTGTGAGTGGGTATAAGAGTGTTCCAGTGGGTCTTTGAATGGATGTGCGGGGATCTAAGTAAGCCTACCAGTGCGTGTGTGAGTGTCTGAGTAGGTCAGTGAGTGGGTGTGAGTGTCTGAGTAGGACTGTGAGTGGGTGTAAGAGTGTCTGCTTGGGTGTGTGAATGTCTGAGTGGGTCTGTGAGTGGGTGTGACAGTGTCTGAGTGGGTTTTTTAGTAGGTGCATGAGTGTCTGAGTGTGTCAGTGAGTGGGTGTGAGAGTATCTCAGTGGGTCTGTGAATGTGTGTAAGTTTGTGTGTGTGTATTATTTTAGCAGAATCTGGGAATCCACCATCATTTTACATGGAGAAGCTGCGATGAGTGTCGCGGTGGATTAGTGAACCCTCATGCGTGGTAAAAAAACATTTTTGGATCCTCAGAGGGTCCGCGTCCCTAGAAATCCATATTTCTTTTTCTTTAATATCTCAAAAACTTCTGAACGGATTTACCGCAAATCACAAAAAGCATGCTTTCTGGACCAAGATCTAGCTTCCTGCCAAATTTGGTGTAATTCCGTTCAGCAATTTGGACTGTAGTGGTGTCTAAAATCTCTATGTGAATTAACATGGGAAACACACTTTTCTTGAGCCCCCCTTTACCTCGGCCACCACTTGACGGATCAGTCCGAACCTTCCCATGCACGACTAGACAAAGTTGGGCACTTTTTGGGGAAAAGTTCGTAAAGATCCCTCAAACGGTGTCAAAGTTATTAGCAAGTCAAAAACACTTTCCTATGGACACTAAGGGGCCGATTCCGATGTCGTTTGGAAGGTCTCCAGACAGGTCCCGGAACGTGCAAATCCAATTCGGAGCCTATGTTTCGGACCAAATCGTCCCCAGTTCTGAATGACTAAGTACGATGCGAAGATCTCGCCCGTGTCGACCGAATCGTTTCCGAACCCGATCCTGTCCGTCCGACTCGTTCGCAGCCGAATCGTGCCGCGCAATGGAGCCGGATTCCGAACGAGCGAGTACGATACACGATTCGGACAGCTGTATCGACTCTGTTTCAGCGAAATGGAACGGTTGTGGGAATCGGACTTCGGGGGGCCGTAGCAGGCCCCCCTTCACCTGGTGCCCTCCGAATCGGTCACAGTGGGGTGCTCATGGGTCCCCCCGATCCAAGTATGCACAGCGTGGCGGGCACCATGGGGTGCCAGCCACAGGGTGTATGCTTTTCCCCACCCACCCCTTTTTGCTATGGGAACCTGTGTACGCGTTCGGTATACAGGCTCTGATAGAGTTCAATGGGAGCCCAACCGAACCGAGTCCGTCAGCATACGGATGCATCGTACTCATTCGGTTGGACTCTCACAGCGCGATTCGCAAGGAAAGCCCTCTGGAACCGAGTCGTACGGAGGGTTTTCCTAGTGAGATCACAATCAGCCCCTAAGTCCTAACTCTAACTACCTACTGGCGACCCCCAATAGGTAATATATATGAATTATATGTAGGAAAACGTTATTACTTCTTTGTATATAAATTCAACTAAAAGTTATAGTTATAACAAATTTGTAATTTACACACCACTTTCAAATTACTGTAAGTCAGTTATAACTTGAATTTATAATTTACGCACCACTTTCAAATTACCATGTCAGTCACCTCTGTACGCAGTCTTGTCACCTTGTTGTAGTGAGCCTCAGCAAGGCCTACCAGTGCTTAGGGGTTCTCCCTTCTCTGCACAGAGTCCTCAGACACTTAGGAAGAAGTTGGCACAGAAACTGAAATATAAAAGACAGAGTTTATTAAACCTTATAAGGTGGAGCTAACATTCACACATCACCCTTCAGTAATGCATGAAGTAGCACACTGAATGGAAGGATCCTGGTCCTTTTATACCCACACAGGGGCTCAAATGAAGGCGGTACAAACACAAATGCTGGTTGTAGGTACATATAAGGTCATACAGAGAATGCACAGTCGACAAGTGGGTGGAGCTAACAGTTTCTACTTTTAGTAGACACATCCTGACATTTATAAACTTGAAACAGCTGCAAGCTCAACTGAGCATGTGCAAAGCAAGAGGAACTAAAGTTAACTTGTCTCTAGGCAGATTTCAAGAGCAGTTAACAGGAAGGTAGGACAGAGCACATGGCGAGCACATGGTAGCACATGGCAGCCAAAATGGCTGACAGAAATACAAAATGGATTCCACAAAGCGGACAATTTAGCCTCTGAATACAGGCTGTCTTTAGCCAATGCTTAACTTAAGTGCTGCCAAATTACAACAGACGGCCCTTTCAGCATTGGCTGAAGACATTTGTTTATCTGGGGTAATCTAAATATTCATCCCGTACATCTATTAACATTATTTCGGCCACCTCTTTATTCAACATTTGTTGGGCCTTTGTTTCAGCAACGTTCCCTCTTCCCAGGTATACAAGCAGAGATGCAAATGGAGCAAAGCATTGGACCACATTGGATACATACACAGCATGTAAAAAGTATTAATCATTACACACAGGATAGTCAGTAGCTTCCAGCTCCAAGCAGAAACAAGAGTCCAAAATCATCTAGTCTAATTCTAAGTTTCAGGGCTCTGATGTATTTCAGTGACTATCTATTTCAATTAATAGCCAACAGCACATACTTAATAAAAACATTTTCAATAGACTTTTCCAGTATTTCTTTTGTGAGGGCTAAAATATCAATTTAATATATTTTTAGGAGGAGGGCAAAGTAATATTTGTCAACTGCTCAGGAAAACATTTTTCGTGTAGAATAAGCATTATAAGTAATGCAAATATTAAAGAAGTCAGACAGATTATTACAAAAACCATCCTGGCTCCAAAGGACCAGGAGGACCACACAGGGCCATAGGAATTAGGACAAGGAGCCGCAAAGGGCTGCTCCTCCTCAAAAATGGGACGACCAAAGGGGTACATTACTAACAAAAAAAAGAGTCCTTGGGAAATTTTAGCTGCTGTGGAACCAGCCAGAGGGGAGTCTTCTCCCTGTGTCCGTTTGAGCCTCACAGGCAGGCTCTTGTTGTTCCCACGGTGGAGCTGCACAACTCGCAACTCAAGAATCACGGAGAAGGAAAAGTCTTTCTTTCAGGATAGGGCAATCACCCCCCCCCCGGGCAAATACCCTCAATGATCCTGTCCAGTGTCTCAGGCAGTGCACCAGTTTTCTTCACTTTAATCTAACAGGCACCAAGGGCATAGCACCTGTACCCTAAACTCAAGTCCTTCCCTAACTCCTATATTGCACCTCTGGCGCACTGCTCTTTTGTTAGGGCCACAAATTGTACCCAGTGTGCTCGGGCATCTCTTGATCAACAAACAAAGGCGTAGACTTGCATTCACTTGGGACCAGGACTCAAAGGCCTGAAGCAACCCTTGCTTCAAAGGGGTCACCTCAAGCAAAAGCCTCCTTGCCGTCCTTGTCGTTCTGTGACTCTCTCAGCTGGGCATCAAAAACTGGATCCACACAAAGATTTCTTCATCCTGATTTGTGACCCCGTCTTTCGCCCAAGACAGTGGCAGGGGTACACACTTTACGTCCCAGTGCTTCCGCCCTTCACTGAGGTCCTAGTTGCCAGCAACGCCTGTGCTGGTTACCTTCACTTTGGCTTCAAGCTGCAGTGGCGCTGACTCCCCAGGCTGGATCTGATGTCCGGGCCCCTCTGGCAATGGTTGTAAGGCAGCAAATATCTATTGGTGGACAGAACAAGAGGTCTTTAGACAAGGCACAGAAATAATCTATCAACAGAGAGGATAGTCTCAGAATACTTTCTTAGTCCTGGGGCACCCCATACATTAGCAAGGCACCCAAGAACCACTTCATCTATCTAAGAGTAGAAAACCCTGGACCTATTGGCAAGTATAAAAGGAACGTTTTGGTGAACTGACAAGAGTAATACATCACCCAATCCCAAACAGCCAAGGAAGTCTGTGTTCATTTACTAAATTCTGAGGAAAAGAGAAAAACAATACAGACATACTCCAAATACTTACATTGGTGTATTCCTATATTACCAATCTGAAGAACCCTCAAGAAAAAGGAAATGTTCTACACTTTTACTCATAGATTTTACATTACTTGTACAGGACTGCAGACACTTGTAAAATAATTTCTCTTACATGTTATGCTTAGGACCATGCTCTCATGTTATAGGTGCAGCAGGAAAATCTAAAACTGCTAATTTAACAGGGATTCTTATTGCAAAAAGAACTAAACTTCAACATAGTGAGTACATTTTCTCCAGCAGAACATGTTATGACAAACAAATTCCTATAAAACAATATTTTCCTTCAAAATGTTTGCTAAGGATCACATGAGCGTCTTTCCTGCATTGTACTTTTCACGATCTGGACTATGCAACATCATTTTCAAAAGGAAAAAAAAAACCCTATCTCCAGCTCTAATAAGGGCTGTCAGCTTATTGACAGAGACTAGCTAATAAAAGACTAGCAATGCCCTTGCAAAACTGTATAGAACATGAGAATAACATAAACAATAATAGTGTTGCCACCTGAGATTTTTGAACAGAAACCGCCACTATACAGTTCTCCTTAAAGATCAAATAAGGGAACATCAATCTGTTCTACTCATTCTTTCATACAGGATGGGCAGTAACATAGCTTATGTGTTTCATCTGTTTATTAATTCTAACAATTTTAAAACAGTATTACAGAATAGCCAATAACTATCTCATGGCTATTTCCTAGACAGCTTAGACAGACTCAAAAAAAAGTGAGAAAAAGAAGAGAGAAAACATAATTTTGCCTACCCTTAATTTGTAGAGGAGCTAGCCTCCTTCCCCCATTTTGACAGTAGGAAAACCTGAAACAGGTTTTACTTCTGTCAACACTTTCAACCCCTATTTGTAGCAACTGGGCACAAACAAACTTGTAGGAGATCTTAGAAAGTGGCTATTCTCTGATTCAAGCACATCGAGTACTGTAGAAAGCGTCAGCAACAAATGTATCAATTCCTTGAGCAATTGTACTTGATTAACATGAGGGCGCATGAATGCAAACTAAAATCCATTTCCTCCTTATCGTAGCCCCTACACAGTATTCTTTAAACTAAAACCATTATTTTATATACCTGGCAGATCAATGCTCAACTGAGGGCTGTTTTCCTTTGTTTCATATGACTGCGCTAAACGTGTGTTTGCCAAAAATAGGAAGCAAAGCTTCTCTTTCTCTCTTTGCGCTATCATCTCGTCTTTCAAAAACTTTTCGAAGGTCGAAGTGTCCCAGCAAACATTACCCTTCACCCTGCTAAGTTGCTAAATGCAGAACTCCGACCTTTGACCCGTTCAGCAGCTGTTCATTTTGTTTGTGCAAGGCTTGCCATGCGGTTTTCGTAATGCAAAGCAACTCTGGAGAATCACAGCTAAAAAGCAGTCCTGTCCGATCCGTTTGAAAGTAATTTAAAGGTAGGATAATAACGTCTGCTCTTCTGTATACTTATTTTCATTTATGTACAGTGTGTTGGGTGCAGTAGGTCAGCTGTTTGTTTTATACTTGCATATACTTTATGGAAGCCTGAGAGCACGTTAAAACTGCCTTGAGTGATAGAACTGCTTGTAAAATTGTGAATTTAGCTCAATTTCGACTTTGGTGGTAGGGGCACTTAAAAATGAATATCCTACAATATTTTTGCATAATAGGAACCCCCAGAGTGTTCTCTAGATAGCCCAGGAATGGGAAATCAGAAATGTATAAGATATACCCTTATAAAAATGAGTTTTGTACGGCTGGGTAAAGTGACATTTCACATTTAAGTTCCCTTCTTATTGCGGTACAGCACTGCTTAAATTCAACTTTGATACTAGGAATTCACAGTATGATGATTAGGCTTTATAAAGATGAAAAAACGAATTTAAAGCATTTGTGTTTAACAATATATTTTTTCTCATATAATTAATTTTATTTATTTTTTTAATCAAAACCAACCATTTTGATGATTCCACATTTGAAAAGCAAGCTTCATTCGTAGCCTATCATATTTAAACACATTCATTCATAACCCTAAGCACAGAAGCCTTACTTGAAACATGAAAAGTCTGCGCCACTTTTTAAAAGGACAGTTATCATTTAACATCAGAACCACAGATGTACTTATGAAAAAAAGGCATTAAGAAAGGAAATCCCCACTTTCAATTCTGTTCTCTGTTATCCAAAACAATGAAACTGGTTTTTTGAAACTTTTAAAATAATGCAGGCCCTTATACCAGTTTTACACTGACTTAAAATTTCGTTGACTCAGCATTCCTGTCTGTGGCCGTGATCAGGAATAGCCATATGCTATTTATGCAGCTGTTGTTTGTCAGCAGGCGTCGAATTTTCACGCCTTTCTCAGGAAAAAACCCCTTTATTATTTGAAATACCCTGACAGAGTTAAATCCCCATTTGCTGTGTCAAACAGTTTCTTTTCAGTTAGTCAGTTTAAACACAGCTGTTGGAAAGCTTTTTTCTCGGGTGCTGAAAGAAAAGCATGTCACAGTCTATTTAAAAACTGAGGCATTTCAATGCAGTCAAATCTATCTTTCTATAATGTGTATTTAGTTCAGCAACGACCAAATTCACTCATATGATGTGCATGCCTTTTAATGTCTAATACAATGTATTTAAGGAAAATGCTGTAACGTGTATTTTAGTCTATTGATTACAAAACACACAATTTCGTTTTTATTCCTCTGTATGAGGCCTATTTTAATCCTATTGAATACGAATTCTAATTTTATCTTTAGCATTGTGGCAATTTGCACACATGTACAGTGTCGTACTCTGTCAATTTAATAGTAACATGCAGCTGTTTAGCATATGTTATATAATTCGTTTCTGGATTTTTATTTAATATGTAAGTAACTAAATGACATTTTGCATAACAGAATGATGACAGCAAAAAAACATAAACAAACTCATTGAGCTCATTCAGACAGTTACAGAAGGGGGTCATACACGCAGAGTACACAACACAGCGCGCTTAAAGCTAGACATTCTTTCACAAAGAGTACTCACACAAGTATTACCAATGTCAAACCACAAACCCCACATAGACATTGAAACACATATTTAACCCACAAATCAATACTTAGGACAGCTTACAAAGTGTACGCAAGACAAACCTATTTGTAAATACTAATTGTAAGTCATATTTACAAGAAGAGCTCTCAAAAGTAGCCCAAAAAACTGTTCCATGGTCAAGAAGCCAAAATACACCAAATTCGCCAGTTTTGGCTGGTAGAACACTCAAAAAGCGCTCTGCATATCACCACTTATGAATGTTACTAAGTGCGCAGATCCGGATCCGTTTTATGTACATATTTAGTTCCATGGGGTACTTAGTCACCAAGGAAGAAATATCTTTTTACTATACGTAAACCTATTTAGGTATCCCCTCTGAGGGGAGTCAACTAAGTACTTACTAAATCCATATCGGTACCTCCAAAACAGCAACACTTTCTGCGAAGTGTACTGGAAACAGGCATGCCAAAAATAGTGCAGAATATGCAGTATTATAATCAAAGTAGCGCTTAAGGTACTCTTTGTACGTTGCGCTGTTCAAACAATTTCAAATAGAGAAAAATCTCCTCATTACCTGCCTATATGAATTGCAATGCATATATAACTTACAAAACAAATTCCAAAATTGGCCAATCATACAAACAAAGCCACAGTAAGTGTTACTAAAACTACCTTACCAATCAAAGGCATCAAACCAACAGCAAGTGCCGCAAAACGGCTCTTACCAATCAAATGGTGTCCAGATTCCAACTGCCAAGTTCTCAAATTGACCAAATGGTCACTGCACGGCAAATCAACAGAAGAGATCTCAGTCAAGGACCGGCGCCGCCGGGATGGTCAGATCAGAAAGAAAGGAAAAACGCCATGGGTGCCAAGACTCAGGTCTCCTCAGGCAGCGATCGCGTCCAAGAGCGAGATTCCAATCCTTCATCTCGACCAGTCCTTCGGGCATCCGAGTCACTGATGAGTCCCACGTTGGAAGCGCCAATTTGTTGTAGTGAGCCTCAGCAAGGCCTACCAGTGCTTAGGGGTTCTCCCTTCTCTGCACAGAGTCCTCAGACACTTAGGAAGAAGTTGGCACAGAAACTGAAATATAAAAGACAGAGTTTATTAAACCTTATAAGGTGGAGCTAACATTCACACATCACCCTTCAGTAATGCATGAAGTAGCACACTGAATGGAAGGATCCTGGTCCTTTTATACCCACACAGGGGCTCAAATGAAGGCGGTACAAACACAAATGCTGGTTGTAGGTACATATAAGGTCATACAGAGAATGCACAGTCGACAAGTGGGTGGAGCTAACAGTTTCTACTTTTAGTAGACACATCCTGACATTTATAAACTTGAAACAGCTGCAAGCTCAACTGAGCATGTGCAAAGCAAGAGGAACTAAAGTTAACTTGTCTCTAGGCAGATTTCAAGAGCAGTTAACAGGAAGGTAGGACAGAGCACATGGCGAGCACATGGTAGCACATGGCAGCCAAAATGGCTGACAGAAATACAAAATGGATTCCACAAAGCGGACAATTTAGCCTCTGAATACAGGCTGTCTTTAGCCAATGCTTAACTTAAGTGCTGCCAAATTACAACAGACGGCCCTTTCAGCATTGGCTGAAGACATTTGTTTATCTGGGGTAATCTAAATATTCATCCCGTACATCTATTAACATTATTTCGGCCACCTCTTTATTCAACATTTGTTGGGCCTTTGTTTCAGCATTATGGGACGAGATTAGCAGTGGGCAGTGAATATTATAGTATCCAATATCAAAATAATTCTACAAAGAGCTGCAGTTCCACTAGTCGTTACTAGATGTCCCTCACGAGTCAAATGCAAAAGCTTCATGAAAGGGTTTCAATGCTTTTGCATTTGACTCGTGAGGGACATCTAGTAACGACTAGTGGAACTGCAGCTTGATGTATTAATAATTTCAATGCTTTTGCATTTGACTCGTGAGGACATCTAGTAACGACTAGTTGAACTGCAGCTCTTTGTAGAATTATTTTGATATTGGACACTATAATATTCACTGCCCACTGCTAATCTCGTCCCATAATGCTTTGCAGGGCCTTTGGTTGGGATTGTATTTTTGCCCATAACTGTGCTTGGGGTGGTCCTAGGAGGAAGGGACCACCACTGAATCGTTCACATGATATGCTTTTTGTGTTCAAGGCATCTGCTTGGTCCTCCCCCTAGGTTAGGGGGGACCCCAAAATCCTCACCTCTCTCATTGCTTGATATTTTGTTGTCAAAGTTCACTTTTGTAAATTGGTTATATGCATTTTAGCATAGAAAATTGCTTTATCAAAGCATTTGTAGGTGTTTATTATACTGCTGCTACGCTACGTCAATTAGCACAGTTTTTCACTCTGCTATGTGCAATGTGCGTAGTAGCACAAACTTTGCATGCTCCGTGAGCGTAGCGAAGTATTATGCCCAGGGTTAGTTGTAACGTGAAGTGGTGCCGACTGGAGTGGGATAGAATAGAGTGGCATACAGTATAATAGCATAGAATAGAGTGGTGTAGAGTGTAGTAGCGTACAGTGGATCAGCGTGGAGTGTAGTGGCATATAGTGGAGTGACGTAAGTGGATTGGTGTAGAGTGGAATAGCATAGAGTGGTATAGCATAGAGGAGTGGCATAAAGTGCAGTGGCGTAGAGTGGAATGTGTTATGTGAAACAGAAATAGCATGAAAGTGTGTGTACGGATATAAATGTTATGTGGCAAGAGGTAAGGAGACAGAATATCGAGGCCCAAAAATTCAAACTACATGAATATCGAGTTGGAAATATCGTGGAGTGGAAATATCGAGTGCAAGAATATCATTGTCAAGAATATCGATTTGAAGGTAAGTAATATCACATTTTAATATATAGAAGTCATGACTATCCTTTCCAAAAATATAGTTGATTAAAATATCGATTTTGTAATTAGTGTTATGTATTTTAGTATATATTTTAAATGTATGTGATGTATATTCTTGTGTAAGAATTGTTTGTTTTTTAATATATGTGTAAAATTTTTTGTAGTTATCAATTTTATTTCAATTTAATTTTGCGTTTTTTAGTTCAGTAGCGGGTTGTGGGTTTATAGGGGAATAGGGTGGGAAGTGATTTAATTATAATACATTAATTTCCAACACTTTCCCTACTGTTGCACTCATTGGAGTGGGAATAGTAATTTTAACCCCTACGCTATCCAACACTTTCCCTACTGTTGCACTCATTGGAGTGGGAATAGTAAATGTTACCCCTCCGCTATCCAACACTTTCCCTACTGTTGCTCTGACTGAAGTAGGAAATTTAGGTTTAAAGATTTTTTAACAGTTTAATGTTTTAATCTATAATATCATGTTTTTTCTTATTAGATTTAATGTTATTGATATATATATATATATATATTTATTTATTTCTAAATCTTATATAATTTTTAAATTATAAAATAAATTAAAATGAATCATTTATTAATTGTTTTAAAGTAATTATATATATATATTAATTATGTATGTGTGTTTAACTTTTTTCAATTAAGTTTATTTGTTATATTTGTTAAAATGTATATTAAATCTAATACATTTTTTTAAATTAATTTTATTATTTAATATATTTAATATTTATTATTTTATTTTATCTAGAGTAAAATCGATATTGTCTACAACTATATTTTTGACATCAATATTTTTCCCCTGTTATTTTTGTACTTACCTGTTTAAGTATAGGGAGTCGATATTTTTGCATTCTATATTTTTACCTCAATATTTTTTTCATCTATATTTTTGTAGTAGATATTCTGTCAGTGAACCGTGGCAGGAATATACATTATGAGGTGTAAATATTAATTTTTGGTTGTGTGTTAAAAAACATAGTTATATATGGTGCTACAGTATACCGTGGTAAGTTCGTGATTGGCTAATGGCTGTGTTTACCAAAAGGTTATAGGCAGACATGTAGTTTTCATGATAGTTTTGCAGCAATCTGTGGTTTGCGTTTTGTTGTGTTCTGGGTTAGGGTCTTAGATATAGGTAAGTATTAGCTTTTATTGTTTATTTATAATTTTCTATATATGTTTATAGCAGTAGCTTATAGGCATTAACACACTATTACATAGACTTGTTTGTGCATCTTTAAATATGTTAAAAAGTCAAAATAAATTCAGTACACTATATTTGTGAAATACAGTGCATTAGATTGTATTTTTAATTTTTTACAATTTTTTAATGTTTATTTTGGACCACGATACTCCTAAGATAGTCCCGAGGTACTCCGTATTTTATTTTTTAAATATATAGAAACTTATAAATATTTTTCCCTATGTTTAGCAAAGTAGTAATGTGTAGGGGAAAAATACCAAACCTAATATTACCTAGATCTGAAGGTCTAACACAGAACATAGGACTAACTGTCACTAAAAATAGCATGGCTGTCTTTAACTTGTGTTAAAGGCAGTCGATAGCCAGTCACCTAATGACTTCTCATCACTATGTACTGCCTGAAATACAGTGACATTTCGCAACAAATACGTGACAAGAAATATCACTACGTTAAAATGACTTATAACTAGATAAATACTTACTCTGCTTACATGTACTACACAAAAGGGTCATCGGTGCACCTGTCTAATCATGCCAAATTTCATGTAAATTCGTTCAGCTTTTTTGCGCTATTTCTAATACAAAAGTCTATGTAAAATGCACTGGGGTCAAACCGTGTTTTTGAATCACCTATTATCTTTGCACCCCCTTCACCAAACGCCGCAAAACTTTGCACCATCTGCCAATGTATAGGCTGCAATAGATCTGCAAGGTTTTGCAGAGATTCATCAAATGGTTACAAAGTTATTAAGGGGCAAAACTCTGAGGAATCCCTATACCTGGTAACCCTAACCATAACTACAGAGTGGCTACAGCCACTCTTTAAGATATATATATGTAATATATATATATATATTGGCGGCCAATTGTGAGCTCGTGTGGCTCGTTGCTTGAAAATACCTCCAGGTTCATTGATATTTTTCTCTTCCCCTATGTTGCTGATCTTCCATCATACTTACGAGACTCAATGGATTTCCTCAATAGAATCAATAACACACACTGGAAACCTAACTACATTATGGCCACAATTGATGTGGTTTCATTATATACCTCCATCATCCACACAGACGGTCTTAAGGCATGTGAATATTTTATGAGATCGAGATCTTTGAGTTTATTGAGCCACACCAACATGCTCCTCGAAATGATGTCCTTTTGTCTGAACAACAATATCTTTGTATTTGGATGAAAATTCTATAGGCAGAACCAAGGAACTGCCATGGGGACATCATTTGCGCCAACATATTCCAACCTCACCATGGGCTTCTGGGAGACAGAATGCTTGTGGTCAGAAAACAACAGCATCAATCTGGAGAGGGTGGTGCTCTGGGTCCGTTATATAGACGACCTGTTTCTCATTTGGGAAGGAGAGGAGGAAGAGCTGAAATGCTTTTTGTCATCTTTGAACACCAACTCACTCAACCTTCAATTCACGTACACGTACACGTATAGTAGAACCTTGGTGGATTACTTGGACATAAGGGTCTACATTAAAAAATGAGAGAATATGCACCACCCTCTTCCGAAAGACCACATCATGCAATAGCATTCTGCATGCTAACAGTGCACATCCAAAAGCCCTAAAGTGGAGTATCCCCTATGGAGAGTTCCTGCGGGCGCGCAGGAACTGCTCTGAGGAGGAGGAGTTTGTTAAACAGATGTCTACAATGCTGGTTCGTTTCCAAAGAAGAGGGTATCCTTTGACAGTCTTGGAGAATGCACGGGAAAGAGCAACCAATGCCAAAAGAGAGAATCTATTGATACCCAAGATCATGAAAACGTCATCTGAGTTGAATGTGGAACCAGTGAGATTTATTACGGATTTTAACTGCTCAAATCAGAAGGTGAAACAGACGCTCAACAAGCATTGGAGTGTCCTTAAGAAAGATCAGGAATTAAAACCCTTCATTAAAGGACAGGCTAATGTCACCTATAGAAAAGTATCCTCATTGGGGGACTATTGACACAAAGCTACTTTTCCAGCAAATCTGTACACCTACAAAAAACAACTTGGTTATCACAGAAGGGCTTTGTGAAATGCACAAGATGTAAAGCCTGTAACTATGGCCGCAATATGACAGAAGTAACGACCATTCAAGGTTTGAAAAAAACAATTAAGGAAAGGATCACATGTGAATCCACTCACGTGGTTTACCTTTTGGAGTGTAGATGCGGCCAAAGATACATCGGAAGCACAGTGAACAAACTCAAATTGCGCATCCTCCAACATTTGCGAGCCATTTCAAATAAGGACTTTGCATATGTGATGGCCAAACATATCTGGAGAGAGCATGAAGGGATTTTAGATAAAACCACACTCTCGTACTCTGGCATTGAACATGTAACAACGAACATCAGAGGGGGAGATAGAGAGTTGACATTAAGACGTGCAGAATCAAGATGGATTGTCAACTTGGGCACAGAGATGCCGTGGGGCCTGAATGCGGATGCGGAACTATACACCTTTTTGTAAAGCGTTTATTAATTTACCTGCCTCAGATATGGTATCCTTGGGTTTTATTTGAAATTTGATGTGTACAGAAATGTTAATCAATGGGCCCAATGAATGTTCTTTATCTCCCTCCTCTTTACAACTTTTTATAACCTTTTTATAACTTTTTACATCATTTTATTGATTATTGTATATGCGTAATTGATGCATTGGTTATTTTTGAAACGGCGAGTAAGTTGATCATTTATGGTCTTATATTTCCAAGTAAATAATTATGAAGTGCATTTTAAGCAGAATATCCTCCACTAGCAGACATCAATGATGGGGTTTGGCTCTAGCTCATACTAATCAGCAATGTATATATTTGAAAATGTGGATTCGAATTGTCCTGTTGAAAAATTGCTGTGGACTATTGCATGGAGGTTAACTGAGGTGATATTATACAGAGCATAACACGGAGTGAGTTTCTACGAATAGTCACTAAGCACTTTATATGGTTGGTGGAAAGTATATAGTACTCAGAGGTTTATTGGAGAGTAGATACTATGGAACCAGTGTTGTGGCTGACAGTATAACAAATACCTATTCACCTCAGCTCGGATTCAATTTTAACAGCCTCCGTTTTATAATAATTGGCGTATGGATATATTATCAAAGTTAAGGGCTGTTTCTATGTAATCTATCTTTTTGTATATAATCCTTTTAGTGACCTCCCCCTCTTAGATTTTTTACCTTTCGGTAGAGGGCATATGCATTTTGTACTTGTATAAGCACAGGCACTTTAAGACCTTTTTGGTATTTCTCACAGATCTTTTCCTGTAGCCCAGGGAATATGCACATTGCACTTTTTGGCAGTGTATGTCATCTCAATTAGCATACAAATTAAAACCCAGAAGCAAACACATATAAATAAACTTTAAATAATTCACAGGGTATTACTAGAGATTGAATCATAGAGTACCATGGTGTTTTTGGAGGTATTGAGATATCTCATACAATCAACATAAGACTGTGAGTCTGGGGCTCTTTTTGTTATCAATAGGAAAATGATATAAACATAGAGGATTAGATTGTGTACTTCACAAATTTATAACATGTGTTTAGTCATGTCACTTTGGAAAAATAGAAAAAAAATGAAAAGAGAAAAAAAGTAATTTTGTGTACATCTTAATTATATATGATTCTAATTTTGAATGTGGCTCCTTTAAGAAACTGACCTTGGTTTTAATTGGTGGTGGGGGGAAATGAACTATGCTTCCCCTTTAAATGGACACGTTTGTGAGCACACTTTTGACCCAGTAGAAGGCGTAAGCCGAAATGCGTAGGTCATCCTTTTGTATGCACCCTTGCACTTTGCTATTGTAGGCTTCGTATGGAGAGGCTTACCGTTTTAATCAAATAAAGCCCCTTGAAGTCAGCTCCTGTTAGTGCCGTGCTTCATTTCTGCCCTGGAAGTGTGTGGAAAGCTGAGCCCGAGTGGAGGGCAACCATTTGGAGCAAATGTGTATATATATATATGTATATATTATCTACTGGCGGTCGCCAGTAGATAGTTATAGTTAGAACCTATTTCCCATAGGAAATCTGCGACATTCTATTTGAAATAACTCTCTTGCCGGTTGACGTATCTTCGCAAAATTTTCAAACTTTGTGGGGCGCTCCGGTCCGCTCCTACCCTGAAAGTCTCGGGGTGATTCGTCAAGCGGGGGCCGAGAAAAAAGGGGGTCCCAAAACGCGTTTTCCCCATTCATTTTTCCATAGGAAACTTTAGACACGGCTACAGCCCGAACTGCTGAACGGAATTACACCAAATTTGGCAAAGAGGTAGTTCTTGGTTCAGAAAGAACCCTTTTTGTTAAATGGTGTAAATCCGTTCAGTAGTTGCTGAGAAAATCAAAAGTAAAAGTACATATATATCTATGGCCGCGTCGGATTCGCGCACCCTCCCGATCACGAGCTGCATGCTAATTGGCTGTCAACACTCCAAATCAGGAAGTGTTGGCAGCCATTTTATCCTCGGTAGAACCGAGGGACAGAAACAAGTGCGCAAAACGCACAAAGGGGGCAGGGTAGAAACACCCTGACCCCCTAGGTCTGCTCAGGGGTCCCACAAGGACCCCTGGGCAAACATTTTTTTTTTTAAATCGGCAGGATGCGCTCAGGGAGCGCGGATCCTGCCGAAAAAAAAATCGAAGCGCGGTCTCACGCGCTTCGATGTTAGTGGCCCCCGGGTGGCCCAAGTCCCGGGGGCATGGTGGGGGGTTTTAATTTATGTGAGGGGGCCTCTAAGGCCCCAAGCCCCGGGACCGCCACCCCCGGGGCTTTATTTAAAAATGATGGCGGGAGGGCTCTGAGCCCTCCCGCAGCCCCGAGGACCGCCACCTCCCGGGGCTTCTTTTTTTTTTTTTTAAACCTGTGTGGGGGCTCCAGCCCCCACATGCCCCGGGGACCGCCACCTCCCCAGGGCACTAAACATTTAAATATGGGGGTCCGTTACGGACCCAAGCCCCGAGGACCACCACCTCCCCGGGGCTGTGCACTGAATGGGAGGGGGCCGCGCGGCCCCCTCCTGGAGCCCTTGATGGCCCTGGGGACCACCACCCCCAGGGCTGGCTCCTGCAGTGTCCCGGGTGCCTACCCCGGGACACTGCTGTTTGCTATGACAGGACGGCTCCTGTCATAGCAAACTTGGTTTGCATTTTGAAAGAGAGAGCAGGAAACCTGCTCTCTTTCAAAATGCAAACCAATTGCTTTTCCACACGGGGAGCAGCATCTTAGCTGCTCCCCATGTGGAAAAGCAATGCCGGCTTCCGCAGGAGGCGGGGAGCCGGCTGGGACTGTGGGGGATTGGGGACCCCCACAGTCTCCAACGTGAGGCCAGGCCCCGGGGGATGGGGTCCCCGGGGCCATAAGTGGCCCGGGAGGGGGCCACGCAGCCCCCTCCCCAAAGTTCCCAATTTTTTTTAAAAAAAAGTAAGGGAAAGGCCGGCCCCGGGGGATGGGGTCCCCGGGGCCTTAAATGGCCTGAGGAGGGGGGCCACGCAGCCCCCCTCCAAAGGAAAAAAATAAAAAATCGAGGCCATGCCCTGGGGATGGGTCCCGGGGCCAATACAGGCCCAGGGAAGGGGGGCCACGCGGCCCCCTTCCCGTTTTTTTTTTATTAAAAAAAAAAAAATGCTCAGGCCCCGGGGGATGGGGTCCCCGGGGCCAAAAGTGGGCAAGGGAAGGGGGGCCCACAAAAAACGAAAAAAAAAACGACCGGCATCGTGCCGGAGGCCCCGCCCCCTCCCTGCAGTACTCTGCAAATGCGCCCCCTGGCGCGTTTGCAGAGGAGGACAATTCCCCTTGAATACTGGGGGTCCCTGGGGGCCAACTAGCCCACCAGGAACCTCCAGTATGCGCCAGGGGGCTGCCTTGCAGAGACGTGTACATAGGCCACGCCCCTTTTTACACCTCTCTGCAACGCAGCTCTGTGGCGCTTTTTGGAGGTATATGGTGGGCTAGTTGGCCCCCAGGGACCCTCAGGATTCAAGGGGACTTAATCCCCCAACTTAAAACGCGCCACAGGGCGCGTTTGCACAGTGGTGAAGGGAGGGGGCGGGGCTTCATGTGACATGTGTGCAAACAGGCCCCGTGGCGCGTTTTAAGATGGGGGATTAAATCCCCTTCAATCCTGAGGGTCCCTGTTGGCCAACTAGCCCAACAGGTACATCCAGAAAGCGCCACAGAGCTGCGTTGCAGAGAGGTGTAAAAGGGGTGTGGCCTCTCTACACGTCTCTGCAACGCAGCCCCTGGCGCATACTGGAGGTTCATGGTGGGCTAGTTGGCCCCTAGGGAACCTCATGATTCAAGGGGACTTAATCCCCCAACTTAAAACGCGCCACGGGGCGTGTTTGCACAGATGTCACCTCAGGCCCCGCCCCTCCCTTCACCATTGTGCAAATATTCCTCTAAAATCTGCCTTACTACGAATTCCGATTTACTCACCTGTTATCAGGAGAGACCTCAGTGCTGCATCTTTCAGCCCAGTACTGGTCCTGAAAAGTAATTTTAACCGTACTTACCGGTAACTTGAATTTCCTTCATAGGCTAACATTGACTGGTTTCACTTGGAAATTCTTCTAAGTGTGGAGTTTTGGAACTTTAAAATATTCCTCTAAAATCAGCCGAAATACGAATTCCGATTTACTCACCTGTTATCAGGAGAGACCTCAGTGCTGTATCTTTCAGCCCAGTACTGGTCCTGAAAAGTAATTTTAACCGTACTTACCAGTAACTTGAATTTCCTTCCATAGGCTAACATTGACTGGTTTCACTTGGAAATTCTTCTAAGTGTGGAGTTTTGGAACTTTAAAATATTCCTCTAAAATCAGCCGAAATACGAATTCCGATTTACTCACCTGTTATCAGGAGAGACCTCAGTGCTGCATCTTTCAGCCCAGTACTGATCCTCAAAAGTAATTTTAACCGTACTTACCAGTAACTTGAATTTCCTTCCATAGGATATCATTGCCTGCTTTTTGCTGAAAAAGTTTCTAAGTGTTGATTTTTGAAACATACAAATATTCCTCTAAAATCAGCCGAAATCCGAATTCTGATTTACTGAATCTAGGATCCAGTCCTGTGGTTAGAAAAGTAATCCATAAAGTAACTAATTGCATTTAACTAGAAATTCACATTGAGCTGAATGTTGCATTGTGTTTGAAAATGTGTTGCCCATTGCAACAACTGTAACTACTGTACTTAAAAGTCTATTGCCTATGTGCAAAGTATTTAAACTAAAGTAATTCATTCTGAGAAAGTATTTTTTGTAATGTAATGTATAATGTAATTACAATGTAATTTAAAAAATAAAATATGTAAAAAAAAATTGTTTCTAAAAATGTAGTAAATCAGTATGAAAAAAATTAATATAACAATTAATACATTTAAAAATTGTCATTTACAAAACCTTTGAAATTCACTGAAAAAACCGTAGGTTTCAGACATGTTATAGTTAGGAATTAGCATTTAAAAAACCTTTGAAATTCACTGAAAAAACCATAGGTTTCAGATATGTTATAGTTAGAAATTAGCATTTAAAAAACCTTTGAAATTCACTGAAAAAACCATAGGTTTTAGGGACAGTTATAGTTAGTTGGACATTTTACTCGTACAAAACCCGTGAAATTCCCCCGTTATAGTTAGTTCAGCTAACTATAACTCGCGCCCCGTAATGCACTGCTGATGACGTCACATATTACATCACTCATGACATGGTCAGTGACATCACTGATGACATCACTGATGACATCTCAAATGACATCACTGATGACATCATCCACGTGATAATCTGATGCAGCTCTTCACACCCTAATATAACCTTTGATACACCCAATCTAAATTACAGACTGCCATTCGCAAAACCATAGACACTCCAACACCAATAACTACATACCCACTCACTGATTCTTAGGTCTACACACACACATCCACTCACTCACCCGTACAGTCACTCATACTTATGGTCACTCAGTACAGGACTATCATATGCACTCTTACTCCTATATAGACACTCAAACACCGCCACTCATCCATAGAGGTACTCACACACCTAGTCAGTCATGCAAATAATTAAACACACTGCCATTTACTCACCTATACAGTTATACACACACCAGCTCACTTAATCATACAAATACTAGCACATTGTTACGCTCTTATATAATCACTGATACAAGCACACACTCATCCATACAGCCACTATCACAATCACTCACTCTCGCTTATAGCTATTTATATACTCCAACACACATATATACTGCCTTTCACATATGTAGTTACTCACACATGTACCACTGGGACATACATTCACTCACTAACACACTCTTATACACACTTACCCACCCATACAGTCTATCACAGATGCACTCTTGAAACCATTCACCCAGTGAATCACCCACTCACACATCTATGCACAGTCGCACACACCCCATCCACACAAACACTCAGGCACCCATACAGATACTCAGACAACAAATCAATAACTCTTATAGACACTCATGTAGCTATTCACAAACCCATGCAGCCACTTACACAGCAACAGACAGACGGATACAGACATTCACCCAGTTTAGTCACTAACCCATGCATTCAGTAAGATACGTTAAATCACTCACTTATAGAGTCAGTCACGCACCTACTAAATCATCCATACAGACACTTACACACCCACTCATTCTTCAATACGTCTTTTCCTATATATATTAAAAATATTTAAACTTTACAGAAACACACAGTCACTGGATGATGTCATCAGTGATGTCATTTGAGATGTCATCAGTGATGTCATCAGTGATGTCACTGACCATGTCATGAGTGATGTAATATGTGACGTCATCAGCAGTGCATTGCGGGGCGCGAGTTATAGTTAGCTGAACTAACTATAACGGGGGAATTTCACCGGTTTTGTACGAGTAAAATGTCCAACTAACTATAACTGTCCCTAAAACCTATGGTTTTTTCAGTGAATTTCAAAGGTTTTTTAAATGCTAATTTCTAACTATAACATATCTGAAACCTATGGTTTTTTCAGTGAATATATATATATATATATATATATATATATATATATATATACATAAATGTATATATATTACATATATATTATATATATATTCACTTAGAAAACTTGTATAAAAACCAGTGAAATTTAGCAGTTATAGTTACCTGAGCTAACTATAACTTACGCCCCCGCAATGCACTGCTTATGACTTCACATATTACATCACTCATGACATGGTTAGTGACATCACTGATGACATCTCAAAGGACATCACTGATGACATCATCCACAGAACCACTCGTATGCCTAACTATACCATTCCGGTAACCTTTGATTTTTTTTAAGTGAATTTCTATGGTTTTTTTAACTAGTAGGCGCGTTTGCAGAGTGGTGGATAAATTTAGTGGGGCCTCCGACCAGCTCTCCTGCTGTGTCGGACTTACTGGAGGTAACAGGAGGGCTTCTGGGCCTCCAAGAACCCTCAGCATCAAAGAACACTTCATGCCCCAACCAGCAGGGTGCGTTTGCAGAGTGGTGGAGAAAGGGGGTGTGGCCTCGGAAGTCCTCTCAGCTATCGGGCTCTGTGAGACTTACTGGAGGTAACAGGAGGGCTTGTGGGCCTCCAAGACCCTCAGCATCCAAAGGGAGTTCATCCCCCAACCAGCAGGGTGCATTTACATAGTGGTGGAGAAAGGGGGCATGGCCTCGGAAGTTGTTGAAGTGAGACTCAAGGCTGCAGAAGGTAGGTTCAATTCCTTTATTTCTTACATCCGCCTCCACCACCACGGCCGCAACGATGACAGCAGCAACTGTCAAGGCTAACTGACGTGTGGAATGTTGGCAGAGCAGAGACTGGCGCGCGGTAGGGAAGAAGGGAGAATACATTATGAAGGGAAAGGGAACAAAGGGGCAAGGGACATTACAACACATCTCCCTCCTAACAAAACAGGATAAAACAAGAAAAAAATGCAAAGGCATAGGGTGCCTAGAATTCAACCAGCCATCCTAAGGTGCCTGCAAAACAAATTGACAGGGGCAGCCAAGAAATGGCAACGGAACATGCAATGCAAGATGTCAGATCCAGTGTGCCATAGCAAATCAACCCATAACAGATTATTCATCAGTAGGACAATAGGTGTACAGTCTTGAAAAGGAAAGGGAAAACTTAACAAGAAATGTTCTCAAACATCAGGAAACTACTACTTAATTTGGAACATATTCACTGTGCCACCCCGAAGCTCTATGAGGCCTTGTGATCATGACTAAACCTAGAATCACACGTTGGGAACCCAGTGTGTTTTTCTTTAACTAGGGAGTGATGACACACGGATAACCTATCCATGCTCCACGTACGACCATCATTTAAGGTCACCACATTCTTCCCCACCTCGACCACTTTCATGGGCTTTGAGAACTTACTTCCATTACTTTGTTGTGGCACTGGTAATTTGACAAGAACAGTGTCGTCCACCTTCCCTCTGCCTTCGATGGTACAATGTTTTGCATCATACTTCCTTTTGTAGGAATCTTGGTGAAGTTCTCTCAGCCTCGTCATCTCATCCTTCTCACCTGCTTGGGCACCCCACCACTCAACCAATTAGGTGACAACTTTGTTCCAGGTAATCTCCCTTTTAGTGCCAGGAAAAGAGATATTTTGGTCTGCAGGGTTCCCTGACACAAAGGACGACTGCAAGCATTCTTTTATCATACAATTAACCCTTTCAACCAGCCGGTTTGCCCTGGGGCAATATAAGGCTGTCTTTAAATGGCATATGGGCAAATTCTTCGGGAACTCACACATCTCATTGGAAGTAAACTGCACCCCATTGTCTGTGATCCCACCCTCGTCCCCAATGTTGAAGTGAGACTCAAGGCTGCAGAAGGTAGGTTCAATTCCTTTATTTCTTACATCCGCCTCCACCACCACGGCGGCAACGAAGACAGCAGCAACTGTCAACGCTAACTGACTCGTCAAATGTTGGCAGCGCTCGAGACCGGCGCGTGGTAGGGAAGAAAGGAGAATACATTATGAAGGGAAGGGGGAACAAAGGGGCAAGGGACCTTACAACAGAAGTCCTCTCAGCAATCACGCTCTGTGGGACTTACTGGAGGTAACAGGAGCGCTTGTCGGCCTCCAAGGACCTTCAGCATCCAAGGGGAGTTCATCCCCCAACCAGCAGTGCAACAGGAGGTGCGTTTGCAGAGTGGTGGAGAAAGGGGCGTGACCTTTGAACACCTCTCAGCAATCTCGCTGTGTGCGACTTACTGGATGTAACAGGAGGGCTTGTTGGCCCCCAAGGACCCTCTGGAGCCAAGGGCACTTCATCCTCCAATCAGCAGTGGGACTGGGGGCGCGTTTGCAGAGTGGTGGAGAAAAGGGGTGTAGACTCCGAAGTTCTCTCACCAGTCATGCTGTGTGGGACTTACTGGAGGTAACAGGAGGGCTTGTTGGCCCCCAAGGACCCTCAGCATCCAAGGGGACTTCATCTCCCAACCAGCAGTGCACCAGGAGGTGCGTTTGCAGAGTGGTGAAGAAAGAGTGCTTGGCCTCCGAAGACCTCTCAGCAATCTCGTGGTGGAGAAAGGGGGTGGGGCCTCAGACGACTTTCAAGCCTTTTTTTAAAATTATTTATTAGGGGAGAGGGGGCCATGTGGTCCCCCTTTCCTGGGCCAATTGCGGGCCTGGGGACCCCATTCCTTGGGGCCAGGCCTATTTTGAATGGGGGACGGGGACAGTGCGGCCCCCGTTCCAGACCCTGGGGCCAGGCCTTTTTTATTTATTCTTTTTTTAATTAAGGGAGGAAGGCAGCACGTCCCCCCTCCCAGGCCGATTCGGGCCTCTCTTCTGGGTGACCTGGTCCCACCCAGTGCACCCATTTACTTATGTTGGGGACCGCGGGGAGCCTCAAGGCCGCCGCGGTCCCTGCCGGCTCCCTGCCTCCTGCTAAACATGCAGCTCCATCTGTGTAAAGGCAATTGTGCTCCGTTTCTAGGGAGAGAATTTTTTATGCTCTCGCTTGCTAGAAGCGGATCACAGTTTGCTATGGCGGGAGTGGGAAAGCTCCCAACAAGCCATAGCAAACAGCTATGTCTAGGGGTGGGCATCCCGGGACATAGCAGGAGCCAGCACTGGGGGGTGGCGGTCCCCAGAGCCATCTATGGCTCCAGAAGGGAGGCCATGCGGCCTACCTCCTTTCTTCAATTTTGTCCCAGGAAGGTGGTGTTCCCTGGAGCAGTGGGGGGTGCGCTGCCCCCGCATTCAATTTTACAAAATCTTCAGGGAGGAGGCAGTCCACGGGGCTGCTGGGGGTCGGCGTGGCTCTCCCTGTTTTATTTTTAATTAAAGCCCCGGGGAGGTGGAAGAATTAGTGGCTTGCTGAGTGTGTGTATGGATAAGTGAATGGATGCATTGAGGCATGTGTGAGTACATGGGTAGGTGCAACATGAAGACATGGAGGAATGAATGTGTGAGTGTGTGGAATGATGGATGAAAGCTAGCATGCACACACTGCATGTAAGAAATTGCATTACTATTTGGGGTGGGTGAATACCCACCTCAAGGAATAATAACAACACTTGTCAAGGTGAACCCTCAAAGTCCGAAAACTGGCCTGAGCTCAACCCTCTGATAGCAATGGCACATAGCAGACAGGCTTAATGTGGGGCAATGTGAAAAGTATTTCTGCAGAACCAAAACAGTAATAAATTAAAAATACAAAACAATAACAATCCCAAACTGACTTAGAACAATAGAGTTAAATATAATAAACAAAATTTGAAAGCTTGAAGTAAAAATAACACCTAAAAACACAGTGCGCCAATGATAGTCAATTGCTGTGGTAAACAGGAAATCTCTGCACAATTTGAGGCTGACCGCGATGAAGTGTGGGCCAGATACACCAAGTAGGTTAGACCCACTAGGGCCTGGAAGCAGGGAAGTTTGTAAAAAGTTTCTAAGTTTCAATCTAAAAAGAGACTTTGTCATTTTTCTGCAGAAAAAATCTCTCATCCATGTAGAACACGCCTGAAAATCAATTCAACACTATGTGCTAGTCGGATACTTTTCGTGTCAGCTCTCAATTAAAAGATTTGAAAAAGTTCACGAACTTCATTAGGTTTGTCCTGGTCAAAGATTTGACCTCTGATTTTAGTCCTTTAAGTTTGAATCCACCACAGGCTTATACTTCTAAAGCGCATATGATTTCAAGGGAGGCACTTAGCGGCTCAATGGGTGTCAGACAGAGGCCAACAGCAGGGTCCAGTTCAGGTAGGTTACCACTGGTCAGTTGGGTACTTCCAGGAAAAGGCCTATTGCAGATTTATGCAGTGGCGTCCGCCACCCAAAATGAAATTGGGGAGAGTGGGGGTGAGGGACGGGGAATTTAGGGAAAATTAATAATTTATAACACATACCTTTTGCTGTTGCTGCCTGCAGTGGTCTCTGGGAAAGCACAGTCTCCCTATCCAATCCAGACGCTGCTCTCATGCTATGAGAGTAGCGCCAGGATTGGTCCCGTGGCCTGGTCTGCCGCTCATACAGTGCCTGGGAGCCTGCAGCTTTTCTCCAACCCGGCTGTGCAACGCAGCTGGGTTGGAGAAATAGAAGTGTGCATGTCTGTTTGTCCTGCCTAAGACGGCCGGCCAAACTGACATGCGCACTTCTAAATGCCCACCACTCCTCCCTGTCATGGCCTGGCCTACACGCATGCCTAAGCGAGAGCCAGTCACAGAAAAATAAATTGATATTGTTTTATTATCATTTTATTTTTCTGTGACTGACTGACGAGTGGGGTGATGCTCCTCCACCGTTACGGAGGAGCCACCCCTGCCTTTATGTCTCCTTGCATCCACACAGGAGTTCAGCTAACTGATCCTTGGAGCCCACTTCTCTGTCCTGGGTACAAGAAGGGGCATTGATTGCATGTTGTGTACACCTGTGGTAGGATGGCACAGCACATTAGATGAAGGCAAATTCTATCTATTCAATTTGCTTGACCCGTCAGCTGGGTTTGATACGGTCTACCATGCTTCACTCCTGTAAAAACGTATGGGAATCAGCAGCATTACACAAGGATGTTTTGAATCTTATTTGACTGATCACTCACAGCAAACAACATTGAAAACTTCCTTTTGAGTCACTAAGCTCTCCATTCTTTGACTCCCTTCAATTTGTCCATGGAGCCCCTCATTTATCTAATGAGACACTCTAACATGTCTTTCCACTTCTGCACTAATGATACTCAGTCCTACTTAGAATTATATCTTAAGGACTAAATTCCGAACCCTGTGCAAGCAAGTATTTATGTGATAATAATTATCACATCCTCGCAGGTTTCCAATGATAAATTCCAGCAGGTCAAACCTGTTGATATTTATTAAAGGAAAGGTTCAGAAAAAAAGGTTAAACATGCAGAATTTAGTGGGTCAATAAGCAATTCTACATTTTATGCCCCAATTTCAAATTGAAAACATTTAAAAACAGGGGGCATATTAGCAAGACCCACGTTAAAATTATCGCCGTTTTAGCGGCAGGAAACTGCCGCTAAAACGGCGATAATGGGCTTGCTAATATGCGTTATGGAATTCCAATAGAAGCCCAGGTTAGATGTACTGCACATCTAACCTGGGCTTCTATTGGAATTCTATAACGCATATTAGCAAGCCCATTATCGCCGTTTTAGCGGCAGTTTCTGCCGCTAAAATGGCGATAATTTTAACGTGGGTCTTGCTAATATGCCCCCAGGTCTTTTCCCCACGAGACAAATACACACCGTCTCCACCTTAGGGTAGGGGTGTTGACCGACCCAGCCTCCTTTCCTCTCCTCAGCAGGAACTGCATACCTCATCTTCTCATCTCCTGTCATACATCCAGCCATGGATGTCCCACATTTTTCACAGAATTGCTGCCCTGATTCCAAGAATTATCGACCTATGTCTGGGCAAGCAGTACAGTGGAATCAGTATTATCAAACAATTGGTATTCAAAGTATGCAACGAATTACCAACTTTATGCCTGGGGGAGCATTATGATAGCCAATACCTTTGGTTTGAACAAATAAGGAGAGTAGACTTTGGGTCAGCCTCCTTCAGTTATTGCCTTACAACTGTGTCATTCATATTTTGGATCAGAGAAGAATTTCCATCTAAATATCATGCTTTTGCCTCTTAGTAGGAATTGCTTTCATTGTAATACTTGACCTGCATTGTTCTCAGGAGCAGCAACAACTGGCAGGGACCATTGGCCAACCCATAAGCCATTTTGAATAGATGGCTTTCCTCACTAAGAGCAACATAAATAACTGTTTGTTGGGTCATGTTTTTCAACAAAAGAATATTTTTGTGCACAGGGACGCTACATGAAAAATACAAAATATGGCGTTATTAAAAAATAATACATGCAACGTATTATTGTGTATTTACATATGTATCCAGATCATACTTCATGCAAGCGTTTCTTATGCAGTATTTGTTACTAATTTAAGTTTCAGTGATCCTGGAAATTTTCGTGTCCTCTTTCCATGTTTACAAGAGTAGTCTTTACTCCCTCTTTTCTTTTCATGTCCCATCTCCTTAATTCTTTACACTAATGTGCAAGCAGAGCTAAAATAAGCCTGAGTTGGCCATACCAGTTTTTTGCACAGCCATCGTGAAATTTATGCTCTGCATCAGCAACTATTCTTTTATAAAGTTGTTGCAGCAAACTACGAAGGAAAGAGCAATGTATTAGAAAATGGGGGGGTGGGGTGACGTTTTTTACCAGGGGGAGCCTCACTAATTCTGGGCTCTTTGTTTTCATTTTCGTTTTAGGGATATTGCATTTTTGGGGGCCTGTGGGGGAGTAAATGGGTTATTTTGGGGCTTAATTTTGTTAAGTAGTGCTTGATTTAGGTGTCTTTCCTCAAGGCATGCAGGAAGTTTTGTGCTTCCTTCGCTGCTGATTTTTCCTACGATACTAGTGTACTCCAGAGAACATTCTCTGTCCTTCAACCATCGATAAATTAACAAGACATTAAGTCTGGCCTTCTATATCCCACAGCAATACTAGTGATAGTAGACCAAAGAACACAGGAATTCCTTAACCCTCAGGAACTAGATGCCTTTCTGGAAATGATGGACCAACATTCGGTGGAAGTTCTTCCATCCACACACAGAGGGAGTCATTCCTTGATGGATCTGCTTCAAGATATGCTGGAACTTTCCAAGTCAGCACCCACCTCACTGCAGCTAAGACACCTTAATAGAGAATTTCTTCAAGAAGATGCCCCCTCTCTGTATAGAGACAAATCCAGCTCCCCACTGAAGACTTGATATCTGATTTCCTGCCAATCGACCACATGATATCGGCAGATATGTTATTCCTGTGCCGTGCCTGTGGTTTTCATTACCAATGAATAATTAATAGTCCTATTGGTCACATACATTTTGAATGCAGTGCAGCCCTTAGATTTCCTGAATGGTCTCCTGCCCTTATAAAGTAGTTTATTTAGAAGAGTTTTCTATAGCGCTGGCAAGACCTGAGGGTATCAGAGTGCTTTACAAACAATTGATTGTCAGACATTGTCAAAGGCAGTGTTGGATAATCATAGGATAAAGAGCAACGGCTTCTTTTAAGTCACATTGGATACAGATAACACGTTCTGTGGTGTTTATTTATTTTAGTGTGTCCAACTACAGCTTAGTTAACTCATGGTCACCTTTGGACCTTCTTCCTGACATACAAACTCACTGCTAAATCTTCCATTCACAATCAGGGCTAGGCCCTCTGTCTAGGAGCGCAGCACGGGGCCAACATCTTGGTGTTGTCCACAACCAAGGCCCTTTCTCTTTGGTCCCTTAATGTGAATGGGCTCACCAATTTTGGTAATAGGAAAAAAGTACTTTCCCAACATAGATCTAAGAAACAAGACAGATCCCTAATGGAAGAAACACATGTGATTTTAGAAAAAGGGGATAAATTGTGTCCATATTGGGTGGGCAAAGTAATTGCAGCATCTGACATCAGCACCCCAAATACTTCAAAAGCATCAGAAACACACAGTTGCAGGAAGACATGGATTGCTATCCTCATTCACAAAAACGTACCAGCAAAAATACTGAAAGCCTGGGCAGATCCTGAGGGGCACAATGTCATTGCCAAAATTGCACCTAATAAACACATCCTGAGGGCATCTTTGCCTTCAATACCGAAAAATCCTCCTTTTGCACCAGCTTGACTAGGGTCCTAACAGTAATGTGTCATGGGCAAGTTGTGATCGGAGGCGACTGGAACTCAACAATGGATCCAGTGCTAGATCGGTCAGGGCAACCAGACCTTCAAAACAATACAGATAGAGGACTATTCCAGGACTTACTGTCAGATCATTCGGTCTTCGATCCATGGAGGTTTCTTCATCCTACAGATGAAGATTATACTTTCTTGTCTTGCACCCATGGCATAGAATACAGAGTAGACAATTTCCTGAGACAAGCTGGCATTCTCCCTAGACTTTTGAACTGTATTATCGGATTTAGCTGTGTGTTGGATCACACCCCAATCAACTTACAAATTGATCTAGGCTTCTCGATTCCGATAGACAAGACTTGAAGGACAAACACCCTCACATATAAACAGCCAGAAGAAAAGAAGACTCCTACAAATTAAGGATTTTCTAGATCTTAATACGGAATCAGTATCCTCACTGCAAACTCTCTGGGCAGCAAGATGATTGTATAAGAAAGGCCTATTGATGAGCGACACCTCCTTGATGCTTAAAAAAACATTTAAAAAAGAAAGCGTCATGGGAGCTAGAATTACCCAGACTTCATAGGCTGTACCATTCTGGCCCTATGAATGAGAATTTGTAAAGACTGACAAGGAAGAAATATGAGTTGAACATTGTACTCAAACAACAGGCTTAGAAAACCCTCCACTGACATAAAGAGCGCTATTGGTGAAAAATTGGCTGCCTCCTCACACTGCAGCTGAAGCACAGAGAGGGTAAGGCGATCTCAGCGATCTATGATAAGCATGCTACTTTGCACACCTATCCCCAAGATATTACTAAAGCATTCGTTATCTTCTACATCTTCTTATGCACGTTGGAAGCCCTGGCTTATGATGCCACAGAAGTTAATGGCCTCCAAATCTTGAGCACACCACCAGATGTACGGGCAGAACTGGATGCTGACATTTTGGATGAGGAAATCGCAGAAGCGATAATGTTGGTGTCCACCAGGAAGGTGCCAGGTTAAGATGGCTTCCCATTGGAATACTATCAGATAACAGGCAAATACTCAATTCTACTTGTTGAAAAAATGCACTCGGAAGTCTCCATGCATAATTTAATATGGCCAATATCTCCTTCATTCCCAAAACAGGAAAATACATTTTATATTGGGGCAATGACCGACCAATCTCTTTAATAAATTAAAGTGTCAAAATACTGGCCAAGGTCTTGGTTCAAAGATTGAAAAAAGTTATTCACCTACTAGTTCAGAAATCACATTTGGGGTTTGTCCATGGCCATTCGTCCCACAGCTATATACTGACTCTACCTCATTTATTGGGGACCACTAGCAATGTGATTGATTGAAGAGTGGCCCTTCCTTGACACCAAAAAGGCTTTTGAGCAGGTGAAGTGTGCTTATATTTTTCACACAATGACTAGAATGGGCATTGGACCAAACTTTATAATTATGACTAAATGGTTATGTGACACACCTACGGCTGTGGTCAATTGTAACTTTCAGACACAATTGCCATCAGGCAAGGCATCAGACAGGGTTGCCACCGGTTGCCTTTACTTTTCTTACTACTGTTGGAACCACTGGCGGTTGCATACTCCACTCTGTTGACATTTTGAGCATTTACAGCCCTGCAGAAAATAATAAATCATGCCATATGCTAATGACCTCCTCCTCACACTGGACTTTCTATAACATTGAATTCCAGTGCAACTGTCTCTTATATCGGCCTTTCTACAGTTTACTTGTTACAAAATAGACTGGATGAAAAGCGAAGCTCTATCTATGGCACCTCCTACAATGGCTCACTCAATCACTCCGCACTCATTAGATGGATTCCCAACATCATGAAGTATTGGAGGATATTGAATGGCAACAATTTTCAAGATCAAAGAGAATTTGGCAGTACTCGTGGAACAAACACGCAGAGGCTTTGGCAACTGTAGTAAACTACACCTGTCCTTATGCAAACAATGTGGATGGTAGTGGCTTCCTTTACAATTACGTTCTCAGCATGTTGCCAGTTCCAAGAACATGAGCTCAACTCAGACTCACTGACACTCTTATCAAACAATATATTTGGCAAACCAACATGCTGAGATTGGCCATGAATAAACTCCATGCAACAACTGCTTCCGGTGGTCTTCAACTACCGAAGATGCAGCCCAACATTTATCACAGGTGCGCAACTTTTCAGTTGACATGAACGTTTGGACTGGTAAGATATCAACAACCACCAGTGCAATGGGGCAACAATATATCTGCATACATCTGCAGCAGTTTTCATTAACAGACAAAAACAATCCCATTGTATATATGGATATGGAATATGGCCCATTAACTCCTTTGACAAAACAGCTCTCTCAATATTCAAGCCCGTTGTGAAATTGCTGTAAACTGGCTGTCCTGGATTCACAAAGGGATAACAGTAGTGAACCAAGTCCTTTATCATGGTTATTTTAAATCGTTTAAGAACCAACGTGAGGAATTCCATCTGAACTCCAACCAAATCCTACACTACCTTCAATTAAAAAACATTGCCTTAACAAAGCGGCAGGCAATCACTTAGCAGTATTTCAAGCTCTACTCTTCCCTCTCATCTAGAGAAATGGGGCAACTACAAAAAACGGGTCTCTGGCCTCTACTTCATACTGAAATGCTATATACCTTTGAGGTTAATGGCAGCCGCACATTAAAACAAGCATTTACAATGCAATAGGTCTCGCATTATTAGAGTTTGAGCTATAGGCATTGCTAAATAATGCAACACCAATAGCTCAAACTTTAATAATGCGAGACCTATTGCATTGCAAATGCTTGTTTACTAAGATCTCACAGAAAAGTCCCACTGAAATACGTTCCTAATTATTCTTACCTTTCCTATCAACTTATGAACTCCATAGCAGCTCATGGTAATGGTTGCTCTCTTCGTCATGAGAATGGTTACATCAATTGTTCCCTAATTAACCTTTGCTCTGCATATTTTTGTTTTTATGAAATCAGTTTGGACCTTAAATTGTTTATCTGTTAATAGTATCGTTGTTTAACAAGTTTTATTTGTGTAACTCTTCATTATACCTAGCAATTCCTTTGAGTAACTCTTGGTCTGTGCCCATATTGCTAAAGAGTGACACAGCAAGAGCAGGGCACAGGTAGAGGCACAGGCAATAACAAGAACAGAAACCTGCATTGAGTCATGCATAGGCGCAGAGACAGGGAGGCAGAGAGAGGCAGGCAGTGGCAGGACACTGTGCACAGACAAGTTAACCCTTGTGAACCAACATCTGTCACTAACAATCTGTGTTACAATGTCCCTTGTCAGTGCTTAATTCGAGCCAGTGGTCTGCGCTGCTCGGCACAGGCAGTTAATTGGCAACACTGGCACTTGTTACATTCCACCACATGGTGGCGCTGTTTGTCTAACTTTGAAACCAGCACAACAGTTGTTTAATAATTTAGTATACATTGAAAATGTGTAATTCGTGCCACCCAAGCCATTATTATAGTTTTAGGAGGCCTAGAATAGTCTGATTTGTCACACTTGTAGGAGTGTGATGGTTACTAAACGTGCTGGTACTGTCACTGACAGCGCTGGCAGGGGCAATAGCTGGTACAAACTGCAGTGGCCTCCTTATAAGGACCCAAGAACCTATTGTTTTTTTTTTGTTGTTGTTTTTTTTACAAATTAAGCACTGCTGTTTTGCCTCCAAGGCACTGTCCATTGAACCCCCATTCATTGCATGCGAGTCTCGCCTCATGTGTCCTGCTAGTCCTTCTTATCTTGGTCTCCTGTGGTCGGTGGTTTTTTGTTGCCAGGGTACAAAGCGTCAAAGAGCGGTGCTGGCGTGCTGCGCTGGCTCCTGTAGCAAGGCGCTTTGAAATGGCGGCAGGACAGAACCGCTCTTTACTTTACAAATAACTTTAAAAAACATAACGAAACAATATTTATCCGTATGATTTCGCAATAATTTCTGGCAACTGTATCCTGTGAAGAGAGAATGGCGCCTCACTGTACAAGGTTTTGAGTCGATGCTACCCGAAAGCCATGTTCTTTGTTCCTGAAGGCTGTTGCACTGTTTGCATTCCTGCGAAAACAACAAACGTGAAGATCGGCTCGGCTCCGCATTTAATTCCTCTTGTAAATGCCGAGGGATCGGGAGGTCTGGGGCAGGGCTGGGATTAGTGCTGAATGCGCAGCAGGGCCTTGAGAAATGAGAGTGCTCTGGCAAAGGGCGCAAAACCGAGATGGAAGGAACGCGCATTTTCCATCTGTAAAAGGCTATAATCTTAGAAACCACACTCCGCTCCAAAATGACGGTTTTATTTAAATGCAACACGCGTCGCGTCCAATTATACGTATACCTGGCAGCCAAAGGCAAGGGTTGTTATTGAAAAAATGAGCAAATTGTATGCCACACTGTCTACAAATGCACAAATTGTGTGCTATGTTTTTAAACAAGCACGGAATAGAAACCTGGTGCGCGCGCACCACAGAGGAGCCGAACGCGAAACCAGTGGTGCGCGCGCACCACAGAGGAGCGGGGGCCAGGGAGCGCGGCAGGGAGGCGAACGCGTGCTGCTGCGCGTTCTGGCCACCGTCGGGAATGGGAGGAGCGAAGGCGGGATATGCGCCCGCCTTTGCCCAATCCCGTGCCGTTTTTTGAAAAAAACGCACGCTACAGCCAATGTGGGCTTCTGAAAACAAAACCACACGCACAAGCGTGTGGGTCGTTTTCAGAAGCCCTTTCTAAAGGTCTCGCGCTGTGCGAGCAGGGCTGCGCACTGCAACGCTAGGCGCGAGACCTAAAAAAAGGCACACTGAAGAGGAATGGTTTGACTTTTTAGCTACATGTGAAGAAATGCCTTCTTGAAGATTCAGTTTTCTAAAAAGTCTTAATTTTTTTTTTTTTAATATCTTTATTTGCATTTTGTCAAACATACAGGTTACAATTGGAAGAAGAGAGGGAAAGAGGAGGGCAGAGAAGGGGGGGAAAAGGGGGGGCGAGGGGGAGGAGAGCCTGGGTGAGATAGGGAACAAATAGCCATTAGAAGTGCAATAAAGGTTTCGGCATGTACTGTTGGAATATTCGCAAACTGTGACTAATATTAGCTCTATACAACAGTTAACTGACCATAGATTGTGTTCGTTTTGCATTACATCCGAGTTATTTATCAGAAGGATCGCACTTTTGTGTCCAATCGGATATAAGAAAAATGTTAATCCTTTCCCGGCTTTTCACATAAATGTCTGTACCTGATTATCCAATGTGGATTAAAAAGTTGAGGCAAAATCAGATACAATTTATAATCTAATAATCAAACATAAAAACAAATGAAGAAAACCATCGTCAAATCGTCACGCCCGGGTCAGGATATGTAGAGGAAATGTGCTGCCATCTCAACCACCCTGTACTAGACATAGTCCCCCTGATGACTGAGGGGATAAGCGGCTGGATCTCCCCCTCCCTGGCTCATGTATGTCCCAGGCATGGCCGCCCCTCTTACGTCAATGCTCGGTTGCACTCAAGCCAGGGGAGCAGTGCATCAGGGAGCCAGTATCTGTGTCCCGCCCTCTAACCCCTTGTGGATGGCTCTCCAAGTTTCCCAGTCTGCATGTCTCAATTGCACAAGTATGGCATCCAGGGGCGTAACACAGGCCCCCGTGCTCCAGGGTCCCCCTCACTCAGCGGAGCCAGCAAGCAAGCCTCGCCCTCTTCAATTCAGTCTTCATGAATATGGTACGCACGGCCTCCCTCCCCATAAATTAAATGGTGCGAAGTGCGCGCACGCCACGGCCTAGCCTCCGCTCTTCATTAATTAAATGATGCCGTCCGTGCGCACGCCCTCCCCGCCGGCCTCTTATTAATTAATTAAATGGTTGGTGCGCACGCGCCTCTGAGGCTCCTCATAATTAAACGATGCGCGGTTGCGCGCAGGCGCAGTTGTCTCCACGTCTGCGTGGGCTTCAGGGTGGGGCTGGTGGTGACCAATGCCATTGTCATGCGCAGCGCAATTAAAAGTGCGCGTGACTTCAGCCAGAGAGACTACTGTACTGAGAAGGAAGGACCGTCACCGTGCGGCCGCCGGGCATAATTTAATTATTACTACTAGTACTAGCCCCTGCCTGGCTAGCCTTGCCCTGTCTTCTGCTGCCCGCTCGCGCCTGGCTCTGAAGCTGCAGGCCAGGCCTCAGGTGAGTGAGTCTGTCCAAGGAGTGGTCCGAGGCGAGCCGAGGTCGAGGTCTGAGTGGAGTCTCAGAGAGGTGGGTGGTGGATTGGTGGGATGAGATCTTTGGAATCCGGGCATCATGGGGCCCTGCCGGCCTATAGTAAAAGTAAAAATATAGGCCTGGTTCTGCAGGACACGATTGCTCCTGCTCCAATTTGTGAGAGTGAGAGGATGCATGGTTGTGCACCGTCGTCGTGTGGCTGCAGTCAAAAAATGTTAATCATGAAAAGTCTGAGAGCGCGAGAAAGTGCTTGCAATGACGGCCTGCTTGATGAGTGGGAAAAATGCTGCTGATCGGCAAGATCAAGAGAGAAGGTCCGGGCCTGCTTGCTCCCCCAGCTTGAAGTAAGTCAACCTCTCCTGTTTTCTGTCTCTGTCTAGCTCCTCACTTGCTGAAAACCGTGACTCCAAGAACTGCCTCTTACCCTCTCTTTCCTCTCCTTTGCTTCATTCGTTCCCCTGTGAAATCGATCTAAAAAGTAAGTAACACTTTTGCTGGAAATGTCTTTTTCTGACATTTTCTATTCCAAAGTGCAGCCTCGGAATTGAGAGAAAAAGAAATGTTCAAAATTCGAAAAATAACTAACTAAATAAAGCAAGACAGAATGGTCACAAAGTGGCCAGATTGGTTTTATTCACACACAAACACATTAGCGCCACTTTACAGACTTTGCCAGTGAAGCACTACTTTCATTTTTCTTGTCTTTGAATAGCATTGTTTTCCTCAGGTGAGGAAGTTCACCATTCCTGGAGGTACTGCGATATCTGGTTGATGCGTGGTGTAGAAAATGTTTCATGTGATCCTTATCAGCTGTTTTCCTTTTATTAGTTTATGAAATGTGTACTGCAGCTTTATGTTCATGAATGTGGTCTTTTAAAACCATACATATATAAAATTCAATAGCATCTGGGTGTAAGACATTTTATGATGATTGCTTTACTTTTCTATGTTCTTGGTACACAAATAGTATGTATAAGTATTTTAACCTTCCATTTCATAGTTTTGAAGCAGTTGAAAGATATTTTAGGGCTTTTCATTGATCAAAGGGGTATAATTTCTAATATTTATTTATTTCCTTGCACTTCATTGCTTGGTTTTGCACGCAGGAAAATGTCACACTTATTAGGGGCCGATTCCGATTCGGGCCGGAAATCTCACCGACTGAGCCGGACCCGGAGAGATTTCCGACCGAATCGGACCCTAGCAGCCCGACCGAACGAGTACGATGCGTCCGTATGCTATCGGACTCGATTCGGTCGGACTCCCATTGAAGTCAATGGGAGCCAGTCGTACAACGCGTACGCGGGCTCCCATTGACTCAATGGGTGCGAGGCAAACAAGGGCGCCCCCTACAGCGGGTACGCAGCGAAGCGACTCGCGCCGTACATCCACAGGTAGGGGGACCCATGGGTCCCCCCTGTGTGCGACTCGCGCGGCTACGCGTACAGGGGGGTCCGACACGGACCCCCGAAGTACGGCTCCGACTGCTCCTTGGAGCCGGAGTGCGCGACTCGGTCGGACTGCTTGCGGCGCGCATCGTACTTGCCCGGCCGGGGAACGTCTCCATTGCGCGGTGCGAGTCGTGTCCGAGCGAGTCGGTCGGTGCGGTTCGACCCGGGAACGAGTCAGTCGGAGCAGTTAGGACGCCCGAACGAATCGGTCGGCGATTTCGCATCGTACTCGCTCGCCCGGACGCACGTATGAATCGGTCGGGAAATAGGGCTCCGAATCGGATCCGGTTGAGCCGAATCCGATTCGGTGCCCTACCGGCCGAGATCGGAATCGGCCCCTAAGTGTCACACATTTGGCAATTGAGGGTCATTCATAAGTGCACTGAATCCATGGTAATGTCACACAATCTGAAAACTTGGCAGCTGTGTGTATGTAGCCTTCTCACACGCCTCTGCTTCCCTCAAAACCCCAGAATCTGGGGCCTGGCTGCATTATCTCACTCAAACAACCCCATCACTAACCATGCATTCTTTCGTTCCACTCTGCACTTACATCCGCACCCAAATTCATATGGTCACCTCACTCACCCTGCAGTCACTCCTCTTACCCTACTCTCACACTGTCGCATCACTCACCGTGCACTCACATGGGCACTCCTACCACCCACAAAGCGCAGAGGGTTAATATGCCTGCTACAAAGAACGTGTACCATGCAGATCACAGAACTGAGTGTGAGTAAACTATGAGTAGCGCTATAAAAAATGAAATGTTTGTCAGAAAGGTGCTATGGAGAGATGAGGTGCATTGTTGGTGAGTGGTAGTGAGGGAATTCATAGAAAAGGAGGAGGGAGGGCGCGCCAAAAAAGACTGTCAGATGCCATCCAGAGACTTTTTGAGGCATGGGCAAAGTGGGCTCCGGCCCAGGGCCCCAGACTTTCAGGGGGCCCCCTGATAAAACCAGCTCTGTTCTCTAGAGTCTTGCCCTGATGGCATTAAATGATTCTTGAACAGATTGTTTTAAATACAACTTTCCTTTGCTTTTTTTCAATATCGGTGATGTGTGGTTCGAGCAGGTCGGCGTGGCGTCGTTGGCTCAACATCCTGTGATACTGGGGATTGGGGAAAAATCATTAATCTCCCCGTGCCTAACAAAAAAGTATGTAGTTCTTTCCAGTGAGTCCCTGTGTAGTTCGTTCCATCATAGACTTTGGAAACTCACTATTAACACTGTTAGTGAGTTCGCAAAGTCCATGATGAAACTGAACTACATACTTTTGTTAACACACTCTTTGAAGTGCTTCAAAAAGTGTTAATGTTTATATAGCGGGAACGCGACCCGAAAGTATTAGCGCGGCTGGCTTTACATGAGCGTGCCAGTCAGTGCTTGACTTTGTGTGTATGAGGACTGGAGGGAGGACACTGACTGATACCGATTGTGTCCTCCGTGTGTACTGACTGGCGCGCTCATGCAAAGCCAACCGCGCGAATACTTTTGGGTCGCGTTCCTGCTATATAAACATTAACACTTTGAAGTGCAGAGTGACTAATTCTCTAGATTTTGTCTACAGAAAGTGAACAATACGTTAATCATAACATTTCTTCTTGAATGCTGCTAGTTTGTGACCTGTTTAGTTGTTTGTTTAGTTGTTTACAGTTTAAATTAAAAAAATCTGTGAGGTTCTCAGCATTGTATCTTGAAGTCTGTTATGAAGCTCTGTGGTTATACTGAATAAGCAGCTACCATGTTGTTGTTATATGACATCCCTTTATTAATGTAATAACTGCACTTTCACAATTGCTTTATTAACCTTCTTGCTTCTCAAATTTGCTTGAAAATGCACCATTTACCCACTCTTTTTTCAAAAGTTTCTTGGGGGGAGAACCCCCCCAATCCCCCCTTTAATTGTTCGGGCTCGCTCGCTGCGCTCGCTCGCCACGGTGCTCTCCCACATGACATTTACGCCCCACCACTTTTAAATGTCACCATCCACCACTGATTGTCAGTTGAGTTTTTATGGAATTGCAGGTTTGGGTTTATCTTTCAAAGTTTCATGTCATTGTCCATTAATGTCAAATCTAATTCAGACCCTTCATAGTTATTCTTCAGCCATAGGCAGTTCCTGAGACAATAGGACCACTCTTTGGCATTGTTCTAATTGCTGCCGTTCCTGAGACAATAGGATCGCTCCTTGGCATTGTTCTGATTGATGCAGTTCCTGAGACAATAGGATCGCTCCCTGGCATTGTTCTGATTGCTGCCTCAGTTAAATAATCTGCTTTTGACATTATTGTTACAAATGGCGTAGCTTATATGTTAAGAGGGTTTCCCATTTTCTCATTAGAACTTTGAGAAAGACAATATAGAGGCATTTCATTTAAATGTTGGAGGTTTCAAATCAAAATATGCCAGATTTTTAGGGCGGTGGGGCAAAGCGGTAGGTGGTGGGCCGGGCCGCCGGGGAGGGCCCCCTCCATGTGTTTTGCAGGGGGGCCCCCTCAAGTTTCGTTACGCCACTGATGGCATCCCAAAGCTGCGCAATAGGGTATTTTTGTAACCCAGCTATTTCCTCCCTGTGCAATGACGTACTTTCCGCTCTCGCCCATACTAGGAGTGAGTTTTTCCAGCTGGCAAATGCGAGGGGGTCGGCATGCTTCCATCTTTTAATGATCAGCCTTTTGGCTACTATGAGGCCTAAGTCGATAAACCTGGACGTAACCCTATGCTTCTTTTGTCTAGGGTAAAAACCCAGCACGCACACCTCCCATGTTTGTGGTAGTATTCTTTCAGTGCATGTTGCAAGTGCCATGTTAATTTCCTGCCAGTATATATGTAAGGAGGCACAAGACCACAGCATGTGAAGGTCTGCATTCACCTGCAGACAGCGGGGGCATGCCGAGGTGGTCATGTGAAAGTATTTATTTAATTTGTCCGGGCAAAGATACGCCCTATGTACAATATATGTCTGTATAAGTCTGAATCTGGAATTCTGTGGTATACATGTGGGAGTGGCTAATATCATATCCCATTCGCGGTCTGTCCATGGGTTTCCCCTGTCTACTTCCCACCTTGAGCGAAGAGACGTCAGGGGTTGTGTCGTGTGGATGAGTAGCGCCTCCGCCAACCAGTGTATTATGTGGGTCCTGTTACCCATGACATGTAAGTATTGCAACAGGAGGTGCATCTCTGGTTCGGTGGTAATGTCGCCCCATGCTGCAGTGAGTGATCGTGTAATGGAATTATGTAGTAAAAATTGACCTGTTGGTAAGGTATAATCCTCTGCCAGGTTCTCGAAAGGTATCAGGGCACCCTCGGCGTAGAGATCGCCCAGCGTGTGTAGGTCCGCTGCATGCCAACATACCAACACCCCGTTGGAGGTGCTCGCCCTACCCCTGGGCATTCCTAGGAGTGGCAACGACGGGGCATAAGGGACCGTGTTCCTGGTGAGGTACAGGCTCCTCCTGTAGCATCGGTGTGCCAGGGCAAGACAGATCTGTGATGGGCGCGGGGGTCGAGCGATGGGATGGAACAACTGATATATCTGGGATTGGGATCACGGCGGTTGTGCAGTGGCCGTGTCATTCAGGCCGAGACCTGCCAACCATTTTGTCACCCACTGTAATTGTGCCGCTAGGTAATACAGCACCAGGTTGGGGACCGCCAGGCCCCCTCTACTAATAGGAGCATGAAGTTTCCATAGCGCTATCCGGGGCCGACTCGTATTCCAGATGAGGTCCCGGATCAATCGTTCTAGATCACGAAATTCACTGGCCGGGACATAGACCGGAAGAATGGAGAAGTAGTATAACAATTTCGGTAACACTACCATCTTAGAAAGTGCTATTCTGCCCATCACGTTCAATGGGAGTGTCTTCCAAAACTGAATCTGTGCCCTGATGGCAGATATGGCTCTAATCAGATTTCCCTCCAGGATATCAGTGGGATCTCTGTATATGAAAATGCCAAGATAGCGGAACGTGGATGGGTGCCAGCGGAGAGAGAAATTGTTCATACGGACGTTGGGATCAATGATTCCGTTCCGAAAGGGGTATAGTCCCGACTTTGCCCAGTTCACCCGGAGACCCGAGACCCTTTCAAAGTCCCGGAGAGTGTCTGCAATGGTAGCGGGGATGTCATGTAAATCCCTCAAGTATAGTAGCAGATCATCAGCATACAAAGAGACTGCGTGTAAGTTGTCCCCCAACCGAATGCCCCAGTCTGCACCCTCACTGCGAAGGCGCGCTGCCAGCTGCTCCCATGGCAAGTGAGAAAAGGAGCGGCGATAAAGGGCAGCCCTGCCTAGTGCCTCTGTGTATCTGAATGCTGTCCGATATCAATCGGCCGGTCTGAACTCTGACAGAGGGCTGCATATATAGCAGCCGGACCATGTGTAGAAATGAGTCGCCCAATCCATAACCCCCGCAGCACCTCGAAAAGTTACGGCCACTTTAGGGAGTCAAAGACCTTTTCTAAATCTAAAACCAGGCAGCCGGGTCGGGGCCAGATATCTGCTGCATAATGTTGCACCCTGAAGAGTCGGCGGATATTAAGGGCTGTGCTTCTGATGGGGACAAAGCCATTTTGGTCCGCGTGTACCAAGGTCTGTACTAATGGAGCCAGTCGGGCTGCAATAATGGACGCTAGGATCTTATAGTCCGTATAGAGCAAAGCCAACGGCCTGTATGAGCCCAGCGCTTCCGGGTTTCTGCCAGGTTTAGGGAGAGAGATCAGCAGCGCCTCATTTTCATTTTCATAAATCTTCTTCAATTGGGGCGCCAAGGCTTCTGTATAGGCTTTGTAGAATTCCGCCTGTAGGCCGTCCGGACCAGGGGTTTTACCAGACGCCAATGTGCGTATACCTGCCCAGATTTCATCTAGCAGAATGGGGTCATCTAATTCAGATCTTTGCTTGGGTGTAATCTGAGGTAGGGCAATATCTTCTAGATATCGATGAATATCGTCAGGTGTGGCTAAAATATGTGACTTGTATAAAGTAGTGTAATGGGCCGTAAATTCCCGGTGTATGTCCTGCTGGGAGTATATCATAGTGTCCTGTGTAGAGCTAAGTGAGATGACAGGTGAGGCGGTGTCACCTTGTCGGATCAGCCAGGCTAGGAGTCTGCCAGCCTTATCGCCTGAATGATGTGTGCGTGCCGAATGCGCCGCATAATTAAGGCAGCTGAGTCTTTCCAATAATCAAGCATGTTCCTCCCTACTATGCGCTAATCGCCTATGTGAACCCTCGGCTGCCCTTCTCTCGTGGGATGCCAATCTCCCCTCCAGAATGGTAAGGTCCTTCTCTAGTTGTTTACGCATGCCAGTCTGCATACCCAGGCAGTGCCCCCGGATCACAGTCTTAAAAGCGTCCCACTCACCAATGGTGACGAAGCAGTGCCTGCATTGTCCTCAAAATATTGTGCCACGGCCGTGCCCAGTGCCTCCCAAAAAGTCCCATCCAGTAGTGTATCCGGTTGTAGGCGCCATCTTGGTACCGGAGACGTGCCACTGTTCCAGTCTAGTTGTAGGGTGTGGGGGTTATGGTCTGAGTGGGTCCTCCCAAGATATTGAGGGTCCGCGACCACCGTTAGGAGGTCATCAGATACCATTATCCGATCAAGACGGACATGGAGCCCATGGGCCCCAGAATAGAATGAATATATCTTGTTGTGTGGGTTCCTGTGCCTCCACGCATCCACCAAGTGCCACTGTGCCGCCCAGTTATTTAGTGCCTTCATAGCAGTCGTCGTGGGTGCGCCAGGCAGAGGGGGAAAGGAGCGGTCTAGGGACATGTCAAGAACGCTGTTGTAGTCACCCCCTAGAATCATCGGGACCCCGTGCCAGATAGCTAACTTATTGGATAGGGTATCTAGAAAGGAGGCCTGTTATGTATTAGGTGCGTATATTGATGCAATAATGACGGGCTGGCCATCCAATCTGCCCTTTACAATTACATAGCGACCCTCCGTATCAATGAGAGAGTCCTCTACGCGGAAAGGGGTGCCTGGCCTAATCCAAATTAATGTCCCCCTGGCGTATGCTGAGTATCCCGTGGCATATAGCTGCCCTCTCCACCTTCTCTGTAAATGCTTTACTTCAGACCCTGTCTGGTGTGTCTCCTGAAGAAGGGTGATCTGTATGTGGTGGCGTTTCAGATATGAGTAAATGAGATATCTACGGGAAGGACTGTGGATGCCTCTTACGTTCCACGTACCTATCTTGATAGGGGCCATGATATCAGGGAGAGGTGAGTGTGCGGCCCGTGCAGGGTCCAGGGGCCATGGGGACAGGCGGGACACATATCAGGGGCAGTGACTGATTGCTGGCTAGCTGCATATCGAATTCTCATTGAATGTCGACCCAGCGCGTGACAGACGATAAAACTACAACTAACTAAAACATACAATGCCAAAAAGGCGAGATTGTAACATGCAGTCGTCCAAACAATACAAGCAAACAACATTTTGTCAGAGACAAGGGGGGGTCCCACACAGGCAGGGCACATTTACAAAGCAATAGACACAGTGTAATAATGACTCCCCATTCCCGCTTAAGAAACAGATATCAGGGCCCCTATATCAGTAGACGAGGGCCAGCTCCGCAGAGGAAACCACACGGCATATGACTTGGATCTATGTCAGCCTGAACCCCAACTCCCGGACATCTCTCTGCATTCCATAAAAGCCCACCTATACAGTAGAAAAATATCAACATTATGAACCATTGATAACAGAGTCCAGGTATACTTGCATGACCCACGATGTGTTCTAGACGCTGCATATACAGAGTTCAATATTGGAGACTAAATTATGCCGTCCGCGGTCTGAGGGGTGATCTCTGGAATTTTATCCGAGTCGTGTGAGTTCAGGGTGCCATCCAATAGTTCTCCATCACTTTCACGTCCCTGCAAACTGGAGGTGGAAGAGCATCAGCTGCCGCCTGAAGAGCATTACGCTGATCTTGGATCATCTGTTCGAGATTGGGACCAAGGCTCTGGGATAATTGGGTCTTTGTGCATCTCCTTCCTGTTCTACATCGTCCGGGAAGATCGCTGAGGCCCGTGTCAGCCGTTCCTGCCACCGAGGCACCTCCCGTGGAATCTCGTGTGTCCAGCCAATCCCCTTATTATTATTGCCTTACAACTGTGTCATTCGTATTTTGGATCAGAGAAGAATTTCCATCTAAATATCATGCTTTTGCCTCTTAGTAGGAATTGCTTTCATTGTAATACTTGACCTGCATTGTTCTCAGGAGCAGCAACAACTGGCAGAGACCATTGGCCAACCCATAAGACATTTTGAATAGTTGGCTTTCCTCACTAAGAGCAACATAAATAACTGTTTGTTGGGTCATGTTTTTCAACAAAAGAATATTTTTGTGCACAGGGACGCTACATGAAAAATACAAAATATGGCATTATTAAAAAATAATACATGCAACGTATTATTGTGTATTTACATATGTATCCAGATCATACTTCATGCAAGCGTTTCTTATGCAGTATTTGTTACTAATTTAAGTTTCAGTGATCCTGGAAATTTTCGTGTCCTCTTTCCATGTTTACAAGAGTAGTCTTTACTCCCTCTTTTCTTTTCATGTCCCATCTCCTTAATTCTTTACACTAATGTGCAAGCAGAGCTAAAATAAGCCTGAGTTGGCCATACCAGTTTTTTGCACAGCCATCGTGAAATTTATGCTCTGCATCAGCAACTATTCTTTTATAAAGTTGTTGCAGCAAACTACGAAGGAAAGAGCAATGTATTAGAAAATGGGGGGAGGGGGTGACGTTTTTCCCCAGGGGAGCCTCACTAATTCTGGGCTCTTTGTTTTCATTTTCGTTTTAGGGATATCGCATTTTTGGGGGATTGTGGGGGAGTAAATGGGTTATTTTGGGGCTTAATTTTGTTAAGTAGTGCTTGATTTAGGTGTCTTTCCTCAAGGCATGCAGGAAGTTTTGTGCTTCCTTCGCTACTGATTTTTCCTACGATACTAGTGTACTCCAGAGAACATTCTCTGTCCTTCAACCATCGATAAATTAACAAGACATTAAGTCTGGCCTTCTATATCCCACAGCGATACTAGTGATAGTAGACCAAAGAACACAGGAATTCCTTAACCCTCAGGAACTAGATGCCTTTCTGGAAATGATGGACCAACATTCGATGGAAGTTCTTCCACCCACACACAGAGGGAGTCATTCCTTTATGGATCTGCTTCAAGATATGCTGGAACTTTCCAAGTCAGCACCCACCTCATTGCAGATAAGACACCTTAATAGAGAATTTCTTCAAGAAGATGCCCCCTCTCTGTATAGAGACAAAAGACTTGATATCTGATTTCCTGCCCATCGACCACATGATATCGGCAGATATGTTATTCCTGTGCCGTGCCTGTGGTTTTCATTACCAATGAATAGTTAATAGTCCTATTGGTCACATACATTTTGAATGCAGTGCAGCCCTTAGATTTCCTGAATGGTCTCCTGCCCTTATAAAGTAGTTTATTTAAAAGAGTTTTCTATAGCGCTGGCAAGACCTAGGGTATCAGAGTGCTTTACAAACAATTGATTGTCAGACATTAGCAGTGTTGGATAAACCTAGGATAAAGAGCAACGACTTCTTTTAAGTCACATTGGATACAGATAACAGGTTCGGTGGTGTTTGCTTATTTTAGTGTGTCCAACTACAGCTCAGTTAACTCATGGTCACCTCTGGACCTTCTTCCTGACATACAAACTCACTGCTAAATTTTCCATCCACAATCAGGGCTAGGCCCTCAAGGAGCACAGCACAGGGCAAAAATCTTGGTGTTGTCCACAACCAAGGTCCTTTCTCTTTGGTCCCTTAATGTGAATGGGCTCACCAATTTTGGTAATAGGAAAAAAGTACTTTCCCAACATAGATCTAAGAAACAAGACAGATCCCTAATGGAAGAAACACATGTGCTTTTAGAAAAAGGGGATAAATTGTGTCCATATTGGGTGGGCAAAGTAATTGAAGCATCTGACATCAGCACCCCAAATACTTCAAAAGTATCAGAAACACACAGTTGCAGGAAGACATGGGTTGCTATCCTCATTCACAAAACCTTACCAGCAAAAATACTGAAAGCCTGGGCATATCCTGAGGGGCACAATGTCATTGCCGAAATTGCACCTAATAAACACATCCTGAGGGCATCTTTGCCCTCAATACCGAAAAATCCTCCTTTGCACCTGCTTGACTAGGGTCCTAACAGTAATGTGTCATAGGCAAGTTGTGATCGGAGGTGACTGGAACTCAACAGTGGATCCAGTGCTAGATCGGTCAGGGCAACCAGACCTTCAAAACAATTCAGATAGAGGACTATTCCAGGACTTACTGTCAGATCATTCGGTCTTCGATCCATGGAGGTTTCTTCATCCTACAGATGAAGATTATACTTTCTTGTCTTGCACCCATGGCATAGAATACAGAGTAGACAATTTCCTGAGACAAACTGGCATTCTCCCTAGACTTTTGAACTGTATTATCGGATTTAGCTGTGTGTTGGATCACACCCCAATCAACTTACAAATTGATCTAGGCTTCTCGATTCCGATAGACAAGACTTGAAGGATAAACACCCTCACATATAAACAGCCAGAAGAAAAGAAGACTCCTACAAATTAAGGATTTTCTAGATCTTAATACGGAATCAGTATCCTCACTGCAAACTCTCTGGGCAGCAAGATGATTGTATAAGAAAGGCCTATTGATGAGCGACGCATCTATGATGCTTAAAAAAACATTTGAAAAAGAAAGCGTCATTGGAGGTAGAATTACCCAGACTTCATAGGCTGTACCATTCTGGCCCTATGGATGAGAATTTGTAAAGACTGACAAGGAAGAAATATGAGTTGAACATTGTACTCAAACAACAGGCTTAGAAAACCCCCCACTGACATAAAGAGCGCTATTGGTGAAAAATTGGCTGCCTCCTCACACTGCAGCTGAAGCACAGAGAGGGTACGGCGATCTCAGCGATCTATGATAAGCATGCTACTTTGCACACCTATCCCCAAGATATTACTAAAGCATTCGTTATCTTCTACATCTTCTTATGGACGTTGGAAGCCCTGGCTTATGATGCCACAGAAGTTAATGGCCTCCAAATCTTGAGCACACCACCAGATGTACGGGCAGAACTGGATGCTGACATTTTGGATGAGGAAATCGCAGAAGCGATAATGTTGGTGTCCACCAGGAAGGTGCCAGGTTAAGATGGCTTCCCATTGGAATACTATCAGATAACAGGCAAATACTCAATTCTACTTGTTGAAAAAATGCACTCGGAAGTCTCCATGCATAATTTAATATGGCCAATATCTCCTTCATTCCCAAAACAGGAAAATACATTTTATATTGGGGCAATTACCGACCAATCTCTTTAATAAATTAAAGTGTCAAAATACTGGCCAAAGTCTTGGTTCAAAGATTGAAAGAAGTTATTCACCTACTAGTTCAGAAATCACATTTGGGGTTTGTCCATGGCCATTCATCCCACAGCTATATACTGACTCTACCTCATTTATTGGGGACCACTAGCAATGTGATTGATTGAAGAGTGGCCCTTCCTTGACACCAAAAAGGCTTTTGAGCAGGTGAAGTGTGCTTATATTTTTCACACAATGACTAGAATGGGCATTGGACCAAACTTTATAATTATGACTAAATGGTTCTGTGACCCGCCTACGGCTGTGGTCAATTGTAACTTTCAGACACAATTGCCATCAGGCAAGGCATCAGACAGGGTTGCCACCGGTTGCCTTTACTTTTATTACTACTGTTGGAACCACTGGCGGTTGCATACTCCACTCTGTTGACATTTTGAGCATTTACAGCCCTGCAGAAAATAATAAATCATGCCATATGCTAATGACCTCCTCCTCACACTGGACTTTCTATAACATTGAATACCAGTGCAACTGTCTCTTATATCGGCCTTTCTACAGTTTACTTGTTACAAAATAGACTGGATGAAAAGCGAAGCTCTATCTATGGCACCTCCTACAATGGCTCACTCAATCACTCCGCACTCATTAGATGGATTCCCAACATCATGAAGTATTGGAGGATATTGAATGGCAACAATTTTCAAGATCAAAGAGAATTTGGCAGTACTCATGGAACAAACACACAGAGGCTTTGGCAACTGTAGTAAACTACACCTGTCCTTATGCAAACAATGTCGATGGTAGTGGCCTCCTTTACAATTACGTTCTCAGCATGTTGCCAGTTCCAAGAACATGAGCTCAACTCAGACTCACTGACACTCTTATCAAACAACATATTTGGCAAACCAACATGCTGAGATTGGCCATGAATAAACTCCATGCAACAACTGCTTCCGGTGGTCTTCAACTACCGAAGATGGAACCATATCATGCAGCCCAACATTTATCACAGGTGCGCAACTTTAGCGTTGACATGAACGTTTGGACTGGTTAGATATCAACAACCACCTACAGAACAGTGCAATGGGGCAACAATATATCTGCATACATCTGCAGCAGTTTTCATTAACAGACAAAAACAATCCCATTGTATATATGGATATGGAATATGGCCCAAAAACTCCTTTGACAAAACAGCTCTCTCAATATTCAAGCCCCGTTGTGAAACAGCGCTGTAAACTGGCTGTCCTGGATTCACAAAGGGATAACAGTAGTGAACCAAGTCCTTTCTCATGGTTATTTTAAATCGTTTAAGAACCACCGTGAGGAATTCCATCTGAACTTCAACCAAATCCTACACTACCTTCAATTAAAAAAACACATTGCCTTAACAAAGCGGCAGGCAATCACTTAGCAGTTATTTCAAGCTCTACTCTTCCCTCTCATCTAGAGAAATGGGGCAACTACAAAAAACGGGTCTCTGGCCTCTACGGCATACTGATCGAGGCGCTCTCTTCCATACCAACTGCTATATACCTTTGAGGTTAATGGCAGCCGCACATTAAAAAAAAAGGCACACTGAAGAGGAATGGTTTGACTTTTTAGCTACATGTGAAGAAATGCCTTCTTGAAGATTCAGTTTTCTAAAAAGTCTTAATTTTTTTTTTTTTAATATCTTTATTTGCATTTTGTCAAACATACAGGTTACAATTGGAAGAAGAGAGGGAAAGAGGAGGGCAGAGAAGGGGGAAAAAAGGGGGCGAGGGGGAAGAGAGCCTGGGTGAGATAGGGAACAAATAGCCATTAAAAGTGCAATAAAGGTTTCGGCATGTACTGTTGGAATATTCGCAAACTGTGACTAATATTAGCTCTATACAACAGGTAACTGACCATAGATTGTGTTTGTTTTGCATTACATCCGAGTTATTTATCAGAAGGATCGCACTTTTGTGTCCAATCGGATATAAGAAAAATGTTCATCCTTTCCCGGCTTTTCACATAAATGTCTGTACCTGATTATCCAATGTGGATTAAAAAGTTGAGGCAAAATCAGATACAATTTATAATCCAATAATCAAACATAAAAACAAATGAAGAAAACCATCGTCCAATCGTCACGCCCGGGTCAGGATATGTAGGGGAAATGTGCAGCCATCTCAACCACCCTGTACTAGACATACCGCCCTGTCCCCCTGATGACTGAGGGGATAAGCGGCTGGATCTCCCCCTCCCTGGCTCATGTATGTCCCAGGCATGGCTGCCCCTCTTACGTCAACGCTCGGTTGCACTCAAGCCAGGGGAGCCATGCATCCGGGGGCCAGTATCTGTGTCCCGCCCTCTAACCCCTTGTGGAGGGCTACTCCCAGTTTCCCCGTCTGCACGTGTCAAATGCACAAGTATGGCATCCCAAAGCTGCGCAATAGGGTATTTTCGTAGCCCAGCTATTTCCTCCCTGTGCAATGACGTACTTTCCGCTCTCGCCCATACTAGGAGTGAGTTTTTCCAGCTGGCAAATGCGGGGGGTCGGCATGCTTCTATCTTTTAGTGATCAGCCTTTTGGCTACTATGAGGCCTAAGTCGATAAACCTGGACGTAACCCTATGCTTCTTTGGTCTGGGGTAAAAACCCAGCACGCACACCTCCCATGTTTGTGGTAGTATTCTTTCAGTGCATGTTGCAAGTGCCATGTTAATTTCCTGCCAGTATGTATGTAAGGAGGCACAGGACCACAGCATGTGAAGAAGGTCTGCATTCACCTGCAGACAGCGGGGGCATGCCGAGGTGGTCATGTGAAAGTATTTATTTAATTTGTCCGGGGAAAGATACGCCCTATGTACAATATATGTCTGTATAAGTCTGAATCTGGAATTCCGTGGTATACATGTGGGAGTGACTAATATCATATTCCATTCGCGGTCTGTACATGGGTTTCCCCTGTCTACTTCCCACTTTGAGCGAAGAGACGTCAGGGGTTGTGTCGTGTGGATGAGTAGCGCCTCCGCCAACCAGTGTATTATGTGGGTCCCGTTACCCATGACATGTAAGTATTGCAACAGGAGGTGCATCTCTGGTTCGGTGGTAATGTCGCCCCATGCTGCAGTGAGTGATCGCGTAATGGAATTATGTAGTAAAAACTGACCTGTTGGTAAGTTATAATCCTCTGCCAGGTTCTCAAAAGGTATCAGGGCACCCTCGGCTTAGAGATCGCCCAGCGTGTGTAGGTCCGCTGCATTCCAACTTACCAACACCCCGTTGGAGGTGCTCACCCTACCCCTGGGCATTCCTAGGAGCGGCAACGACGGGGCATAAGGGACTGTGTTCCTGGTGAGGTACAGGCTCCTCCTGTAGCATCGGTGTGCCAGGGCAAGACAGACCTGTGATGGGCGCAGGGGTCGAGCTATTGGATGGAACAACTGATATATCTGGGATTGGGACCATGGCGGTTGTGCGGTGGCCGTGTCATCCAGGCCGAGACCCGCCAACCATTTCGTCACCCACTGTAATTGTGCTGCTAGGTAATACAGCTCCAGGTTGGGGACCGCCAGGCCCCCTCTGCTAATAGGCATTATAACATTTTGGGGTAACCCAAGGAAAAGTCCACGGACCTGGGTATCGATTGGTATAGAAAACAGTTGGTCCTAGACCAATTTAACATACAATTAAATTGTTCTATATTCTTAATTCGAAAAACACATTAAAAATGCATATGAGGAGGTGAGAAATCTAAAACGCATCTGTAAACGCCTTGAACGCAACTGGAGGAAAGGCTACAAGGAAGCAGAGAAGAAATTGTATAAATCTAGCCTTCAGAAGTATAAACAAGTAATTTTCTCCGCAAAACAAAAATTGTACTCAACCCAAATTGATTTGGCAAAGAACTCAGCCAAAGAGCTGTTTAGAACTGTCTCCAGCCTGGCTTCCCTGAGCCCAGTTAAAGTTCAGGCTAGTCAGGAACTATGCAAGGAGATTGCCAAATTCTTCCTTAATAAAGTGGAGAGCATATTCTCGGTCTTCAGCGGACCTAATAATGCTGGGCTGAACATGGCATGGGAGGTATCTAAGCCCACGAGGATTGTCCCCCTTGCCGTGGACAAGTTTGCGCCACTGACCGTAAACGATACTCTTGAGCTCCTAATGGGAGCCAATCGGGCTCGCCTTTTGATCCATGCCCTGTGACGGTTGTAAAACTGGCCCCCGGTCCGATCGCTCTTTCTCTCGCATCCATTTTTAATGGGATATTTGAAACAGGACAGTTCCCCAAGCTTTGGAAGGTGGCCTCAATATTGCCCCTTCTGAAAAAGCCAAGCCTGGACTCTAAGGATCCCAACAATTTCCGCCCGATCTCTCGGCTTCCTCTCCCCGCAAAAATGGTTGAAAAAATCATGAATCATCAACTCAGTACTTTTTTGGGGGAAGTACAAGCACTGGATCCCTCCCAATATGGCTTTAGAGAAGGACACAGCACTGAGTCTGCGCTCATTAAGGCCACTGAGGAGATCAGGGAAGCCGTGGATCGAGGAGGCAGGGCAGCCCTGATCTTACTGGATCTGTCCGCGGCCTTTGATACGTTCCATCATGATATTCTGATGGACCGTGTCAGGGCACGTGGGGTCCAGGGTAAAGCTTGGAATCTTCTTACATCTTTTCTATTATAAAGAGGACAGATTGTATCCCTAGGTAAATTTCAGTCCAAGCCCTTCGCACTGCCATGTGGTGTACTGCAGGGGTCTTCACTGAGCCCCACACTCTTTAACGTGTATGCCTTATCATTGGCCCCCGTTATCAGTGCATTCGGGTTTGGTCTCACTTCCTACGCTGATGACACACAAATTGTGGTGTCCCTGTTACCTGGCCAAGAGCTGGGACTAGATAAATGGTTTCAAGTCTGTATGGAATCGGTTGGGAGATGGATGGCAGACAATTGCCTAAAACTTAACTCAGGTAAAACTGAAGTAATGCTGTTTGGGAACGATCTTAATTTTTGGACTCCTAATTGGTGGCCTGCCTCCATGGGTTCACTCCCTATACCCGCAAAAAGGTGAAAAACTTGGGAATAATACTGGATGAGAAACTCTCCTTTGGGGCCCAAGTAAATGCAGTAACTTCAACAACAGTGCATGTCCTTAGAACTGTCAAGAAGGTATTGTGGTTTTTACCTTCGGGGAGCCGGCAAACAGTAGTTACTGCATTGGTCATGTCGAGGCTGGATTACTGTAACAGCCTCTATCTAAACATACAACAAAGACTTCTGTTTAAACTTCAGCTGCTACAAAATGCCGCGGCCAGATTACTTACGGGCACATCCAAGTTCTCCCCAATTTCCAAAGAGATAAAAAAAACTGCACTGGCTCCCGGTGAGGAACTGGGTGCATTTTAAATCTCTTTGCATGGTCTTTAAAGCACTTCAAGGCTCAGGACCAGATCATTTAAGGCGCCAGTTTCAATGGTATATACCGACAAGAACTCTTAGATCTCTGAGAGCCAAGCAGGTCGTAGTTCCACCAACAAAAAAAGCTCAGTGGGGTGGCAGAAGTTTCTCTTCATGTGCAGCAAAGGCCTGGAACGACTTGCCATTCCATTTGAGAAATGCCACCAATCTTCTAGCTTTCAGGAAAGGGTTAAAGACCTGGCTTTTTGATAAATAAACCCTCTTTTTTTCCAGCTCTGCATTAAGGAGAAGTAACTAGCGCCAGGACACCTCCGGGTAATCGTGCGCTCTAAAAGTTCCCATAACATAACAGGATTTGCATGTAGTCATAAAGTACAAACAAATTTTCTGCAAGAGAAACAGTATATGCGCACTCTCAACAAATACAATGGCACTTATTAAGTTAAGGTAAACAGACATAATATCGAGTTGAAAATGTCGACTTGCACTAATATCGAGTGCAAAATATCGTAATACAAAAATATCGACTGTCAGAATATCGTTGTCAAGAATATCGAGTTGAAGGTAAGTAATATCGTTTTTAAAAATATCGAAGTCATTAATATCGTTTGCAAAAATATCGTTGTTAAAAATATCGTTGTTTTAGTTAGTGTTATGTATTTTAGTGTGTATTTTAAAATGTATGTGTTCTATTTTTTTATGTAAGTATTGCATTTGTTTTTCAATATATGCGTTAAATTTTTAGAAGTTAATATATTTTTTGTAAGTATATTTTGTGTTTTAGTTCCGTAGCGGGTTGTGGGTTTATAGGGGAATAGGGTGGGAAGTAATTTAATTATAATACATTTATTAATAATTTTTAGAAGTTATAAAAAAAAATTTAAATTACATTTTGCATTTTAGTTCCGTAGCGGGTTGTGGGTTTATAGGGGAATAGGGTGGAAAGTAATTTGATTATAATTAATTAATTAGTATTTTTTATTAATTAATATTTATGTATTTAATATTTTATATTGTTAATTGTGGAAATTAATTGGTTGTTAATAATTATTAAATAATTGTTAATTATGTTAATTGTGTCATTCTTTTAGGGGCGGATTGTGGGTTTATAGGGGAGTAGGGTGGGAAGTAATTTCATTATAATTAATTCATTAATATTTTTTATTACTTAATATTTATGTATTTAATATTTTATAATGTTAATTGTGGTAAATGATTTATTATTAATTAGTTATTAATTGGTTATTAATTAATTGTTAATTGTGTTAATTGTGAATTTTTTTAGGAGTGGGTTGTGGATTGATAGGGAGTAGGGTGGGAAGTAATTTGATTTTAATACATTTTTTATATAATATTTATTTAATGTTTTATAGTGTTAATTGTGTGAATTAATTTATTAAAAATTGTTTTTATTTTGCTTGTTAATTGTTATTAATTGAGTAGTTAATTGTTAATTAATTATGTTAATTGTATCATGTTTTACGACATTGGTGGTGTCATTTATAGGGGAATATGTTGGGAGGTAAATTATTTTTAATTAATTGGTTGTTAATTAATGTTCATTAATTTGCTGGAGTGGGACTAGTCATTTTTACCCCTCCACTATCCAACATTTTCCCTACTGTTGCACTCGCTGGACTGGGAATAGTAATTTTATCCCCTCCGCTCTCCAACACTTTCCCTACTGTTGCACTCGCTGGAGTGGGAATAGTAATTTTATCCCCTCCGCTATCCAACACTTTCCCTACTGTTGCACTCACTGGAGTGGGAATAGTAATTTTTACCCCTACGCTATCCAGCACTTTCCCTACTGTTGCACTCTCTGGAGTGGGAATAGTAATTTTTACCCCTACGCTATCCAACACTTTCCCTACTGTTGCACTCCCTGGAGTGGGAATAGTAATTTTTACCCCTACGCTATCCAACACTTTCCCTACTGTTGCTATCCCTGGAGTGGGAAATTTTTACCCCTACGCTATCCAACACTTTCCCTACTGTTGCACTCCCTGGAGTGGGAATAGTAAATTATTCCTCTCCGCTATCCAACACTTTCCCTACTGTTGTACTTGCTGGAGTGGCAATAGTAAATTATTCCCCTCTGCTATCCAACACTTTCCCTACTGTTGCCCTCCCTGGAGTGGGAATAGTAAATTATTCCCCTCCGCTATCCAACACTTTCCCTACTGTTGCACTCGGAGTAGGAATAGTAAATTATTCCCTTCCGCTATCCAACATTTTCCCTACTGTTGCACTCCCTGGAGTGGGAATAGTAATTTTTACTCCTTCGCTATCCAACACTTTCCCTACTGTTGCACTCGCTGGAGTGGGAATAGTAATTTTATCCCCTCCGCTATCCAACACTTTCCCTACTGTTGCAACACTTTCCCTGCTGTAGTGGGAATAGTAATTTTTACCCCTACGCTATCCAACACTTTCCCTACTGTTGCACTCCCTGGAGTGGGAATAGTAAATTATTCCTCTCCGCTATCCAACACTTTCCCTACTGTTGTACTTGCTGGAGTGGGAATAGTAAATAATTCCCCTCCACTATCCAATACTTTCCCTACTGTTGCACTCCCTGGAGTGAGAATAGTAAATTATTCCCCTCCGCTATCCAACACTTTCCCTACTGTTGCACTTGTTGGAGTGGGAATAGTAAATTATTCCCCTCCGCTATCCAACACTTTCCCTACTGTTGCACTCCCTGGAGTGGGAATAGTAATATTATACCCTCCGCTATCCAACATTTTAACTACTGTTGCAGTTAATATAGTGTAAAATGTAGTTTAAAAAAAATAAAAATATTTTAATATTTTAATTTATTATACATATATTTTATATTTACAGGTGTATGTATAGATATATATATTTATAATTTTTAATATGTTTCTAACATTTTATAATTTATTAAAATAATTATTTATTAATATTATTAAGTAAATATATATATTATATGTTATATATATATGTATGTTTAATTTATTTTTACATTATATTTATTACTTATAATTTTAAACATTTTTTAATAATTCTAACTATGGGGCCCATTACGATGGCGGGCGGACCTTGTCCGCCCGCCACCGCAACGGAGCCAGGGACCGCCCGCTGACGTCGCGGCGGTCCCGCCCGGCACATTAGGATGCGCCCGCCACACTGGCGGGCGCATCCCGCATAGTTTACATTGCGGCAGGCGGTGCTGCCAGCAGCACCCGCCCCAAGGTACAAAATGCATGTTGTGCTTTTGCATGCACAACGTGACAGGCACCGCGCGGTGCCTGCCACCTTGTGCATGCAAATGCAGGGGGGCAGGGGGGTACCATAGGTACCCCCCATGTGCACCCCCCACCCCCCAACATCCTGGGGGCCCGCAACGGGCCCCCAAATGCGAATACCGCATGCCTTTTCATGGCAGTAATGCCGCCATGAAAAGGCACCTCTCCGCCTACATCCTAATATGGATGACGGTGTCTCACAGACACCGGCACCATATTAAGCCCGTTTTCCGCACGGTCGACAATTCGACAGGCGGAAACACAGCGGGCGGTATTTCCATCCGCCGCTGACCCCCCAGCCATGCTAATGTGGCGGGGGTAAATGGGTGGCGGGTGGAGGGAAATGGAGGGCGGATCGCCACCGCCATGTGGGCGGTGGCGATCCGCCCTCCATCGTAATGACTCCCTATGTTTTTTTTAATTATATGTATTATTTAATTTATTTTACATTATTTTTTTATTTTTTTTAAAAAACGATATTTTCAACAACGATATTTTTAACAACGATGTTTTTTTTAGATATTTTTGTACTTACCATTATGTAGATAGGAGGTCGATATTTTTGACAACGATATTTTTGTCACAATATTTTTGTAGGTCGATATTTGTGTTGTCGATATTCTGTCAGTGATCCTAAATTAAAGTCAAGAGAACTGTTTTATTCACAAGTACTCCTTAGATTAACAAATCGTCATATTCAGTAAGTAACAAGATGAAAGGTTACTCCAAGAAGGGAGAGAAAGGAAGGAGTGCTCATGTGTAATGCAGATAAAGTAAGATAGAAGGGATTCAAAATTACATCCAAGGGAGAGTCAATTGCAGTAATTTCTACAACATGGAAAGCTGGCTACAGTTTGTAGTCAGGTCAGTTCCTTGTCAGGGCCTGCCCCTGAATGGTCGTTCTAGGTGTTGTTCATATTTCTTTCAAACAAGGTGCACAGAGAAACATCATCTGTGGATTGGGTAGGGTGGGGGCGATAACGGGTACAGGCCAACTGGGGGGGACGAGTGTCGAAGTTTCGACCCTGGTGCATGGAGGGCAATTCACAACCTCAGCTCACGGGTCTTCCTCAGGACAGGGGAAGGAAGGGGCAACCTAGAGGTATAACCATATAACCTAATTAGTGCCATAAAGAGGGGAAATTTTAAAAAGGGGAAAGCAAAGCCATTGTCACATATACTGACCTATGTTTAGGTGTGAGTAGATATGGTCCAGTCACTGCCCCCAAGTGGTGGGTAGTCTGTAGAGAGAGGTGCGCATCATGAGCTAATGAACTTTAATCATATGGAATTATGTCCCAACGCAACTAGATAGGGATCACACTCACCTGCAGAGAAGTTGCGGTGTCGCATATGTATTTAATGGAGGCTGTCAACTCCTTTAGAAGGGTCGATCAATCGCCCAAAGCCGATCTAAAAGAATAAAGCAGAAAAAAGGGGGGGATTCTGTATTAATTTAAATTAAGGTCCGCCTGGGGTGAACACCCAACAGAGGTCCTCAGAAATAGGCAATTACCTTATTTCGCCGTTAGAGAGCAGCCCGTGTAGACCGTGTCTTGCTTCAAGAGACAAGACAGCCAAGTGAGCAAATGCGGCTATTTGAGAAGGAACTGGTGCTGGGAGATGCGTGCACGCTGCCGTACGCTGCGTAGCTGCTTGCAGACGCATATGGGCCTAGCGGCAATGGAAGATAGACTCTTTCCGGTACGGGCTCAGGGGAAGGATACTCTTCCACGTGACTACGGCAATTATAGTCGTTGTAGAAAACATGCAAACTAACATTGTGAACGCTTGGATAACATGACTAATCTAGACAACACGGAGGTTTAAAAATCCAAACAGAGGACAATTGACTCACATAACGAATAATGACATAAATGGATGTTAAAGCCATTCCAACAATCCTTTACGGAAAACCCTCAAACAGAAGATAATTAAATCGCAACTGTTTTATCATACCATGCCAATGGTGAACTGCAATTAATAACTGCGGTGCAAGCAAATTTATACAATATATGCAGTGGTTAAAAATGTGTACTATTTACATATGTGATGAAAACAGTAGCGCGCAGTGAAAGGTGAATTATATATGTATGTACACAAAGTTCAATTACACGTGTGCTGTAGGCAAAGACGTACATTGAATTACAAGTTACAGACTGCAGTTAACATGCCATATATTATCCATTGTTCAGTGTTGCCACTTGTTTGGCAATTTCTTCATATTCATTCAAACCCTTGATGACAGTGTCAAAGACATGTATCCATTTACATTCACGGACACTTAGGGGCCGATTCCGATCTGGGTCGGAAAGCTCTCCGACCGAGCCGGATTCGGAGTGTTTTCCGACCGAGCCGGACTCCTGCAGTCCGACCGAGTGAGTACGATGCGGCCGCCGGACTCGGTTCGGTCGGACTCCCATTGAAGTCAATGGGAGCCGGTCGTACGACGCGTACATGGGCTCCCATTGACTGAATGGGTACGTCTCGCAAAAGGGCGCCCCCTGCAGCGGGTACGTGTTGGTGCCATCCGCACCGTACATGCCTGTGTAGGGGAGACCCATCTCCCCCTGTGTCCGAGTCGTAAGGCTGCGGGTGACGGGGGGCCCTGTACGGCCCCCCAAAGGCAGCTTCCCGGATGTTTTGCGAGCCGGAAACTTCGGCTCGATCCGGCTGTCTGACGCGTTCATCGTACTCGCTCAGTCGTAAAACGTCTCCATTGCGCGGTGCGAATCGTGTCCTTACGAGTCGGTCGGAGCGGTTCGGATCCGGAAACGGTTCGGTCGGAACACACGCGTACAGTCGCATCGTACTTGCTCGCTCGTACAGGTGTCCGAGTCGGTCGGGAAACACGCGTCCGACTCATACTTTTTCCGGCCGGATCGCGTTCGGAGCCCTTCCGAGCGAGATCGGACTCGGCCCCTTAGTGTATTTGCAAAATTACCACCCCTTGGGTTAATCCTGACTTTCTCAATTACCCACCACTTCAGACTCTCGGCCGAGTGTCCAAATGTGTTAAAGTGTTCCACAAGGGGTGCTCCCTGCACATTGCAACGTATTCTACAGCAATGCTGCAGAATGCGTGCCTTGACTATTTGTACTGTCTGGCCAATGTACATGAAGTCACAAGGGCAAACTATGGCATAAATGACTACCATAGAGTTACAGTTCATGTGTTCCTGTAGTGTGTGAGTGTAGTTGTTGTAGGTACACTGTTTGGTTTCCTTCGTCATGAGACAGGCTTTGCATAGTCCACATTTGTAGTGCCTCTTTATGGGCGGAATATTCCAAAGTGTTTGCTGGTTATCCCTGGATTTGACTGGTAGGAGAGATTTACCCACGTAATACCTCACATTCCTCCCTTTCTTAAAGGCATGCATGGGAGGTTCCGTGATCCCTATCTCATCCGCCACTAGATGCCAGTGGCGATTGACTATTTTTTTGATTTTGTTACTCCTAGTGCAAAAAGTAGTAGCACACACTAGGCGTTCTTGTTCAGAGTTAGTCTTGGGCTTGGGTTCAAGTAAAAACTCCATGTGGCAGAACCATGCCCGTTTTCTGGCTTTTTTAAGGAGGCTCTTGGGGTATCCCCTCCCCAAGAGGCATACCATTAAGTCTGCTGACTCCTCAAAGAAGTCTTGCTTCCGGGTGCAATTTCTCCGTAGCCTCAGGAACTGACCAAAAGGTAGATTGTCCCTGAGGTTACGGGGATTGTGACTCGAGTACCGCAGAAGAGTATTTCTCTCACTAGTCTTCCTGAATAGGGTGCTGTGTAACTTACCCTCATCATCCCTGACAGAGATGTCAAGAAAGTTTATCACTCTGTTATTAAACTCGAGTGATAAATGGATATCATTTGATTGTGCATTGAGCCAGAGGTGAAAGTCAGAGAGTTGTTGCTCATTACCATGCCATATCATCAAGACATTGTCTATGTAGCGCCTCCACAGCTCAATGCACCTTCTGTAGGGTAGAGGTCACTGAGGACATATGCGTGTTCTTAACCGTCCATAAAAATTATGGCCAGGTCTGGTGCAAAACTCGCACCCATCGCCACTCCTTTGGTCTGTATATAGAAATCACCTTGAAAGTAAAAGAAGTTCTTTGTCATTTTGATCTCTAAGAGGTTCACTATAAAATCAGTGGGTACCTGGAAGGGTCTGGGGCGGCCCTCCAGGACCGTCCTGATAGTATCCAGTGCCGCTCTTTGGGGGATGTTGGTGTACAAGGACGTTATGTCCATGGTGACTAAAATATGGTCATTCACGTTGAAAGGGCGGTTGTCCACTAATTTGATAGTCTGCATAGTGTCCCTCAAATATGCTGATGTTTGTTCTGCAATGGGTTTGAGGAAGACATCTATGTATTTGCACGGTGGTTCCAAGACTGAACCACACCCAGAGACAATGGGTCTCCCTGGTGGATTGGTTAGATGCTTGTGTACCTTTGGAAGTGTGTATATCATAGGCATCCTAGGCTGCTTGTTGTTCAGATACTCATATTCATGTTTTGAAAGGAAACCTTCCTCTAGTCCTTTCTCAGTGACTAATCTTATGCTATTGGCAATTTCCTTGGTGGGATCAGATCTGAGTTTGGTGTAATTCCCTTCCACACCTAACTGTGTCAAGATCTCCTTTTTATAGTCATACAAGTTCTGGATGACAATAGCCTCACCCTTATCGGCCGGTTTGATCACTATGTCCAGATTACTCTTCAGGGATTCCAGGGCTAAACGTTCTTGCCTCGAAGTGTTGTATTTGATATAGTGTCTTTCTGACAGAATCTTATTGATATCTCTCATGACCACCTGTTCATAGTCCAAGATCCTGTGTGACATAAAATGTGATGGTGGAGTGAAGGTCGAAGGTGGTCGTAATCCAGTTCTGGAGAAAGTAGGTAAGTAGGGTACCTTGTTAAAATAGTGTTTAAGGCGTACCTTTCTAAAGAACTGGTGTAGCTCAACTTTAAGGTTAAAGGTGTTGGGTAGTGTGGTTGGTACAAATGATAAGCCTTTTTCCAAAACCATTCTCTCCTCTTGTTTGAGAACATAGTCAGACAGATTTATCAAGGGGCTATCAGGTTTAACCGGTGGTGCATTCACCACCTGTAGTGTTGCCGTCTGGTCTGGATTTCTCCATGAGTTTCCTGTGGGAAGTGCACCTGTTTCTTCATTCTCCCCCTGCCCCTGTTCCATGTGGGTTCTCTCTGTGCCCTGGGTCGTCCCCAGGGACGGCCTCTCCCCCGATATTCTGGCCATGGTCCCTCCCCTAAAAAGGTGTCTGGTATTCGGGATATGTGTGTTCCGAGGTGCTAGTGCCTGGTCTTTCTGATTCCCCGTCTGACCCACTAGCTACCGAGGAGTCTGAGAAGGTGGTGTACCTCCTGCATCCACCTCGGCCCCTGGTCGAAAACCTTCCATGTGCTTCCTGTTTGTAGTGTCCTTCTAAGAGGTAAGGGTAGGTAACCTTCTTATCGTAGAATTTTATATCCTTCGCTAACTTGTCTAGCTTGCTTGTTTGTGTGTACGTGTCAAAGTCCCTGATGGTTCTTTCTAGATGTTCCAGGCCTTCCTTGGCGTTAGTCAAAGCCTTGTCGTCAGTGATTTCTTTTTTGAGATCCTCTATTTCTTTCATCAAGCGTTGTACCTCCTCTAAAGCTGTTTCTATCCCAAGCACCATCCAGTGCCGGGAACAATTATTCGAAACAAAGCTAAAGTTCTCCTTAAACTTCGGGTTATCTACAAAGATGGCAGGCTCATTCCTTATTTGTAGGCCCGCAGGGATGACATTTGCCTGTAAATACTTTTTTAAGACATGGCCATGTAGTCTAGTCCTGATAAGTTTTTTCTCCAGTCTCTCTAGTTTATTGATTTTCTCATTGAGAGTGAGGTCCATACTGGTTGAGCTTAACCCTAAGAAGGTGCTCCCACCTTGTGCCTGTAGGAGTTGGTCAAAGTAATACTCACTGTAAGACAAGGTCTCTTTCTCAGACATAGCATAGATCTAGTCATGAGAGTGTGTGTGTGTGGTGTCGTGAGTGAATAAATATATATATGTAAGTTGTGAACACAGAAGCTTAAAACACACAATACAAAATACTTGAGACTAATACAACACATATAGACACCCTTGCAGGGATACCCTGCTCAAGATAGCCATTATAACATAATGGGGCAACCCAAGGAAAAGTCCACGGACCTGGATATGGATTGGTATAGAAAACAGTTGGTCCTAGACCAATTTATCATACAATTAAAATGTTCTATATTTTTAATGCGAAAAACACATTAAAAGTATCCTTCCCCTGAGCCCGTACCGGACAGAATCTATCTTCCATTGCCGGTAGACCCATATGCGTCTGCAAGCAGCTACGCGGCGTACTGCAGCGTGCACGTGTCTCCCGGCACCAGTTCCTTCTCAAATAGCCCCGTTTGCTCAGTTGGCTGTCTTGTCTCTTGAAGCAAGACACGGTCTACGCGGGCTGCTCTCTAACGGCGAAATAAGGTAATTGCCTATTTCTGAGGACCTCTGTTGGGTGTTCCCACCAGGCGGACCTTAATATAAATTAATACAAAGTCCCCCCCTTTTTCTGCTTTATTCTTTTAGATCGGCCTTGGATGATTGATTCACCCTTCTAAAGGAGTTGACAGCCTCCATTAAATACATATGCGACACCGCAACTTCTGTGCGGGTGAGTGTGATCCCTATCTAGTTGGGTTGGGACATAATTCCATATGATTAAAGTTCATTAGCTCAAGATGCGCACCTCTCTCAACAGACTTCCCACCACTTGGGGGCAGTGACTGGACCATATCAACTCACACCTAAACATAGGTCAGTATATGTGACAATGGCTGTGCTTTCCCCTTTTTTACATTTTCCCCTCTTTATGGCACTAATTAGGTTATATGGTTATACCTCTAGGTTGCCCCTTCCTTCCCCTGTCCTGAGGAAGACCCGTGAGCTGAGGTTGTGAATTGCCCTCCATGCACCAGGGTCGAAACGTCGACACTCGTCCCCCTCAGTGGGCCAGTACCCGCTATCGCCCCCACCCTACCCAATCCACAGATGATGTTTCTCTGTGCACCTTGTTTGAAAGAAATATGAACAACACCTAGAACGACCAGTAAGGGGCAGGCCCTGACAAGGAACTGGCCTGACTACAAACTATAGCCAGTTTTCCATGTTGTACAAATTACTGCAATCGACTCTCCCTTGGATGTAATTTTGAATCCCTTCTATCTTACTTTATCTGTCTTACACATGAGCACACCTTTCTTTCCCTCCCTTCTTGGAGCAACCTTTCATCCTGTTACTTACTGAATATGACGATTTGTTCATCTAAGGAGTACTTGTGAATAAAACAGTTCTCTTGACTTTAGTTTAATGAGTGCCATTGTATTTGTTGAGAGTGCACATATACTGTTTCTCTTGAAGAAAACTAGTTTGTACTTTATGATTACATGCAAATCATATGTATTTTTAATGTGTTTTTCGAATTAAGAATATAGAACAATTTAATTGTATGATAAATTGGTCTAGGACCAACTGTTTTCTATACCAATTCATACCCAGGTCCGTGGACTTTTCCTTGGGTTGCCCCATTATGTTATAATGGCTATCTTGAGCAGGGTATCCCTGCGAGGGTGTCTATATGTGTTGTATTAGTCTCAAGTATATTGTATTGTGTGTTTTAAGCTTCTGTGTTCACAACTTGCATATATATATTTATTCACTCACGACACCACACACACACACTCACGACTAGATCTATGCTATGTCTGAGAAAGAGACCTTGTCTTACTGTGAGGATTACATTGACCAACTCCTACAGGCACAAGGTGGGAGCATCTTCTTAGGGTTAAGCTAAACCAGTATAGACCTCACTCTCAATGAGAAAATCAATAAACTAGAGAGACTGGAGAAAAAACTTATCAGGACTAGACTACATGGCCACGTCTTAACAAAGTATTTACAGGCAAATGTCATCCCTGTGGGCCTACAAATAAGGAATGAGCCCGCCATCTTTGTAGATAACCCGAAGTTTAAGGAGAACTTTAGCTTTGTTTCGAATAATTGTTCCCGGCACTGGATGGTGCTTGGGATAGAAACAGCTTTAGAGGAGGTACAACGCTTACTGAAAGAAATAGAGGATCTCAAAAAAGAAATCACTGACGACAAGGCTTTGACTAACGCCAAGGAAGCCCTGGAAAGTCTAGAAAGAACCATCAGGGACTTTGACACGTACACACAAACAAGCAAGCTAGACAAGTTAGCGAAGGATATACAATTCTACGATAAGAAGGTTACCTACCCTTACCTCTTAGAAGGCTACTACAAACAGGAAGCACAGGGAAGGTTTTCGACCAGGGGCCGAGGTGGATACAGGAGGTACACCACCTTCTCAGACTCCTCGGTAACTAGTGGGTCAGACGGGGAATCAGAAAGACCAGGCACTAGCACCTCAGAACACACATACCCCGAATACCAGACACCTTTTGTAGGGGAGGGACCATGGCCAGAATATCGGGGGAGAGGCCGTCCCTGGGGACGACCCAGGGTACAGAGAGAACCCACATGGAACAGGGGCAGGGGCAGGGGGAGAATGAAGAAACAGGTGCACTTCCCACAGGAAACTCATGGAGAAATCCAGACCAGACAGCAACACTACAGGTGGTGAATGCACCACCGGTTAGACCTGATAGCCCCTTGATAAATCTGTCTGACTATGTTCTCAAACAAGAGGAGAGAATGGTTTTGGAAAAAGGCTTATCATTTGTACCAACCACACTACCCAAAACCTTTAACCTTAAAGTTGAGCTACACCAGTTCTTTAGAAAGGTACGCCTTAAACACTATTTTAACTAGGTACCCTACAAACCTACTTTCTCCAACACTGGATTACGACCACCTTCGACCTTCACTCCACCATCACATTTTATGTCACACAGGATCTTAGCCTATGAACAGGTGGTCATGAGAGATATCAATAAGATTCTGTCAGAAAGACACTATATCAAATACAACACTTCGAGGCAAGAACGTTTAGCCCTGGAATCCCTGAAGAGTAATCTGGACATAGTGATCAAACCGGCCGATAAGGGTGGGGCTATTGTCATCCAGAACTTGGATGACTATAAAAAGGAGATCTTGACACAGTTAGGTGTGGAAGGGAATTACACCAAACTCAGATCTGATCCCACCAAGGAAATTGCCAATTGCATAAGATTAGTCACTGAGAAAGGATGGAGGAAGGTTTCCTTTCAAAACATGAATATGAGTATCTGAACAACAAGCAGCCTAGGATGCCTACGATATACACACTTCCAAAGGTTCACAAGTGTCTAACCAATCCACCAGGGAGACCCATTGTCTCTGGGTGTGGGTCAGTCTTGGAAGCACTGTGCAAATACATAGACGTCTTCCTCAAACCCATTGCAGAACAAACATCAGCATATTTGAGGGACACTATGCAGACTATCAAATTAGTGGACAACCGCCCTTTCAATGTGAATGACCATATCTTGGTCACCATGGACATAACGTCCTTGTACACCAACATCCCCCAAAGAGCGGCACTGGATACTATCAGGACGGTCCTGGAGGGCCGCCCCAGACCCTTCCAGGTACCCACAGATTTTATAGTGAACCTCTTAGAGACCGCAATGACAAAGAACTTTTTTTACTTTCAATGTGATTTCTATATACAGACTAAAGGAGTGGCGATGGGTGCGAGTTTTGCACCAGACCTGGCAATAATTTTTATGGACAGTTATGAACACGCATATGTCCTCAGTGACCTCAACCCCTACAGAAGGTGCATTGAGCTGTGGAGGCACTACATAGACGATGTCTTGATGATATGGCATGGTAATGAGCAACAACTCTCTGACTTTCACCTCTGGCTCAATGCACAATCAAATGACATCCAGTTCTCACTCGAGTTTAATAACAGAGTGATAAACTTTCTTGACATCTCTGTCAGGGAGGATGAGGGTAAGTTACACACCACCCTATTCAGGAAGACTAGTGAGAGAAACACTCTTCTGCAGTACTCGAGTCACCATCCCCGTAACCTCAGGGACAATCTACCTTTTGGTCAGTTCCTGAGGCTACGGAGGAATTGCACCCGGAAGCAAGACTTCTTGGAGGAGTCAGCAGACTTAATGGTATGCCTCTTGGGGAGGGGATACCCCAAGAGCCTCCTTAAAAAAGCCCAAAAACGGCATGGTTCTGCCATAGTGAGTTTTTAGTTGAACCCAAGCCCAAGACTAACTCTGAACAAGAACGCCTAGTGTGTGCTGCTACTTTTTGCACTAGGAGTAACGAAATCAAATAAATAGATGAGATAGGGATCACGGAACCTCCAATACATGCCTTTAAGAAAGGAAGGAATGTGAGGGATTACGTGGTTAAATCTCTCCTACCAGTCAAATCCAGGGATAACCAGCAAACACTTTGGAATATTCCGCCCATAAAGGGGCACTACAAATGTGGACTATGCAAAGCCTGTCCCATGACGAAGGAAACCAAACAGTGTACCTACAACAACTACACTCACACACTACAGGAACACACAAACTGTAACTCTATGGGAGTCATTTATGCCATAGTTTGCCCTTGTGACTTCATGTACATTGGCCAGACAGTACAAAAAGTCAAGGCGCGCATTCTGCAGCATTGCAGTAGAATACGTTGCAATGTGCAGGGAGCACCCCTTGTGGAACACTTTAACACATTTGGACACTCGGCCGAGAGTCTGAAGTGGTGGGTAATTGAGAAAGTCAGGATTAACCCAAGGGGTGGTAATTTTGCAAATACACTAAGAGGGTCATTACGATGGCGGGCAGAGAAAGTCCGCCCGCCACCGCAACAGCAAATGGGACCACCCGCAAGAGGTGCGGCGGTCCCGCCATGTGTATTAGGATGCCACCGCCACGGTGGGGGTGGCATCCCGTATTGTTTACATTGCGGCGGGTGGTGCTGGCAGCAGCACCCGCCGCAATGTGAAAAACGCATGTTGTGCATTTGAATGCACAACGTGACAGGCACCGCGCGGTGCCTGGCACCTTGTGCATTCAAATGTAGGGGGTACCATAGGTACCCCGATGTGCACCCCTCACCCCCAAACACTGGGGGCCCGCAACGGGCCCCCAGAAGCAAGATCGCATGCCTTTCCATGGCGGCAACACCGCCATGGAAAGGCTGCTTTCCACCACCATCCTAATATGGATGGCGGTGTCTTGCAGACACCGCCACCATGTTAGAGCCCTTTTCCGCCCGGTCCCCTGTCAGACCGGCGGAAAACCGGCGGACGGTCTTTCCATCCGCCGGGGTCCCCCCCGCCATCGTAATATGGCGGGGGAAAAGGAGTGCGGGCGGTGGAAAATAGCGGGCGGGTCGCCCGCTATCATAATGACCCCCATAGTGTCCGTGAATGTAAATGGATACATGTCTTTGACACTGTCATCAAGGGTTGAATGAATATGAAGAAATTGCCAAACAAGTGGCAACACTGAACAATGGATAATATATGGTATGTTAACTGCAGTCTGTAACTGGTAATTCAATGTATGTCTTTGCCTACAGCACACGTGTAATTGAACTTTGTGTATATACATATATAATTCACCTTTCACTGCGCGCTACTGTTTTCATCACATATGTAAATAGTACACATTTTTAACCACTGCATATATTGTATAAATTTGCTTGCACCGCAGTTATTAATTGCATTCCACCATTGGGACGATATGATAAAACAGTTGCGATTTAATTATCTTCTGTTTGAGGGTTTTCTGTAATGGATTGTTGGAATGGCTTCAACATCCATTTATGTCATTATTCGTTATGTGAGTCAATTGTCCTCTGTTTGGATTTTTAAACATCTGTGTTGTCTTGATTAGTCATGTTATCCAAACGTTCACAATGTTAGTTTGCATGTTTTCTACAACGACTATAATTGCCGTAGTCACGTGGAAGAGTATCCTTCCCCTGAGCCCATACCGGACAGAGTCTATTTTCCATTGCCGGTAGGCCCATATGCGTCTGCAAGCAGCTACGCGGCGTACGGCAGCGTGCACACGTCTCCCGGCACCAGTTCCTTCTCAAATAGCCGCGTTTGCTCACTTGGCTGTCTTGTCTCTTGAAGCAAGACACGGTCTACGCGGGCTGCTCTCTAAATGCGAAATAAGGTAATTGCCTATTTCTGAGGACCTCTTTCGGGTGTTCACAACAGGCGGACCTTAATTTAAATTAATACAGAGTCCCCCCCTTTTTCTGCTTTATTCTTTTAGATCGGCCTTGGGCGATTGATCGACCCTTCTAAAGGAGTGGACAGCCTCCATTAAATACATATGCGACACCGCAACTTCTGTGCGGCTGAGTGTGATCCCTATCTGGTTGCGTTGGGACATAATTCCATATGATTAAAGTTCATTAGCTCATGATGCGCACTTCTCTCTACAGACTACCCACCACTTGGGGGCAGTGACTGGACCATATCAACTCACACCTAAACATAGGTCAGTATATGTGACAATGGCTTTGCTTTCCCCTTTTTAAATTTTCCCCTCTTTATGGCACTAATTAGGTTATATGGTTATACCTCTAGGTTGCCCCTTCCTTCCCCTGTCCTGAGGAAGACCCGTGAGCTGAGGTTGTGAATTGCCCTCCATGCACCAGGGTCAAAACGTCGACACCCGTCCCCCCCCAGTGGGCCTTTACCCGTTAACGCCCCCACCCTACCCAATCCACAGATGATGTTTCTCTGTGCACCTTGTTTGAAAGAAATATGAACAACACCTAGAACGACCAGTAAGGGGCAGGCCCTGACAAAGAACTGGCCTGACTACAAACTATAGCCAGTTTTCCATGTTGTACAAATTACTGCAATTGACTCTCCCTTGGATGTAATTTTGAATCCCTTCTATCTTACTTTATCTGTCTTACACATGAGCACACCTTCCTTTCCCTCCCTTCTTGGAGCAACCTTTCATCTTGTTACTTACTGAATATGACGATTTGTTCATCTAAGGAGTGCTTGTGAATAAAACAGTTCTCTTGACTTTAATTTAATAAGTGCCATTGTATTTGTTGAGAGTGCGCATATGCTGTTTCTCTTGAAGAAAATGAGTTTGTTCTTTATGGCTACATGCAAATCTTATGCATTTTTAATGTGTTCTTCGAATTAAGAATATAGAACAATTTTCCCTGACCAGTCGGGGTTTGTCCCCAGCAGAGGAACCTCTCACAACCTCCGCACCCTGTTCGCTGTCTTATACGATATTGACCCCGATACAAATGCGGTGGCTGTCTTCCTTGATGCCACCAAGGCATTTGATTCCCTGGAATGGGATTATCTGGCCTTCGTGGTCAACCGCATGGGATTTCCTGCCCCGTTTCTTCCGTGGATCCACCTTCTATACACAGGCCTACGGGCCAGTGTGGTGGTTAACGGCACCAGATCCTCCTCTTTCTCGATAGCCAGAGGCACTAGGCAGGGGTGTCCCTTGTCCCCCCTCCTATTCGCCCTGGCGATTGAGCCCTTGGCCGCAAAAATCCGCCAACATTACCGAGAACATGCCCTTATTTACCCTGAGAGGCAAATATTAATTTCTTTATATGCCAACGACATTACCTTATACCTCCACAACCCAGAAGACAGTCTCAATCCTATCTTACGGCTCCTTATCCTCTTCGGACACCTCTCTGGGGTCAACATAAACTGGGGGAAATCTCAGATTTTTCCTCTCACTGATTCCACCACACGTTTCACGCCTGACTACCCCCTTGCATGGTGCGACGACACAATCACCTATCTAGGAATAGTAATAACCCACAACCGTAACGATTTGATGGCAACTAATTATAGGTGCGCACTAAACCTCCTTACCGATAAAATCACCAGGTGGATTGCCATGCCGCTCTCGCTCTCTGGGAGAACCTCGCTAATAAAAATGATAATTCTACTTAAACTGCTTTATTTATTCACTAATATCCCATACTCCCCCAGCAGACATTTTTTCCCAACCCAACTCATCCGGCTCACCTTGGGTGGGAAGCAACCTAGACTGCACTGGAACATCCTCACTCGACCCTTCAGTGCTGGAGGGTTTGAAATCCCAGACTTAGAATTATACTTTAGCTGTGCACAGGCCCACTACGCAGCATATTGGGTGAATCCCCCTCCTTACATGCCCCACCTTGCGGTTGAGGACGGATACATGATCCCAACCCCATACTTCGCCTATTTAAGCGATCCGGCCATTCCGAGACACCTAGCCTCTACCACAGTAGAATGCACCACCAGCGACTGGCGAGACCTAGCCCGACGCCTCCACATCCCTACACTATACTCCCCCCTGCTGCCCCTATCTGGCAGACTCGGCATCCCGGTCACGCGGGAGGGAGGCTGCCGCCAACTCCTCCGGGAAACTCCCTATTCGGACTTGGGGGGAGCTATATGTTAATGGTAAATTTCGCACCAGCGACGAGTTCTTTGGCGACTCCCCACCCACTCCCTTGGAACGTTTTTTCTATATCCGTCTGTGACAAGACATTAGGGCTCTAACCCCGGGCTTCCCACAGGAGCCCCCCACCATGACCCCTCTACACGCTCTCCTCCAGCAAGACACCCCCTCACATGTCGTTTCGATGCTGTACTGCACCACCCAGGCAGACTGCGCACATGACCCCCCATTGTCCAGGGTGCGCTGGGGGGTGGAGCTTGGCTCCCCCCTCTCGGATGACCAGTGGTCCTTTTGCTGTCAACAGACTGGAAAAATATCTTGTAGCAGTAGGCTGCGCATCATTCACTACAAATATTTACATTGCCTCTATTATACACCTGCACGACTGATGCACCTCCACCTGCAAGACACAGACTGCTGCGACCGCTGCGGGAGGGAGGGGGGGGACTTCCGCCACCTGGCTTGGGACTGCCCACCCATCAGACGCTATTGGCTGGAGGTGCTTGCGGCACTGGACCAGATGACCGGTCTACATGTTCCCGACGATCCCCTAGTCGCACTCCTCGGTTATACCGGGGCCCTGGCTGTGCCAATGCGAAGATATGCCTCCTTGGCACTCTTGCTAGCTAAACGACGAGTCGCCTGTCGATGGGGCCGAGGAAGGTCGCCCAAATTTAAAGACTGGCTGAATGATCTAACATATTATCAGGATGAATTGCACACCTATGCCGAGATCCTGCCGCCCTCCTCCCGCCCACGCGACATATGGTCCCCCCTTCAGACGTACCTTCTGGAGCGGGCTGTCACTGCGGAAGCTGCCGCAGGCACACGACCGGACGACTGACAGGCCTTGCGGAAGTGCTGTAGCCCGAACCCCCTACACATCTCAGCATGTCTGGACGTAAATCTCACGCTGTATGTATAAATGAAAATGTACTCAGTCAATGTATAGTGCTAATACAACCTTCCTTTTTTATTGAATGTTTGGCTTACACGCCCTGTCAGGATTATCGAGTGGCAATGCTTGTCTTTTCGGTCTTGTACACTGTGTTCAAAACTTAATAAAGAAATTAAAAAAAAAAAAAGTATATAGAACAATTTAATTGTATGATAAACTGGTCTAGGACCAACTGTTTTCTATACCAATCCATACCCAGGTCCGTGGACTTTTCCTTGGGTTGCCCCATTATGTTATAATGGCTATCTTGAGCCGGGTATCCCTGCGAGGGTGTCTATATGTGTTGTATAAGTCTCAAATATATTGTATTGTGTGTTTTAAGCTTCTGTGTTCACAACTTACATATATATATTTATTCACTCACGACACCACACACACACACTCACGACTAGATCTATACTATGTCTGAGAAAGAGACCTTGTCTTACAGTGAGGATTACATTGACCAACTCCTACAGGCACAAGGTGGGAGCACCTTCTTAGGGTTAAGCTCAACCACTATAGATCTCACTCTCAATGAGTAAATCAATAAACTAGAGAGACTGGAGAAAAAACTTATCAGGACTAGACTACATGGCCACGTCTTAACAAAATATTTACAGGCAAATGTCATCCCTGTGGGCCTACAAATAAGGAATGAGCCCGCCATCTTTGTAGATAACCCGAAGTTTAAGGAGAACTTTAGCTTTGTTTCGAATAATTGTTCCCGGCACTGGATGGTGCTTGGGATAGAAACAGCTTTAGAGGAGGTACAACGCTTGATGAAAGAAATAGAGGATCTCAAAAAAGAAATCACTGACGACAAGGCTTTGACTAACGCCAAGGAAGCCCTGGAACGTCTAGAAAGAACCATCAGGGACTTTGACACGTACACACAAACAAGCAAGCTAGACAAGTTAGCGAAGGATATAAAATTCTACGATAAGAAGGTTACCTACCCTTACCTCTTAGAAGGACACTACAAACAGGAAGCACAGGGAAGGATATCGTCATGGGGCCGAGGTGGATACAGGAGGTACACCACCTTCTCAGACTCCTCGGTAGCTAGTGGGTCAGATGGGGAATCAGAAAGACCAGGCACTAGCACCTCGGAACACACATACCCCGAATACCAGACACCTTTTTTAGGGGAGGGACCATGGCCAGAATATCGGGGGAGAGGCTGTCCCTGGGGATGACCCAGGGCACAGAGAGAACCCACATGGAACAGGGGCCGGGGGAGAATGAAGAAACAGGTGCACTTCCCACAGGAAACTCATGGAGAAATCCAGACCAGACTGCAACACTACAGGTGGTGAATGCACCACTGGTTAGACCTGATAGCCCCTTGATAAATCTGTCTGACTATGTTCTCAAACAAGAGGAGAGAATGGTTTTGGAAAAAGGCTTATCATTTGTACCAACCACACTACCCAACACCTTTAACCTTAAAGTTGAGCTACACCAGTTCTTTAGAAAGGTACGCCTTAAACACTATTTTAAGAAGGTACCCTACAAACCTACTTTCTCCAGCACTGGATTACGACCACCTTCGACCTTCACTCCACCATCACATTTTATGTCACACAGGATCTTAGCCTATGAACAGGTGGTCATGAGAGATATCAATAAGATTCTGTCAGAAAGACACTATATCATATACAACACTTCGAGGCAAGAACGTTTAGCCCTGGAATCCCTGAAGAGTAATCTGGACATAGTGATCCAACCGGCCGATAAGGGTGGGGCTCTTGTCATCCAGAACTTGGATGACTATAAAAAGGAGATCTTGACACAGTTAGGTGTGGAAGGGAATTACACCAAACTCAGATCTGATCCCACCAAGGAAATTGCCAATAGCATAAGATTAGTCACTGAGAAAGGACTGGAGGAAGGTTTCCTTTCAAAACATGAATATGAGTATCTGAACAACAAGCAGCCTAGGATGCCTACGATATACACACTTTCAAAGGTACACAAGTGTCTAACCAATCCACCAGGGAGACCCATTGTCTCTGGGTGTGGTTCAGTCTTGGACGCACTGTGAAAATACACAGACGTATTCCTCAGACCCATTGCAGAACAAACATGAGCATATTTGAGGGACACTATGCAGACTATCAAATTAGTGGACAACCGCCCTGTCAACGTGAATGACCATAGCTTGGTCACCATGGACATAACGTCCTTGTACACCAACATCCCCCAAAGAGCGGCACTGGATACTATCAGGACGGTCCTGGAGGGCCTCCCCAGACCCTTCCAGGTACCCACAGATTTTATAGTGAACCTCTTAGAGATCGCAATGACAAAGAACTTTTTTACTTTCAAGGTGATTTCTATTTATAGACCAAATGAGTGGCGATGGGTGCAAGTTTTGCACCAGACCTGGCAATAATTTTTATGGACAGTTATGAACACGCATATGTCCTCAGTGACCTCTACCCTACAGAAGGTGCATTGAGCTGTGGAGGCACTACATAGACAATGTCTTGATGATATGGCATGGTAATGAGCAACAACTCTCTGACTTTCACCTCTGGCTCAATGCACAATCAAATGACATCCAGTTCCCACTCAAGTTTAATAACAGAGTGATAAACTTTCTTGACATCTCTGTCAGGGAGGATGAGTGTAAGTTACACACCACCCTATTCAGGAAGACTAGTGAGAGAAACACTCTTCTGCAGTACTCGAGTCACCATCCCCGTAACCTCAGGGACAATCTACCTTTTGGTCAGTTCCTGAGGCTACGGAGGAATTGCACCCAGAAGCAAGACTTCTTCGAGGAGTCAGCAGACTTAATGGTACGCCTCTTGGGGAGGGGATACCCCAAGAGCCTCCTTAAAAAAGCCCGAAAACGGGCATGGTTCTGCCATAGGGAGTTTTTACTTGAACCCAAGCCCAAGACTAACTCTGAACAAGAACGCCTAGTGTGTGCTACTACTTTTTGCACTAGGAGTAACGAAATAAAAAAAATAGTCAATCACCACTGGCATCTAGTGGCGGATGAGATAGGGATCACGGAACTTTCCATGCATGCCTTTAAGAAAGGGAGGAATGTGAGGGATTACGTGGTTAAATCTCTCCTACCATTCAAATCCAGGGATAACCAGCAAACACTTTGGAATATTCCGCCCATAAAGGGGCACTACAAATGTGGACTATGCAAAGTCTGTCCCATGATGAAGGAAACCAAACAGTGTACCTACAACAACTACACCCACACACTACAGGAACACATGAACTGTAACTCTATGGGAGTCATTTATGCCATAGTTTGCCCTTGTGACTTCATGTACATTGGCCAGACTCTACAAAAAGTCAAGGCACGCATTCTGCAGCATTGCAGTAGAATAAGTTGCAATGTGCAGGGAGCACCCCTTGTGGAACACTTTAACACATTTGGACACTCGGCCGAGAGTCTGACGTGGTGGGTAATCGAGAAAGTCAGGATTAACCAAAGGGGTGGTAATTTTGCAAATACACTTAGGGGCCAATTCCGATCTCGGCCGGTAGAGCACCGAATCGGATTCGGCTTAACCGGATCCGATTCGGAGCCCTCTTTTCCGACCGATTCGAACGCGCGTCCGGCCGAGCGAGTACGATGCGAGCGCACGCGAAATCGCCGACCGACTCGTTCACGGGTCCGAACCGCACCGACCGACTCGCTCGGATTCGACTCGCACTGCGCGATGGAGACGTTCCCCGGCCGGGCAAGTACGATGCGCGCCTTGAGCTGTCCGACCGACCCGCACCGTCTGGCTCGAAACAGCTGTCGGAGCCAGACTTTGGGGGTCCGTGTCGGACCCCCCTGTACGCGTAGCCACGCGAGTCGCACACAGGGGGGACCCATGGGTCCCCCCTACCTGTGCGTGTGCGGCACGAACCGCATCGACGCGAACCCGCTGTAGGGGGCGCCCTCGTTCGCCTCGCACCCATTGAGTCAATGGGAGCTCGCGTACGCGTTGTACGACCGGCTCCCATTGACATCAATGGGAGTCCGACCGAATCGAGTCCGATAGCATGCGTGCACATCGTACTCGTTCGGTCGGACTGCTAGAGTCCGATTCGGTCGGAAATCTCTCCGGGTCCGGCTCGGTCGGGGAGATTTCCGGCCTGAATCGGAATCGGCCCCTAAGTGTCCGTGAATGTAAATGGATACATGTCTTTGACACTGTCATCAAGGGTTTGAATGCATATGAAGAAATTGCCAAACAAGTGGCAACACTGAACAATGGATAATATATGGCATGTTAACTGCAGTCTGTAACTGGTAATTCAATGTACGTCTTTGCCTACAGCACACGTGTAATTGAACTTTGTGTACATACATATATGTCACCTTTCACTGCACGCTACTGTTTTCATCACATATGTAAATAGTACACATTTTTAACCACTGTATATATTGTATAAATTTGCTTGCACCACAGTTATTAATTGCATTTCAGCATTGGCACGATATGATAAAACAGTTGCGATTTAATTATCTTCTGTTTGAGGGTTTTCTGTAATGGATTGTTGGAATGGCTTCAACATCCATTTATGTCATTATTCGTTATGTGAGTCAATTGTCCTCTGTTTGGATTTTTAAACCTCCGTGTTGTCTTGATTAGTCATGTTATCCAAACATTCACAATGTTAGTTTGCATGTTTTCTACAACGACTATAATTGCCGTAGTCATGTGGAAGAGTATCCTTCCCCTGAGCTACCAGACAGAGTCTATGTTCCATTGCCGGTAGGCCCATATGCGTCTGCAAGCAGCTACGTGGCGTACGGCAGCGTGCACACGTCTCCCAGCACCAGTTCCTTCTCAAATTGCCACGTTTGCTCACTTGGGTGTCTTGTCTCTCTACAGCGGCTGCTCTCTAACGGCGAAATAAGGTAATTGCCTATTTCTGAGGACCTCTGTTGGGTGTTCACACCAGGCAGACCTTAATTTAAATTAATACAGAGTCCCCCCCTTTTTCTGCTTTATTCTTTTAGATCGGCCTTGGGCGATTGATTCACCCTTCTAAAGGAGTTGACAGCCTCCATTAAATACATATGCGACACCGCAACTTCTGTGCGGGTGAGTGTTATCCCTATCTAGTTGCGTTGGGACATAATTCCATATGATTAAAGTTCATTAGCTCATGATGCGCACCTCTCTCTACAGACTACCCACCACTTGGGGCAGTGGCTGGACCATATCAACTCACACCTAAACATAGGTCAGTATATGTGACAATGGCTTTGCTTTCCCCTTTTTAAAATTTCCCCTCTTTATGGCACTAATTAGGTTATATGGTTATACCTCTAGGTTGCCCCTTCCTTCCCCTGTCCTGAGGAAGACCCGTGAGCTGAGGTTGTGAATTGCCCTCCATGCACCAGGGTCGAAACGTCGACACTCGTCCCCTCCCAGTGGGCCTGTACCCGTTATCGCCCCCACCCTACCCAATCCACAGATGATGTTTCTCAGTGCACCTTGTTTGAAAGAAATATGAACAACACCTAGAACGACCAGTAAGGGGCAGGCCGCCCTGACAAGGAACTGGCCTGACTACAAACTATAGCCAATTTTTCCATGTTGTAAAAATTACTGCAATTGACTCTCCCTTGGATGTAATTTTGAATCCCTTCTAACTTACTTTACCTGTCTTACACATGAGCACACCTTCCTTTCCCTCCCTTCTTGGAGCAACCTTTCATCTTGTTATTTACTGAATATGACGATTTGTTCATCTAAGGAGTACTTGTGAATAACAGAGTTCTCTTGACTTTAATTTAATAAGTGCCATTGTATTTGTTGAGAGTGCGCATATACTGTTTCTCTTGAAGAAAATTTGTTTGTACTTTATGACTACATGCAAATCATATGCATTTTTAATGTGTTTTTCGAATTAAGAATATAGAACAATTTAATTGTATGATAAATTGGTCTAGGACCAACTGTTTTCTATACCCCTCTGCTAATAGGAGCATGAAGTTTCAATAGCGCTATCCGGGGCCGACTCGTGTTCCAGATGAGGTCCCGGATCAATAGTTCTAGATCACGAAATACACTGTCCGGGACATAGACCGGAAGTTTGGAGAAGTAGTATAACAATTTCGGTAACACTACCATCTTAGACAGTGCTATTCTGCCCACCACGTTCAATGGGAGTGTCTTCCAAAACTGAATCTGTGCCCTGATGTCAGATATGACTCTAATCAGATTTCCCTCCAGGATATCAGTGGGATCTCTGTATATGAAAATACTAAGATAGCGGAATGTGGATGGGTGCCAGCGGAGAGAGAAATTGTTCATACGGACATTGGGATCAATGATTCCGTTCCGAAAGGGGTATAGTCCCGACTTTGCCCAGTTCACCCGGAGACCCGAGACCCTTTTAAAGTCCCGGAGAGTGTCTGCAATGGTAGCGGGGATGTCATGTAAATCCCTCAAGTATAGTAGCAGATCATCAGCATACAAAGAGACCGCGTGTAAGTTGTCCCACAACCGAATGCCCCAGTCTGCACCCTCCCTGCGAAGGCGTGCTGCCAGCGGCTCCATGGCAAGTGAGAAAAGGAGCGGCGATAAAGGGCAGCCCTGCCTAGTGCCTCTGTGTATCCGAATGCTGTCCGATATCAATCGGCCGGTCCGAACTCTGACAGAGGGCTGCATATATAGCAGCCGGACCATGTGTAGAAATGAGTTGCCCAATCCATACGCCTGCAGTACCTCGAAAAGGTACGGCCACTCTAGGGAGTCAAAGGCCTTTTCTAAATCTAAAACCAGGCAGCCGGGTCGGGCCAGATATCTGCTGCATAATGTTGCACCCTGAAGAGTCGGTGGATATTAAGGGCTCTGCTTCTGGTGGGGACAAAGCCATTTTGGTCCACGTGCACCAAGGTCCGTACTAATGGAGGCTGCAATAATGGAAGCTAGGATCTTATAGTCCGTATTGAGCAAAGCCAACGGCTTGTAGGAGCCCAGCGCTTCCGGGTTTCTGCCAGGTTTAGGGAGAGAGATCCACATTGCCTCATTTTGTGACTCAGAGAGAGCGGAATCCGCTATTGAGGCATCATAAATCTTCTTCAATTGGGGCGCCAAGGCCTCTGTATAGGCTTTGTAGAATTCCGCCGGTAGGCCGTCCGGACCAGGGGTTTTACCGGACGCCAATGTGCGTATACCTGCCCAGATTTCGTCTAGCAGAATGGGGTCATCTAATTCAGATCTTTGCTTGGATGTAATCTGCGGTAGGGCAATATCTTCTAGATATCGATGAATATCGTCAGGTGTGGATAAAATATGTGACTTGTATAAAGTAGTGTAATGGGCCGTAAATTCCCGGTGTATGTCCTGCTGGGAGTATATCATAGTGTCCTGTGTAGAGCGAAGTGAGGTGACGGGCAAGGCGGCGTCACATTGTCAGATCAGCCAGGCTAGGAGTCTGGCAGCCTTTTTGCCTGAATGATGTGTGCGTGCCGAATGCGCCGCATAATAAAGGCAGCGGAGTCTTTCCAATAATCGAGCATGTTCCTCCCTACTATGCATTAATCGCCTATGTGAACCCTCGGCTGCCCTTCTCTCGTGGGATGCCAATCTCCCCTCCACAACGGTATGGTCCTTCTCTAGTTGTTTACGCATGCCAGCCTGCTTACCCTGGCAGGGCCCCCGGATCACAGTCTTAAAAGCGTCCCACTCCACCAATGCTGACGAAGCAGTGCCTGCATTGTCCTCAAAATATTGTGCCACGGCCATGCCAGGTGCCTCCCGAAAAGTCCCATCCAGTAGTGTATCCGGTTGTAGGCGCCATCTTGGTACTGGAGACGTGCCACTGTTCCAGTCTAGTTGTAGGGTGTGGGGGTTATGGTCTGAGTGGGTCCTCCCAAGATATTGAGGCTCCGTGATCACCGTTAGGAGGTCATCAGATACCATTATCCGATCAAGACGGACATGGAGCCCATGGGCCCCAGAATAGAATGAATATATCTTGTCGTGTGGGTTCATGTGCCCCCACGCATCCACCAAGTGCCACTGTGCCGCCCAGTTATTTAGTGCCTTCATAGCAGTCGTCGTGGGTGCGCCAGGCAGAGGGGAAAAGGAGCGGTCTTGGGACACGTCAAGAACGCTGTTGTAGTCACCCCCTAGAATCATCGGGACCCCGTGCCAGACAGCTAACTTATTCGATAGGGTATCTAGAAAGGAAGCCTGTTCTGTATTAGGTGCGTATATTGATGCAATAATCACGGGCTGGCCATCCAACCTGCCCTTGACAATTACATAGCGACCCTCCGCATCAATGAGAGAGTCCTCTACGCGGAAAGGGGTGCCTGGCCTAATCCAAATTAATGTCCCCCTGGCGTATGCTGAGTATCCCGTGGCATGTAGCTGCCCTCTCCACCTTCTCTGTAAATGCTTTACTTCTGACCCTGTCAGGTATGTATCCAGATTAAGGGTGATCTGTATGTGGTGGCATTTAAGATATGAGTAAATGAGATCTACGGGAAAGACTGTGGATGCCTCTCACGTTCCACGTACCTATCTTGATAGGGGCCATGGTATCAGGGAGAGGTGAGTGTGCGGCCCGTGCAGGGTCCAGGGGCCATGGGGACAGGGGGGACACATACCAGGGGCAGTGACTGATTGCTGGCTAGCTGCATATACAATTCTCATTGAATGTCGACCCAGCGCGTGACAGACGATAAAACTACAACTAACTAAAACATACAATGCCAAAAGGGCGAGATTGCAACATGCAGTCTTCCAAACAATACAAGCAAACAACATTTTGTCAGAGACAAGGGGGGGGTCCCACACAGGCAGGGCGCATTTACAAAGCAATAGACAAATGAACCCCAACTCCCGGACATCTTCTCTCTGCAGTCCATAAAAGCCCACCTATACAGTAGAAAAATATCAACATTATGAACCATTTATAACAGAGTCCTGGTATACTTGCATGACCCACGATGTGTTCTAGACGCTGCATACACAGAGTTCAATATTGGAGACTAAATTATGCCGTCCGCGGTCTGAGGGGTGATCTCTGGAATATTATCTGAGTCGTGTGAGTTCAGGGTGCCACCGGATAGTTATCATTCACTTTCGCGCCCCTGCAAACTGGAGGTGGAAGATGCTTCGCCTGGAGCACCACTAATTTCAGCTGCCGCCTAAAGAGCATTACGTTGATCTTGGATCATCTGTTCAAGATTGGGACCGAGGCTCTGGGATAATTGGGTCTTTGTGCGTCTCCTTCCTGTTCTACGTCGTCGGGGAAGATCGCTGAGGCCCGTGTCAGCCGTTCCTGCCGCCGAGGAGGCACCTCCTGTGGAATCTCGTGTGTCCAGCCAATCCCCTGCTGCTCCCAGAGTGTCAAAGAAGTGGGTTTTGCCATTTGCGATCACCCACAGATGAGCTGGAAATAGCAGGGAGTACTTGAGATCCTGTTGCCTTAACCGGCACTTCACCGCCATGTAGGAGTACCTCTGTCTCTGTACCAGCGCCGTGTAGTCAGGGAAAAACATGATTGTATGGTTCTCCACTTGTACGTTATGTAATTTCCTGGTTTCCTGAAGGATGGTGTCCCTGTCTCTGTAGTTCATCACTCGTATCAACAGTGGTCTGGGGTTAGTTCCCGGGGGAGGGGTGGTTTGGCCGGAACCCTGTGTGCGCGTTCAATGACAAAATGGGGGGAGAGTGTCTCCTCCGGCAGCAGGTCTTGTAGCCAGGATTCAGCATAGGCTACCACGTCCCTCCCTTCTGTGCCCTCCGGAAGGCCCAACACACGCACGTTGTTTCATCTTGACCGCCCTTCAGCATCTTCGACGTGATGTTCCAAGAAATCCACCCGTTCAGCAAGGTCGTTAATATGTTTCTCCGCAGCTGTCGCCTGTGGGGAGATTATCGCCATGGTGGCCTCCACCGCAGATGTCCTATCCGCAAGCTTGCGGTGGTCTGCGTGTAGGAGGTTCAAGTCAATGGCCACCTTATCTACTTTGTTTTCGAGGGCGGTGCGTGTCTGTTCCATAGTCGCTCCCAGTTTCTCCACCGCTGCCAGGACAGCATCTAATTTGCTGGACATCGGGTCAGTTGTCACCTCCCCGGACATCCTGTCGGACTGGACGTGTGTCAGGGGGGGCTGAGTCGGTAGGCCCCCAGTGCCAGTCCGAGGCCGGCCCCTGTGTGACATAGAGGTATTGTGGAGCATGTGGTGGCAGCCACCTCAGTGCGCCGGTGCAGATAGAGCAAAAAGGAACTCACTCCCCAGTCCAGTCTGTCAACGAAGCGGTACGTTGAGGGAAATAGCTAGGCTCAGCCCAGCCGTACTGGTCCAGCCGTAGGACGCCTTTAGTCCCACGTAGTAACGCTGTCCCCTGTGATGGAGGGGCACCAACACAATGAGGTTCCTGCTCATATGTTGCACGGTGGATAGCTCACGGGGTCATGGGAGCAGGAGCCAAGGCATCAAGAGTTACCGCCCGGTGCACTGCTTACTGCCACAGATGTCAGGCCTGTGTCCTCCTGCGCTATCTCTGGCTCAACACTCGTGCCCCAGGCGTCTGTAGTACCCCTCCACCAGCAATGGGCACCTGCCTGTTTCGTGGTGCCTCCAGTAATCTTTCGCTTGCCCCTGCAGGAGCCGCGCGGGTAACAGGAGTCACCGCCAGCCACCGGACCTCTGGTCCGCCATTTTGGGAGCCGTACACACCAGTGGCGGCTCGCATAGGGCGTGCTGCGGGACGGTGAGGCGGGGAAGGGGCAGTAAACACGGACATACGACGGAACAAAGGAACGTAATAATTACTTTCCTCCGTGCCGTGTGGGCAGCAGAAATCACCGCCAGCCACCGGGTCACTGGTCCGCCATTTTGGGAGCCTTACACGCACTTAGACTCCGTGCGCTGACAATGTCTCCAGGGCGTCAGCCTTCGCTCCGGCAGGGTCTTCGAGGCCCCAGTCGACCCCCAGAATATGCTGTTCTCTGCACCAGGCCCCAGGGACAGAAGGATCCGGTGCCTCCGCTCTCGCCCGGCGCCACGGCGCGCTGGGCGGGGCCTGTCCCCGACGTTTCCTGTGAGCGGCTGCCAGGCTCACCGCACCTCTGGCCGGGCGCCTCCTCCGCTGTTCAGCCGCGGTTTCGGTTTTTCGCAGCTGCGGTGGCCCCAAATTGCACAGCGTGCCGCGGGTCTTGTCAGGACTCGCAGAGCACATCTGACTCCATTGCTTGCGTGGCCATGCCCCCTTTCTAAAAAGTCTTCATGATTGGCAGTGGTCGACGTACAGGTTTTCTAAGGCAAATTTAATAGCAACACCAAAGTGTGAACTCCAGGGTCCCAAGAGAGACGTAGTGCATATCCTCTGGACATGTCCAGGGATACATGCCGATTACAATTTAATCTGGGGATTTAATCTGGGGCCAAGCGGATAGCCCGTGGATGATCAGGAAAATTGATTTTTCTCTCTGGTAGCGAGTATTAAATATTAAGGGTCCATTAAGCACCATTTGGTGTACTGTATGCATGTTTAAAGATGATCCTTTATGGTAAGTGGCATTGATATAGGAGGGGGTTGGGAGGAGCGCTTTTCCCTTTATGCAGACGACATCCTACTTTATGCCCACAGACCTAGACAAACATTCCATAGACTCATCCACATTATACAGTCTTTTGGTGCGTGCTCTGGGTACCGCATCAATTGGGATAAATCCCTGGTGTTCTCGCTGGCAGGAGCACCTCCTGTGTTGACGTCAGCGTGCAAAGACCTGGTGCACAAAGAGACTTTTAAATACCTGGGCATTTGGATTACCAAATCGGAGGGGGAATTTATGCAATTAAACGTACACGCACTTACTGTACGCACTACAGAACACTCACTTTCTGATCCCGGAGGCCTTCTTTCGTGCGATTGAGTCAGAGCAGCGTACGTTGTTGTGGGGGGGGGGGGAGTCCCAGAATCGCCCTGCGGAAGCTACAACGGGGGGTGTATGAGGGAGGGCTGGCGGTACCAGATATTAGAAAGTACTACTGGGCGACACAGCTTGCAAATGTCAACGGGTGGGTTTTCTCTTCGAACGAGGAGCCTGCATATCGGGTCGATCGAAAGGCCTTGGGGAGGGGCAGTTATCTCTCTGCACTCTACACAAAAAGAAGGGGTAACAAGTCCCTCCCTATCCACACTTGGACGGTGGTTGCAGTATGGCGGAAGGCAACCAAGATGACAGGGTGGGAGGATAAACTAATGGAGCAAACCCCGCTATGGGAGGGGGATTTTCTGGCTGAGACAGCACGCCTCAAGGGCCTTCATAGATGGAGCAATATAGGCATAGACCTCTTGGGTGATGGGGGCGTGGCCAAGCCGGCTACGATGGCAGACGTGCCCTGCTGAGGCTCCGCATTCGGGCTAACATATCGCCCGTTTCCCGACATCGCTCTGGACTGCTGAGGCGACATCCAAGTGTTGGAATACATGCTACATCCAACAATGCCCCCCAAATCCCAACATTCGGGGGCACTCCCAGCAGAAAACCGGAAAATTGAACCCAGACTCTTGGCGGCAAGATGGTGCCCGCCCACTCCTGACTGCAGGCCCTGAGTGACCGGACCTGTACCACGGGACGTACGCCTGAGACGGGAGCAGGAAAATAACCGCGGACATAGCGACGCCGAAAGGCCATCCCGGCACTGCCGATAATTGGCGCTAGCCCCAGAATCACGCAGGAAGACGGGCATCGACGACAGCGACGGGTGCCTGCCCGCCGTTTCAGCCGCTACGACCTCTGTCTATCAACTACACGGACCCGCGATACCACCGAGCGGGGACGGAGGTGCAAACTTCTGCCTGCAGTGACCCAGGGACAGTAAACCGACTACCACCCCCGGCCGAAGCAGAAAATTACAGGACAGCCCTTTATTGGTGTCGCCTGGACCTAACATGGCGCTCAGGACTCGCAACGAACAGCGAGATTGAGGGCGAGTCTCGGGAGGCTCTTACGGACACGCAAAGTTAGCGGGACAGAGGTGAGAGAAAGGATTCCCCGCATCGGGAGGAAATATAAAAGCGACCCCCCCTCCCACTACGGCAGGAACTTCGCGCAACCGAGATAGCCGCTGCCTGACTTTAACATGGCGGCTCTGTAATCCTTGCTGCACCTCCATCAGCCTACACGCTAAGCCAAAGGTGAGGCGCGCGAACTGGCTGCCAGATCACCCGCGACCCCCGCAACGGCTTCTCCCCCGACATCAATACTCGCAGTACATCACGCCTCTCCCAGAAGCGCCCACCCTCTTCCACACTCGTAGGGAGGCGAGCCAGGCATTGGAGCAACCGGAACGGAGATTTCCCCCCTCCCAGACGCTCACCGACCTACTATACACCCCAGACCCTGCCGGGCGAGTGCCAGCCTTCCACCGGGACCATCTAGCCCAGCATCGGGACGTTTCAACAGCGGGCCACACACCCCACAACCTGTGACAACACTCGCTATCCGTGAGGCCTACTCAGTCACTGCAATGGGGAAACCGAGAGCATCACAGCATACCACAGTGCCCGAGACTGCTCCGGAAAACATGCCCAATACCCGGACATGGGCCACATCTACTGCGTCACAGCCTGACCCGTCAATTTCGGACAAGCTGGATCAGGTATTGACAGCCATTGAACACTCCAGGATCTCCATGGAGGAGCGACTAGGCACCCTCGCAACAGATATCAGCCTTATCCGGGACGATCATCGCAAACTAGCCGACAAAGTGAAGGAGGGGGAGAAGACACTAGCCGATCTGCAACCTACCATCAAGGTACACCAGAAGACGCAACAAGATGTCCTGAACCGCCTGACCACCATGGAGGCACGTGCGGACGATTTAGAAGGGCGCTCGAGACGCTGCAACATCCGCGTGCTGGGTCTCCCGGAGGGAATTGAAGGCTCAAACCCGCTGGAATACATAGAAACATGGGTGAAATCCTTCACCCCCACAACTAACAGGACAGCATTCTTCTCCATTGAACGCGCCCACAGGGTTCCGGCTCGCAAACCTCCACCAGGAGCCGCCCCCAGACCAATGCTGGCGAAATTCTTACACTTCTGAGACCGTGATGCGGTACTGCGAGCAGCCAGACAAGCAGGCCCTCTGCACGTAGAAAACAAACAGATAATGATATTCCCGGATTACGCACGAGCGGTGCAACAACAAAGGTCATCGTTTCTGGAAGTAAAACGTCGACTACAAGCGAACAATATACAATATTCCCTGCTCATCCCAGCCCACCTCAAAATTCTCTATAATGGCTCAGCTACCTTTTTCACGAACGCCGAAGAAGCACACGAATGGGTGGACCACCACTGCACGCAACAATCCAGACCTGAAACCGCACGCGGCCCGACTTTCAAATCGCCACGCGCCAGGGGGCGCAACTCGAAATAGTAACGCGGCGGGGCAAAGAAAGTGGTTGGGACGGGCACCCAAGACGCTCCGGACCTAGAACAAATTATGAAGGAGTGACGCAAGGTCTTACAAGCGGTGATTGACCTACAGACCTCCCCCCTTCCGGAAGACATAGATCGAGCCCTACACATCTTTTCCTCAGAGGGGGAGGACGACAGCGACGGAACACTTTCTGGAGTAGATTCAATTACGCCTCCCAAGGTCACCCCCAGACAGCTGATGCCATGTTGGATGGACAAATGAACACCCTCTCTGCATGAGATGATTCACCGACAACTCTACATGATCTGCGCAACCTGAACTTACTCATGGAGCGCACGTGACAATAGACATGACCCAGCACGCCCCAGGCGACGCTCAATGATCCTGCAAAGGCCCGATCAGCGAAACGCCTCGCATACACGCACTGCCACCCCCACCACATATTGTTGTACTCTCCTCTTCCGAGAGAGTAGGTTTGGACGTATCGTTGACAGCGATGGGTCCTAGGCATTGGGAATGTTTCCCGACCCCAGTTTTACAGTTTACTAGCCCTGTTCAGAAACACCCCGCCCCCTCATGGAAATTCACACAACAGGGTACCCGAAACACGTGTATGGGAGACACGGGGTATTATATGTGTCCCTCACACTACCGGGGAACCGTCGGTCACTATACTATAAAAAAAGATGATCCATTATTCTCAAAACGTTAATTTCTGTTCAGACGATTACCTATGTGATACTGTTGATTGTTTTTAATAACCCAATAAAAACAATTTAAACAGAAAAGACATGTTTTTAAATCGACGGCCAGTGAAGATCTTTTAAGTGGCTCTTGATAGAGGCACAAAGGTTTAGAATGAGTATGAGCTGGGTGACAGTATTTTCCACGATTTGTACTCTCTGAAGGAGCTAGGCAGATATTCGAAGAAAAAGAGAGTTTAGATAGTCAAGATAGGAACCTGGGCCGCCACCTTATGAGCTGCTAGTGGCAGAAAGGGGATGACGATGCTAAGCATTGTGAGCAACAAAAACAGCAGTGGCGGTTGGCACCGATCGGGGGTGGCGAGGCGGGGCAGGGGCGAGGGGGGGGATGTAAAAAATAAATAACTTACCTTATCGCAACCGCGTCTCTCTTCTGCGTCGGGACTCACCGAATAGGAACCAGGAAGCACCCAGGCTCCCCTGACCAATCACAACGCTGTGATGCAGCTTTGTGATTGATCTGAGCACTGTGCTTCGATACTCAGATGGGGACTGGGGGCCTGCGCATGTTCTCAACGCAGGCTGTAATACAGCCTGTATGGAGAACATGGGAAGTGCGCTTGACTATTTGGCTGGACCCAAAGGGCCGGCCAATCAGTCATTGCACACTTGGAGGGGACAAACCACTCCCCCCCTACCGTGCTCTGAGAGCAGAGCAGCCCTGCCCACCAGCAAAGCAGCACGGAAACATAAAATGATAATAACTTTGAGTTATTAGCATTTTATGTTTCCTTTATTTACACTGCTTAAAAGCAGTGGGGCGACACTCCTCCGCCTTAGCGGAGGAGCTGCCACTGAAAGACAGACTGCTGCTACCTGGCCGATCTGTGAAGAACAGGGGAGCATGTGATCAAAGATAACTCCTAGATTTCTGTCTGAGAGAGCAGACGAGGGAGAGGGACTGAGGTCAGCTGACCACAAGGGTAAAGACCAGATGGAAGTAAAGTTACCAAATAAGAGGACTTCAGTCTTTTCTACTTTCAAACGTAAACAACTCTGCTGCATCCATCTGGCATCCTCAGACATACAGCTATTGAAATTCTTTGAAGTCAAAGCTATATTGTCTGAGCTTGAGATGACAATCTGTGTAGTTGGCATAAGACATAATGTCATATCCCTGAGGTCTGACAAGAGCAGCCAAGGGTGAGACGTAAGACTTAAAAAGTGTAGGGCTAAGTATCAGGAGCATTGTGGGACTCCTCAATTTACATCTTTAGGCAAAGAACAGAATGGGGGTAATGAAATGTTTTGGTATCTAGCCGTTAGGAATGAGAATAGACATTTAAGGGCTGATTAAGATGCCTAGGTGAAACAGAATCAATATAAATAAAGGATAGGAGACACTGTCAAATCTAGTGAAGAGACCCAAGAGGATCCAAGCAGCCTAGCCTCCATCTGTCACTGAAAGGACTGTGGGCAGGGCGAAACTCGGTACTGGGTCTAGAAGAGATTGAACTTAAAGGTAGTTGCTAGTTAATAGCCTCTTCAAGAAGTTTGAAAGAGAAAGGAAGTACAGCAATGGTCTGATAGTTACTGAGAATAAAGGGATGAGCGTTGGGTTTTCTGAGAAGCAGGCTTCCAATTGTCGGGATCGGGGCTCACTGTAGACAAGTGGTGTACAAGTCACAAATAGAAGAAAGGATGACATCTAATGAAAATATGTGTGGAGGACACAGACCCAGAATGTTTGTTTGCACACTACTGATAATGTATGCATATTCTAAGGTCATGACAGCCTGCATGGACAGATCCAAGTTGCTTAAAAATGATGTATGAATTCTATAACTGCCACGCCAGCTCTTGCCTGGGCTGGAACACTGTCAACTTCAGACCTACTTCTGCCTTGTTGGGCCTCATCAGTGAGATGCAGCTTGTGTCCTATGGCATGGGGTGGGACACATGTCTAGGGACACATACCTACATTAACTAGCACATCTTAAGACAATTTAAGTTTTGAATCATCTAAACATGGTTCAAGATGAGGCTTTATGTAAGTTGTTCAAGAAGGGCAAATATTCAGTTCATAAATGTCCTGCCTTTATAAAGGAAAGCATGGTTGCAGAGAGTTGAGGTACTCAAATCGGTAATCTGATGTATACCTGAGACATTGAAGTTGAATTGATGTTAAAGAGCAGCCAAACCCTTTCAAACATTAACAATCATATATGATATATAATGATACAAAGACCTCTATTAGTTAAAGGGGCCATCCAGTGTAATGTAGAAAAGCAATTTGTTTTCCCAGTCTTACATCCCTAAACAATCACCAACAATAGGCATTGTAGAATGTTGCCATGTTTGGTGATGTCAGATGGAGATTTGAGATGTATTGTGGCATCATTCACTGGATGCCCCTATTAAATACTCTGGATACCTCGGACGGTGTGTGGTAGTGTCCTGCTTCTTTTTCAAGTGACCGGTCAGGGAACCTCCTCCTGAAATACATAAAATGACTATTGACACAAGGGCTTATTTGTTCAAAGGTGTTTACTGAGTATGTTCTTTATTAAACGTTTGGCCCTTAGGTTACTGCCACAGCAGGAAGGTCCTGTTAGGGTCCATTCTCCACCAACTGTAATCAACTCGCAGGCTCCCCCAGCACTCAGACACCAAGATGTCAAGCATTATCACATTCTCACAGCATCCATTCTCAACATTCACCAGCATGCCTACTCATCAAATGAATACAGACACATCTTATAATTATAGTGAAGGAATTCCATCCCCATCTGCCAGCTCCAGGACCATCACTACATCACAGTAACTCTGTATATAACTCTTTGACTACTTCATGAACAAAATCAACACCATCTACAATAACTTTGCGCCCCAGCCGGACATTTCTACCTTCAAAGCCCTCTACTTTGCTGACATAAACACCTTGGAAACCACACCGACCTGCTGGCCAGAGATCACTAGAATGGAAACCACTACCACCATGCGCTCCATCCACTTGCAGCCCCTTTGGACACCTGTCCACACTACATCTTCGCCAAAGAACTTGACCCCATCTGCCTAGCCCTCACACCCATCCTTAACGTCTCACTGTCTGCTGCCACTTCCCTGATGCCTGGTAACATGCCATAGTACCATGGCCCTACTCCCATACCCACCCAAGGAACTTGAGAAGCTCATCAATGCCAGACTAGCCAATTACCTTAACGTGAACAACAAAATGGACCCTTCCCAATCTGGATTCATACCCAACCCCAGCACAGAGGCGGCCCTCATCACCCCTGCCACAAAAATCTGCCTCATCATGGACAAAGGAGCTATAGAATCACTCATCCCACTATATCTCTCAGTAGCATTCAACACCATCTCCCACCCTATCCTCATTTAATTCCTCCACTAGACCGAATTTGTGGCACATTTCTGGCACATTGTTGGATCAGCTCTTTCCTCTCAGTACACACCCAAACAATCAGTATAGCCCCCTACACATTCAACAACTCCAACATGATCTGCAGATTCCCACAATGGTCCTCCCTGAGCCCCACTCTCTTCAACATCTACATGACCCCCCTCACCAGCATCATCCGCTCCCATGGATAAGCTCCCTACCCATCCAATGCTGCCAAGAACCTGTGTATCATGATTGCCAGCCAAATCTCTGTGACCAATCAAGTCAACTCTGTCACCACCACCTACTTCCACACCCGCAAAATACTCAGGAAAGTATTCAAATAGCTCCCTTTTGGCACCCATGGATCAATCATGCAAGCCCTTGTGACCAGCAAGCTTGTCTTTGGCAATGCTCTCTATGTGAGAATCGCCGCCCAACTCCCCAATAGACTCCAAGTAATAAAAACACAGATACTTGACAGTCTCAAACTCCCACATTGCACCCACATATCCAATCACCTCCAGGACCTCCACTAGCTCCCAATCTAACGGGCCCTTTTCGCACTCCTCACACACACCTACCAGGTACTTCACAACCAGAAAAGCGAATCAAATGAAATCTACAGTCCATAATCCTCTTAGTCCACCTGCTGAGCAGCACTGGTAAAAAATTGTTTCTTAGCTGAGCTGAGCATTTCACAATGACTCATGAAAGTTGGCTTATTGTAGGCAAATATGAATCTGGCAAGAAAGGCATGCTGTAAGTAAAATGCATGTGCCGTGAATATAAAATGCATGTGCTGTGAATATAAGTTTCAGAGCAGCTTCTGTGGCTTTCAGTTTCCGGAATAGCAGGTGGTAAGGGCATGTCGGACTTCAAAGACGAGGCAGACCGAAAATCTGCCAGGAACTACAGCGATGGTGGACCTTCGCTGTGGTCTCATTAATGTTAGATCCCTAGCTAAACATAAATACGAAATAGCAGGACTTATTTCAAATTATAAATTGGACGTGTTATTCCTCACTGAAACTTGGGCTGACGCAGCGTCGGACAGGGACTTCATGACAGCGGCACCTCCTGGATTTCTATCATTTAGGCTTGATAGACCCCTTAAGAGGGGAGGAGGGCTGGCCATCATTTACAGAGAAAAACTTGGAGCTAAATTCATTTCAGCCTTGAACCCTCACTGTGAAGCGGTTTATTTTGCCTTAGAAATCAATTTAAAAAAACCTTTTAGTGGCATTCTTTTATATCGCCCCCCGGGGTCACAAAGTAGCTTCAGTAGTAATATCCACTCACTTTTAGAATCCGTGCTAAGCTCAAATAAGTTCACTATTTTGGGTGATTTTAATTTTTATTTAGAAGATGAGTCAGATAATGACACAATAGCCCTTTTAGATACACTAGGGACTTTAAGACTAGCACAAATGGTGCACAAACCCACTCATGAAGCAGGGCATATGCTAGATGGTATTTTCACCTCTGAACCAACATTTACAGTAAAATAGGCCCATCCTTTATCTTGGACAGACCACTCTGTTATTTTGTTCGACTTTAAATCCCCTGAAGTACCCGTAGTGGTACACTCTAGGTCACATCAGACAGTCTATGAAGCTTGGAATGAAATTGATTCTGGGAACCTCTTGATTCAGCTTAACAATTCCCAACCTACTATCAACGCAAACCCAGAGTTGGCAGTTAGAGAATATACAGAGTGGCTTAACGCAGCTTTCACGTAACAATTCCTAAAAGAGCTCAGTTAATCGTAAATCGTCCTCTGAGCCTTGGTTTTCGGAGGCACTGAGGCTAGAAAAACAAAATTGTAGAAGACTAGAAAGACGCTGGAGGGCGCAATATGATGAATTAGAAAAAGAAAACTATAAATTAGCATTATTAAAATACAAAACCCTGCTAATTAATGAAAAAGGGGCTTTCTACTCAAGGCAGTTAGAAAGAGCTAAGAATTTGTCTAAAGAATTATTTCAGGTAGTTAATAAACTTACTTCCTTACTTAGTAAAACCATCAAAGAGAGTAGTCAAAGCTTCTGTGATAATATTGCTAACACATTTAGGGACAAAGTCAATAACATCTATGATCAATTTGAGGCCACCACTTGTTACGTGCTAAGTGAGGAACTAGCTAATATCAGCTCAGGTCAAAATGTGTTTTCATGTTTCACTCCGGTATCAAGTGAGCAGGTAGGAAAGCTCATTTTGGAAGCTAAATCAGGATCCCCATTGGATCCCTGTCCCCCCTCAGTGCTGAGAAGCATAGCCAGCAAAGTATGTTCCGTTCTTACAGAAATGTTTAACGCCATGTTTAAATCTGGAGTTTTTCCCACTTTATGGAAGGACGCATCTGTCCTCCCTTTGATTAAAAAACCTAATTTGAACGCGTCCAATCCAAGCAACTATCTTCCCATCTCTAGGCTGCCTCTGCCTGCCAAAATAGTTGAGAAAGTTATGAACCTCCAGCTAGCTCAATTCATTCATGACAATGACTTGCTTGATTCCTCTCAATTTGGATTCCGCCCGGAACACAGCACGGAGACTGCATTAATCAAGGCTACAGAGGAGATTAGGGCAGTGATGGGCAAAGGTGGGGCTGCGGCCCTAATTCTCCTCGATTTATCAGCAGCGTTTGATACTGTAGATCACAACCTGTTGAAACTACGGCTAAAAAAACTGGGTGTAAAAGATTCTGCACTCTCCCTGCTATCTTCCTTTTTGACGGACACAAGACAATCAGTTGCACTTGACCATTTGAAATCAGCACCTTATGTGTTGCCTTGTGGGGTTCCACAGGGTTCATCTTTAAGTCCGTCACTTTTTAACATTTATGTGTCGGAACTAGCTCCCATGAACCAACAATTTGGGTTTAGTTTGACATCCTACGCAGACGACACACAGATTGTGGTGGCTGCCGATAAAAATGAACCCTCCTCCTCGTGTCAGTTTCAACACTGTATGCTAAAATTAACAGCTGGATAAGCAAGCATTGTTTGAAGCTTAACTCGGACAAAACCGAGATAGTGATCTTTGGCAATCTCCAACCTACATGGGATGCCTCATGGTGGCCTGCAGAGTTAGGAGAATTGCCTAAACCGGTATCCAAAGCTAAAAACTTAGGGGTTGTCCTTGATAACAAATTGTCCTATTCACATCAAATAAATGCTATTGTTTCTGCCACCTTCTATTTAATTAAGAAATTAAAGAAAATCCTTCCTTATATCCCGATTAACTCCAGGAGGACAGTTGTGACTGCACTAGTATTATTTAAGTTGGATTACTGCGACGGTTTGCATCAAAACATGCAGTCAACACCTAAAAAGTTGCAGATGATACTAAATGCAGCCGTTAGAATGACGATTCTCCAATTATTATGCTGAGAGAATCTTGATTTCATTAAAGACAAACAGAGGCTAACATTATGCATATACTTTTATTTGCTGCCCCAACATAATGTTCTTTAAAGGGCTGCATGTTGGGGCAGCAAATAAAAGTATATGCATAATGTTAGCCTCCGTTTGTCTTTAATGAAATCAAGATTCTCTCAGCATAATAATTGGAGAATCGTCATTTCATTACAAGACCGGAGGCTACCATTATGCATGTGCAAAACACTGCTAACATGCTCTATTGGTCTTAAATAACATTTTGCAAAGGTGTTAGCGTTTGACCAATCAGCTGTTCTAAGATTCTCCATAAGGGATCCTCCTGACAAAAAAGCCTTACTAGACATTGCCCCTCTAGAAGAGTGGGCTCCAAATCTAGGCAGGTCTATGCCAGCCTCACTCATTATGGTACGTATCCATCTAGCTAGAGTTGCTGATGAGACTGGTTTATGGGGTTTGACATAAGATAAAAGCAGTTGATCAACTCCACTCTTTCTAAATTCTGCAATCTTGTTATCATAAACTTTCATGCATCTTACCACACATAATTTTTCACAGTCATTGAAAAAGGGGTAGAAAACAGAATCAGACAGGGGTCGATCCGATTCGGGCCGGAAAACGTACCGACCGACTCGGTGCGGGAATATATTCCGACCGACACGTACCGGTGCTGCCCGACCCGCCTAGTACGATGAAATGCGTGCAAATTCCGACCGACTCGTACGGAACACAAGCCGAACGACCGAACCGCGCGGAAAACAGCTATCAGACTGGAAAACCACGCGAATCTAACCGACCGACATGCACCATGAATGAACCTGAACGAAACGTACCCGCGAAGTCCGACCCGCGCAGTACGATGCAACGCGTGGAAAACCCGACCGAGTCGCACGGAGTTCAAGCCGTACGAATGACACGCATACAAAACAGCGAGCCGAAGCAACTCAATACTCCGCGACCGACTAGTACGCCGCACATGAAACACAGCACAAACACAGCGTGAACGACTCGGAGAAGCTCGCACGAGACAACTGCAGCGTCCGACTCGGTCAGAAGAACGTCTCCTACATGCACAAAAAGTACAAAGGGAAAAATACAAAAAAAAGGCCAAACAAGCAATTACAAAGCCAATAAATACTGGGGGAAACAGGGAACAAAGACACACCCACAACTCCACCCCATATAAAGGCCACAAATCCCTACCATGATCCTTTGCAAATTCAACTGACCTGCCAGCACAGAACACCAACAGACAGCAACCACAGACACACTCACAACTCATCCATCACACAAGCCACACACCATCAGCACCTCAACAAATAGCACCCTCACATACACCCAGCAAAACGTACACCCACACACCCTCACTTGCACACCCACACCCACATCAATCACCACCACCACCCATCACCATGCCCCCAAAGAAGAATCCAAAGTTCCTAGACAGTGAATTGGAAGTCCTGGTAGATGAGATCCTCAGGGTAGAGCCACAGCTGTTTGGTACATTGGTCCAACAGACACCCATGTCGCAGAAAACCAAGATGTGGGAGAGGATCGTCGACAGGGTGAATGCACAATCACCATGTTTGCGCACAAAGGAAGACATCCAGAACAGGTGGTATGATGTGCGCAGGAGGGTCAAGGACCTACTAAAGAAGGATTACGCCTTGAGCCAACACACCGGCAGTGGCCCTCCTGCCAAACCAGTATACCTCAGGCCCTGGGAGGAGAAATTGCGGGCCATCCTACCACCAGTGAGCGTATATGGACTATCAAACATCCCAGAGCCTGGTGAGTACACAACCAATATACCCAATATCGTGTGACAATATACACACATCACTGTCAAGTGGATCGTCAAACCATGCACCCTTAGCAAATCCACAGCAACAAAAACAGAATCATCCCAAGATGTGTATGTCAGTCAGATAAACACAATACATGCCATTTCATAGTGATATATAACTGTGTCATGACATGTACAAACCCAACAACAAATAAAGCTAGGCAGTGGCTCAAATCTAACCAACAAACACAGTCAGATATGTAGCCACCACTGGAACACAACCTCACAGGGAAGCCCACAGAAAGGAAGGAATCCTGTGTATGCTGGTCAAGTCAGTGTAGCCAATAGCATGATGGGAGTTGTAGTCACAGATATTGCTCACCCTCACAATTCGCCCATCAACACCACTCTGAACCATGCTCACATCACAGGGAGTGGAAAACAACTGACAAGATGGCTGACACTGGCTACTGCTGTGGGGAGCACAAGGCCCTGCTGAGAACTGGGCACCAACAAACAGCAGGACACCACTGACTGACATCCTGAAAGCCAACTTGCACTCCCTCAATGGAAGCACGTTCCATGGTGGGATATCTGGCTGGGTGGGAAGGAGGACTGACAGCTCTGACCATAGTTACCAGCAGCCTTTCTCACACACACCCTTAACACAAACTACACACAACTCACCTGGGAGAATGCATTGCCTCACACTAAAAATAAATATCCCACAAAGAACCACCACCCTGGGTTATGCTGTGGGAAGCACAGGGACACACATGGGACTTGTAGCCAAACAAACGCCAGGACAACACTGTCAGCCATCCATTCAGCACAGGCACACTACCCCACAGGGAAGCAGAGTCAGAAGGAAGGAAGTATGGGCAAGCTGGGAAGGGGGTGTAGGCAATAGCATGATGGGAGTGGTAGTCACAGCTCAACATCCCCCATCCACATGGCCCAGCAAGCTCACACTGAAGCATGCACACCTCACAGGGAGTGAAAAGCCACATCAAAGATGTCTGACACTGGTGCTCTGTTGTGGGGAGCACAAGGCCATGCTGGGAACTGGCCACCAACCAACAGCAGGACACCACTGTCAGCCATCTTGCCATTGCTGTTACACTCACACACAGTGAAGTCCACTCAAAAGGAAGGAATAATGGGCATGCTGGGAAGGGGTGTAGGCAACAGCATGATGGGAGTGGTAGTCACAGCTCAACATCCCCTACCCACATGGCCCAGCAAGCTCACACTGAAGCATGCACACCTCACAGGGAGTGAAAAGCCACATCAAAGATGTCTGACACTGGTGCTCTGTTGTGGGGAGCACAAGGCCATGCTGGGAACTGGCCACCAACCAACAGCAGGACACCACTGTCAGCCATCTTGCCATTGCTGTCACACTCACACACAGTGAAGTCCACTCAAAAGGAAGGAAGTATGGGCATGCTGGGAAGGGGGGTGTAGGCAATAGCATGATGGGAGTGGTAGTCACAGCTCAACATCCCCCACCCACATGGCCCAGCAAGCTCATACTGAAGCATGCACACCTCACAGGGAGTGAAAAGCCACATCAAAGATGTCTGACACTGGTGCTCTGTTGTGGGGAGCACAAGGCCATGCTGGGAACTGGCCACCAACCAACAGCAGGACACCACTGACTGACATCCTGAGAGTCAACCTGAACCCACTGCAAGGGTGGCATGCTTCATGGTGGGATAACTGGGCTGGGGGAGAAGAAGGGCCGGATGTCCACCAAATACAACCAATGCTGTCCATGTACACACCTCAACATTCACATTGAAATGCTTAAAGTTTGCAGGACAATGTGCCACACCAATATCAACCCCTGACTGGGACAACTTAGGACAATGCAATGTACAGGCCTGCATCCAGAGGTACAGCCACAACTGTCAGGTGTGTGAACCATTGATGCCTGCAGAAACATAACATTCATTGTGTGTGTCTCCCAAAACAGGTGATGATGGGGACACAGCAGCAGACAATGAGGAGTCCCTGTCCCAGGCTCCGGGGGACACTCAGCTCACTGGTGTGGAACAGCCTCTGGCCTCCTCGGATGGCGAAGACCTACCTGGCACCTCCGGTGTGAGTCATCATGCAGCACCAGCAGGACCACCATCTGCACCCCCTGCACCCACCCCTCCAACAACTGCCAACACACAGACCACCCCCGCCGACACGGACAGACCAAGGACCAACAATAACACCAGCACAGTGACCCCGGCCCAACCTGGAGCAACGGACAACAACACCAGTGACAACCCCCAAGTGGGCCTAGGGTCACCTGTGCGTGCCACTGCAGGTCCCGCACGTGTCGCCAGGGGTGGTGGGAGGGGTGGTAGACATAGGTCGCTGTTTGCAGAGGGGTCTGGACTGCATGATGACCCACAACTGGTACGCATTGCTGATGCGTACCAGATTAGCACTGGAGAGGTCAGCCAGGTAGTGGGGATCCTCAAGGACATTCAACAACAGCAGGCTGCCCATCATGCCCGCTTGGACTCACACATGTCACGTGTGGACTCCCACATGTCCCGTATGGAGACACACATGTCCCGTGTGGAGACACACATGGCTGGCATGGAGTCCAAGTGGGACACATTGCAAGAACTGACGGCGGTGCATAGGGACATATTGACATGCCTCCGCCAGATTAGCACCAACATGGCCACACCTCCCTGTGTGCCCACAACATCTGGTGCCGCAACAACTACAACTGCCACAGGGAGGGAGGATGACTCTGGCGGAGAGTCCCCTGCACCGCAGCAGCCTGCACGTGAGGGCCCCCCCCCAAAGAAGAGGGGTTGTCCGAGGAAGGACAACTGAGAGGCCGATGGCCATGCACATCCCCCAGGTACCCAACATCTGTTCTGGAAATCCACCTTTGTGTGCAAACTGTTCACCCTGTCGCATGCAACCCATATCCCTCACATGACATGGGGAGTTTAAGTTGGACCAATGTATCAGATGACTGTTGACTTTACCCTGGACATTTCTGCTACCAAGACTTCCAACTCATCTGGGAACTTTGGATTACAATCCCAATGTACAGCACCCACCATCCTGTGCACTATCCTCACACATGTATGTAAATAAACTCACTAATACACCATACTTGCCTCTGTTGTTATTCCAACGTGGTTTCGGTCATGGAGATGATGATCTGCTAAATGACACTGTGCATGCTAACTGCTACAGCAAGTACAACACCGTCTTGTGAGTCATGGCGACGTGACACATATGAGGGAGACACACCACTAGGGCTACACAACGCATACACACCAGGGTCATCTGACTCATCGCCTACACTGATGTTGCCAGGAAATACAGTGCAATGCACAGACACCACACCTATTCACAGTCTGTGTTAACTAGCCCACTGGTGCAGTAAGCAAATGTCAGTCAGATGTGTGACCACAGACAACGCACATCCCAAAGTGAAGCACAGGTTTATTACACATTTGCAACATGTTGTAACCACTACAGATGCAAGGTAATCCCACGTGGCAGTGGCCACACAGTCAACAAGTGTAGAAGAAAGGAAGTCCAGGGGTGTGGGGCACATCACCTGTAGGGAAACAACAGCTTCCACCCTGGAAGTTGAATCATGGTGTCGGGGGATCACAGTCGACCAACCAACTCTGGTAAAGTACCCTGTGAAGGACAGAAATGACACACAGTCAAAAGCACTGAAGAACAGGACAGAACTGCAATACTCATGCCCAATACATGTCACAAGATACCTACACAAAACCAAGTTAGCATGTCAACACTGTTGGGGAGTACAGACTACCTGTAAGGACACATCGCTGCACGCATACAGTCAAGTAGCACATGGACACACTCAAACAGCACCAGAGCACCACCAACACATATCACGCAAACTCACATCATTGACATGACATCTCTGGATACTCACATTCAGCTGAAGAAGTTGGTGATGAGCTGTGTGCGGACATCACCCTCATCATCATCACCATCACTGGCATTGTGGCCCAGGCCAGGATCCTCCACAGGTGGCGGATGTTGGTCATCGTCATCCAGGATGAGAGGCAACTCCTTCCGCACTACCAGGTTGTGTAGCATGCAGCAGACGATGACAATCTTGCACACCTTTGCTGGGGCATATGGGAGGACCCCTCCTGTCTTGTCCAGGCAGCGGAAGCGGCTCTTCAGGAGACCAAATGTCCGCTCAATCACTCTCCTGGTCCGACCATGTGCCTCATTGTAGTGCATCTGGGCTGGTGTCACAGGGTTCCTGAGGGGCATCAGCAACCACGGCATGTTGGGGTATCCGGAGTCACCTGCATACAGACAATTGCACATTAGCTGAGTTGGAAAAGAGGGTGGAATACTACATTGCAGAACACACACAATGGTACAAAGTCAGTACACACCGACAAGCCAGGCACGCTGGTTCCGCATCTGTGACATCATCCTCGGGATGCGACTATTCCTCATCACGTAGGCATCGTGTGCAGAACCGGGAAACGGGCACACACGTGTGAGATGCTCATATCTGCAAGACATACCACCAGTGCATTGACCGAATGGTAATGTTTGCGGTTCCTGTATGCCTGCTCATGTGCCTGTGGTGGTACCAAAGCCACATGTGTCCCATCAATGGAGCCAATGACATGCGGCATCCTCCCCAGGGCATAGAAGTCACTCTTGACGTCAGTGAGTTGTTGACGTTTAGGGAAATAGATGTACTGGTTCAGGTATCTCAACATAGCCTCCAAAACAACGCGGAGCACACGGCTGAACATGGTCTGTGACATCCCACCAACAGACGCCACAGTGTGTTGAAAGGTACCGGTGGCAAAGAAGTGTAGGGCTGCCATCACCTTCACCTTGGGGGTCAGCGCTGTAGGGTATGTCCGGCCAGGTTGCAAATGTGGGGCCAACCGCACCGTCAATTCCTCAATCAGTGGCCTGGTGAAGCGGTACCGTCGGATGCAGTCCCGTTCAACCATGGTTGCAAGGTCAGGGAATGGCCGATGGACAGCTGGTGCCCTGCAGTGCATAGGTGAAGAAAGAAAGATTGTCAGTCACCCCACATATGTGGCATAGACCAGACTCAATATCACATGATACATCATTACGAGACACAAGTACATGATGCGTGTGCAGTTCCGTAAGGACATGTATGGCACCTATATGGCTAACATCTAACATCACAGTTCAACATGTGTCCTCAACAAGTCCCAGGTTGTGCTATGGGATATCATTAGGCTGTGTCACAGTACCCATGTACTGCTGTCACGTTCCAAACACACACCACAGTGACATGTGAGGACAGATGTGCCCCAGGCATCACAGCTCATCGACAGGTAGATTCCCAGGGACCCTGTATTGCCACATGGACACTGGCATGACATGGTGCATCATGAATACACCACAGCTAAACAACCATGACCCCCACAGGTAGTGGTCCCTGTTGCCTCGGCAGGACAGACATGGACGACTGTGACACACACATGCACAACTTCAAAGTCCATGCACAAACAACGTGGATGTGGAGACTGTCTCCCATTGTGCACATGGAATCAGAGACATCGTAAACACAACATGCACACAGACTGTGGCGGGCCATCACAATTGTGGCAATGGGTCACCCTGGGACGTACATACCATCCCACATGGGACTCAGGGGGTATGTGACATGACATACAAATACACAACCGTGAAATGTGACCATGCCACATGCTCTGAAATGAACAGTTGCACACCACAGTGTTCATCTGCACAACACACCAAGGATTCTGTCCCCATGAACACGTGCACAGCCTGGGAGTGGCTGCCCCCAAGTGCCACCCACAAAACAACATGTTGACCCCATACACGGAACTGGTAATGCAGCCTTACATGCCTTAGGATACAGTGTGGACAGGCTGTGGTGTTGTAGGTGTGCCCCTCACTCCCTGGGAAGTAAATGTGGCTGGCATACGTTCACCTGTGACAGGCATGGTGACATATGCCAGTGACTTGTACAGGGACGCGTTGTACAGCAATGGACCGATCTGTGCGCACGCATTGGCCATTGCATACGATGTGAGCGGGTACGCGTTGTACAGCAATGGACCGATCTGTGCGCACGCATTGGCCATTGCATATGATGCTGAGAGAAATACGCGTTGTACAGCAATGGACCGATCGGTGCGCACGCATTGGCCATTGCATACGATGTGAGCGGGTACGCGTTGTACAGCAATGGACCGATCTGTGCGCACGAATTGGCCATTGCATATGATGCTGAGAGAAATACGAGTTGTACAGCAATGGACCGATCGGTGCGCACGCATTGGCCATTGCATACGATGTGAGCGGGTACGCGTTGTACAGCAATGGACCGATCTGTGCGCACGCATTGGCCATTGCATATGATGCTGAGAGAAATACGCGTTGTACAGCAATGGACCGATCGATGCGCACGCATTGGCCATTGCATACGATGTGAGCGGGTACGCGTTGTACAGCAATGGACCGATCTGTGCGCACGCATTGGCCATTGCATATGATGCTGAGAGAAATACGCGTTGTACAGCAATGGACCGATCGGTGCGCACGCATTGGCCATTGCATACGATGTGAGCGGGTACGCGTTGTACAGCAATGGACCGATCTGTGCGCCCTCATTGGCCATTGCATATGATGCTGAGAGAAATACGCGTTGTACAGCAATGGACCGATCGATGCGCACGCATTGGCCATTGCATACGATGTGAGCGGGTACGCGTTGTACAGCAATGGACCGATCTGTGCGCACGCATTGGCCATTGCATATGATGCTGAGAGAAATACGCGTTGTACAGCAATGGACCGATCGGTGCGCACGCATTGGCCATTGCATACGATGTGAGCGGGTACGCGTTGTACAGCAATGGACCGATCTGTGCGCCCTCATTGGCCATTGCATATGATGCTGAGAGAAATACGCGTTGTACAGCAATGGACCGATCGGTGCGCGCGCATTGGCCATTGCATACGATGTGAGCGGGTACGCGTTGTACAGCAATGGACCGATCGGTGCGCACGGATTGGTCATTGCATACGATGTGAGCGGGTATGCGTTGTACAGCAATGGACCGATCGGTGCGCACGCATTGGCCATTGCATACGATGTGAGCGGGTACGCGTTGTACAGCAATGGACCGATCTGTGCGCACGCATTGGCTATGGCCTGGCATGGCAACGGACGCGTTTTCAAAACTTTAACAAGTCTGATGCTGTGAATTCAGTTGGCCACCCACAACAATGTTGCAAATTCATGGGTGTCATGAAGTTGAACTTTTGAAGGATGCTGTGGGCGTGTGTAAGTGGTGCAATTCCATGGATTGGCCAGATTCAGAAGATGCAAACGACTTGGACCTATCACTTTGGACACATGGGACAGTATCTGCCCCAGCAGCACACATATAATGCTGGCTGTTCCCCTGAGAGCTCACTTGCCTGCACTACATGCTCCAGGACGACATCTGCCACCCCACTGCTGCTGTATCTGCATCCTCTGGATCCTGCAATGGCACGTACTGTGGAGAGAGCCCCAGCCTTCAGCACTGAGGAGAACCAGGCCCTGCTGGACAGCCTCCTTCCACAGTACAGCAAGCTGTATGGGAAACCAGGGGAGCAGGTGAGTGTGCTGTCCACTGCCTTCCTAAATGTGCATGTTGTCTGACTAGCAAGACCTACAGTCTGCACGCCACTGGCTAGCAGGCTCACTGAGTAGTTGTCACCCCCATAGTGAGTAGTTACATGCACTGAACAGGTATAGTGCAGTAACAGTGCATTTAAACGAGGTTTTACTTCCCAGGCAATGATACCATGTAGTAACTGCTGGCAGACTGTTCATAGCCATCGTTGCACTGCCTGTGTACATCATGTGCCCCTGTGTTTAAGACATGTATATCCAAATGTGTGAGGCACGGAAATGTTGCATGTGTAGTAATGGGCTTTTCACTTTGTCATCCCCACAGGTTGATGCCCACCAGAAGCAGCAGATATGGCTGACCATCGTCCGGGCAGTGAGATCCGTGGGGGTCTACAAGCGCCAGATCCGCAACTGCCAGAAGAGGTGGCAGGACCTTCGGGGCTGGACCCGGAGGATCGCACGGGTCCAGCTGAAGCTGTCGCCTCCTCGCAGGAGGGGCGGACACCGGACCCTGACCCCCCATGCTCAGGATCCTGGCGGTGGTCTTCCCTGATCTGGATGGGCAGCTGAAGGCCAGACAGCAGCAAGGAGGGGGTGAGTCCATGACTGCACTGTGAACTTTGTCTGACATGCTATGTGCCCTCCTATGGCCTGCTTTAACTTCAACAGTACATCAGTCATGTGGTCCAGGACCCATGGCCCTCAATTGTGCACTGCCCACTCCTCATCTGATACCCAGGTGTGGCCCTTGCAGTCAGGAAATTGTGTTACTTGGGTACTGTGTCCTTGCATTTTGCTTAGCTCGAGGTGGGGGACAGCATTTGTTCCCGTAACTCTGTGGTGGGCTTCATGGGTGGGTCCATTGCTTACACAATGCCTGAGTTCTGACATGTAATCTGCGTGTTACTTTGATATGTGGTCCAATTGCTGTTCTGATTCACCACATGTGCCTGGGGTATTTGGCACACACCCATGCTGCGGGTGGGAACAATGTTTGGGCCTCAGGAGTATGTATATCAAGTGTGTCACACATACTTAGCCACCTGGCTACTGTCCAGGCCTCATCCCTCATTCACGTGGAGCAGGACAGTCATGCCTACTCCAGGCCATACAATACACTCTGTACTCCCACTCCCGTGTATCAGCTGACACGTTGTGCTCAGTGAAATGTTCCCTCAGGTGTCTGCCTCTGTGTCATTGTGCTGTGGCTACGTTGTCAGGACTACTGGGGTGTTTCTCGGTTAGGGCTCAGCATGCCACCGGAGATGTGACCATAGGAGACGATACTTGTGTGACATATAGGTGTTTGATCACTTGACCGTGCAGACTGGGGTATGCGAATGCGAAGTTCAGGCAGCTGTTTCCCATTCACAGCAGATTGTGAGGTGCTCAGGTTCCGATGGTTGTGTTTCAGGTCTCCCATATGTCCAATTGGTATGATGTGGACAAATAAGAGTTCAGATGATGTGGTTTGTGGGGGATGGACATGTGCACTTGTCAGCTCCAGGACTTGCATTCCCCATGACCTATGTTTGGGACACAGTGCAGACTGTTGTTGTCTAGCTGCCCTGCCCATGTGACTGGAGACAGTGATGTATGCCTTTGCAGGCATGCCTGTGCCATGGCATTAAACTTCCTATGAGTGATCCTGCAGGGGAGTGACATGTGCTACATGCACCCCATTGTGGCATTGACTATCAGGACATGGGTGCATCATGGTGTCTGGTGCTGGTATGCATCACATGCATTTCAAAATAGACCCTGGCCATCCCTTTGTCCGGACATCTGTACTGACTCAGTGGCAAGAGTTGTGATGTGTGCATGTTCACATACTTCACTGTGTTCTCTGCACTGTCCAACTACTGTGTAGGTGGTGCATGTGTCCACACTGGGGTATTGCCATCCGACAGACACCAGACAGATGGGTGCAAGGCCAGGAGGGATGTGAGTGCCATGGTGACCATCAGACTGACAATTGGCTTCTCCTACTCTGTTTGGGCACTTTTGGCAATGTTCAACTAAGGCTGCCAGGGCTTGCTCTGTAATGTGCTGTACTTACTGTGGTTTGTGCGGTCAGTGCAGGTGACTGATGTTTGTCTGTTTCCCTATTGTTTGCAGATACATCCACGGCCACAGGAGGGGACAGCTCCACGGACCAGGAGGAGCGGCAGAGCCAGACTGGGTCAGCAGCCGAGGAGTGGTCGGAGGGACCCAGTGGCACGGAGGGCGAGGGGAGCCACACTGAGGAGTCCTCAGCACCATCCACCTCAGCTGAGGACCACAGCAGCTCGGAGGATGACTCCCTTGTGGAGGCGGGTGTCAGCAGCCACCACACCCCAGCTAGTATTGCTGTCCCCGCCACCACCACCACCACCACCGCCCTCCCATCGGCTCCCATTCCAGAGGTCCGTGGAGGCTCCCGTGTTCGGGAGCATGTCTCCTTCATGCCAGGCACCGCACCCCCTGCCCCTGTGTCCCCTGCTGCCCTGAGTGAGGAGTCTGTGTACCTACTTCGCCAGCTCCATGTAGGGCAGACAGCAGTGGTGAGTGTCCTCCATGCCCACACCACTCTGTTGACTCAGCTGGTGTCGTTCATGGAATGCATCTCATCGGGCATATCTGCCCTACAGAGGAGCAATAGGTCCATGGACTCCTCCCTGACGGAAGCAGTGTCCCTCCTCCAACAGTCCCTCACCCCTCCTACCTCTGCCCCATCCACACTTCCTGGCACCCTACCTGTCCCAAGCACATGCACACCTGCACATTCACCCAAACACACAGACACGGGCAGCACAGACACACCCACTCCAAAAACAAGACGTGCACGCAGGCATCCTCAGGGAACTGATACCACAACCACAGGGGATGGGGGACAGACACACACACAGGCATCCACAGTCACTCTGCAGTCCTCCGATACCTCTCCCTCCAAGGCCACTTCCCTTGCCTCACCTGCAACCCCACCTACACAGCGGATCTTCCTCTGTGACCTCGGCCTCTTCCCCTCCAATCCAGCTGATCCAGCATACAGGGGGAAGAGGAAGCCCACCCACACAGAGGGAGTGCCCCTCACCCCGGACACCCTCCCCAGGCGCAGACCGACTGACGCCCCCATCCGCAAGTCCCCCGGACCCGGAAGAGCAAGACCCCGCCACTGCCCTGCAGCTCAACCACCAAGTCTCCTTCCTCCATCCCTCAGGCCCCCACTCCACAGGTGCCCCCACCATACCCTGCCCCAGGTTCCCCCACCCACAGATACACCATCCCCAAAATGATCCGGCCTTCTCCCCCTGCCACTTGCTCTTCCAGCACCACACCCCCCGCTGCGCATGTCTGTGCCACTGGTGTGGAGACGGTGTCCTCCCCCTCTGTCCTACCCACCTTACCTGAACGCCATTCTACTCCCCTGGAGATAGGCACTGCAGTGGAGTCCACTACCACCCCGTCTGACTTGGGCACTGCAGTGGGGAACCTGTCCACTCCATCTGCCCAGCCCACTGCAGTCGTGCCGGCACCCACACCATCTGAGTCATGCCCCCAGTTGTGCCGGCACACACCATGTCAGACACCTCCACTGCAGTTGTCAGTGACTCTCCAGCACCCACCAGCCCTTCCCTGCCTCCTTCTGGTGAGCCCTGATCCTGTCCCTGCGGTGCCTGGCCTGCCCCCGTATGCCCCTCTGAGGGGAATGTCCCTGGTGTGTAGCATTGCAGGCATGCAAGGGTGACATCTGCCACTGTCACCCTGCTTGGACTTAGTTATGGACTGGCCATTGGCCTTTGTGTTTTTCTTGACTTTCACTTTTAAGCACACATATGCTGAATAAAGCTACTTTCTGTTCTCTAGTGGTTTTGCTTCTGATGTACATGATGTTGATGATGCTAACCATGCCCTTGCTGCAGTGATGGTGATTTTTGATATCAGGAAATGAAGTGTTACTGTGCAGGACCCCATGTGGTCCAGGGGGAATGTGTCCTATCCTGGTGTGTATCCATGTCATCCTTTGCAGCAATATGAGGGTGTCATGTTTTCAATATTTGGCAATGGGATTTCCTACTTTTATTTGCAATCTCACATCTGTGGCTTACACCCCTGCACATCTGTTGTGCTTGCCATTGTTCACTTTGTCTATTTCCCTGACCGTGTGACCATCTCCACTGGACATGCAAGTTTGGGCATCAATGGGGAAGGAATCATCTGTGTTATCAGTGCAACTTGCTATACATGTGTGTTGGATCTGTGCTGATGATTTCGGTGACACTCCCATGACCAGGCTGATATGACGGTAGCCTTCATTTTGTGCTAATTGTTGACTGTGTGACCAAGTGTTCTGCTGACATGATAGAGCCCTACTGAGACAACGTATGGCACAGCTTTCCTTACACAGGAGTGGAGTCCCCTCATGGCAGTGTGTAATTCTGTGACATTGACTGAGCACAAGGTGTGTGTTGTGTGAGCATGTCTGTGTGTGTTCCCTTCCATTTTGCTAGGCAGGCTGGGATCCCTAGTGATGTTCCTGTTTGTGATGCTTGCTGAGTTGACCTATGTTCCCCCCAAGTCATCTCCCTGGGTTCTCTGTGATGTGGGTGTATGGCACATTACTGGTCATCAGGGTGTCACCCATAGGTGTGTTTGCTGTCAGGGCTGAGTTTGTGGGCAAACGCAGATGGGACACAGTCAGGATTCCCCTTGGCACTTGTTGGTTACACCGGTCATGTAATTTCCAGTTTGTGTTAGCTTTCAGTGATTGTGACACGTTGTGTGTGTGACTGCTGCCACTCCTCAGGGTCAGAGCTGCAATGTTGGAAGTTGTCTATGTGTGTTCTTTGTGGGTGACCTTGGCTTCTTCATTGGTGTGTGTCTGTGGCCGGGATCCCATTGGTTGTTGTGGTATTGACGTCATGTCCATGTACGGCGTATTGTGCAGTGTGTCAGACATTCACGAGTCTTGTTGAGTGGCCATGTGTGATGGGTTTCTGCACCTTAGTTGCCACCACCACCCCTGGGATTGTCATGGGTGCATGTGCAATGTCACCAGTGCATGTGAGCTTCACTGCTGCACATTGGTGGAGATCATGGTGTATGGTGTTGAGTGTGTGCAGATGAGAGTTGTTGCACGTCTAGACCCCTGCCTCCATGTTGGCCTTGGCTGACAGGCCATGCTGATAGATTTGTGCTTGTGTAGGTGTGATGGTAGTTTGTTGCTCAGGACACATGACTGTGGTTCACAGCGTGAACAACATCTAGCTTTGTCATCACAGTGGGATTATCATGCAGGCCACTGTCACCACAATGTGGGGACCCTGGGGGTAGTGCTGTGGTGGGTCTGTGTCTTGCTGTGTTAGTTGCTGTTCCCACAAGCCTGTGTGACCTGTGTAATTTGGGCTCCCTCTCATCTAACAATGCCTGATTGCCCACAGAGGGTATTCGGACCCATGAGTTTCTTTTGTGTGGCACTGTATGCACATCTGTGCGATTGGTATTCAGGCCTCCTCATGTGTTGTGTGGTTGCCTGGGGACACTGGCACCCCCCCCCCTCACCTGTTGTGTTTGATATGCAGTGTGGGGCTGCCTGTTTGTGTTTGTGCATCTGCACCACTGCATTGGCATAGCTTCAGTGTGCCACTGGCTGTATGTTGTTTGGTGGGTTTCCCCTGCTGTCCCTGGGACTCCTAGGTCATCAGTCAGCACAATGATCATTGTTTGTGTGTCCCATTGCTGCCATGGTATGGAATTTGTTCACCTCACATCTACAGTCTCCACAGGATATCTACATTTGTGTGCCCATTGGTGCAAATATGTGGGTCTGCATTATGATGGTCACTTCTGTCATTGTGTCATTGATGAATGTTGACAGTGTCAGCCCCCATGGGTGATGTTTGTCTGCACATGGCCAAAGGTATGTCTTATTTGCACTGCACTGTTTGCCTCCCCCAATCTATGTTGCTATGGGACACAAGCACTACTTTGCCACTGATGTGTTTGTTGTTCTGTGACCAGGAATCATCCATGCAGTTTGGCAGTTGCAGCTTTTTCAATGTCAACACTTACCTTTTGATCACTGTGATGATGGGGGCTTAGACCCCATTGCCACAATGTTCAAAATGTGCTTCAGCTATGGACCACACACTTACCTTTTGGTCACTGTGATGATGGGGGCTTAGACCCCATTGCCACAATGTTCAAAATGTGCTTCAGCTATGGACCACACACTTACCTTTTGGTCACTGTGATGATGGGGGCTTAGACCCCATTGCCACAATGTTCAAAATGTGCTTCAGCTATGGACCACACACTTACCTTTTGGTCACTGTGCTGATGAGCGCTTAGACCCCATTGCCACAATGTTCAAAATGTGCTTCAGGTATGGACCCCACACTTACCTTTTGGTTACTGTGATGATGGGGGCCCATTGCCACAGTGGTCAGGGTCTGCTTGCATTGTGGAGGCCACACACATTTATGTGTGACACATATGATAGGGGGTCACATTGTATGTTCAATGCCATGTTCAGTGTTGTAGGCATTTGACACAGTCTACACACGCTTGTCATGGTGTTGGGAGGCTGTTTTTTTCTTACATTCCTTATGTTGGAGTATGCTGGTTGTGTCATGCATTACCCATCCTATGAGTAGGGGTGGTGTGGGTGGTAGGCATCCAGCCCCCCATGGGTAGGGGTGGTAGTAGTGACAGACATCCAGCCCCCCATGGGTAGAGGTGGTAGTAGTGACAGGTATCCAGCCCCCCATGAGTGGGGATGGTAGTAGTGGTAGGCATCCAGCCCCCAATGGGTAGGGGTGGTGGTAGTGACAGGTATCCAGCCCCCATGGGTAGGGGTGGTGGTAGTGGTAGGCATCCAGCCCCCATGGGTAGGGGTGGTAGTAGTTACAGGCATCCAGCCCCCATGGGTAGGGGTGGTAGTAGTGACAGGTATCCAGCCCCCATGAGTGGGGATGGTAGTAGTGGTAGGCATCCAGCCCCCATGGGTAGGGGTGGTAGTAGTGACAGGTATCCAGCCCCCATGGGTAGGGGTGGTCGTAGTGGTAGGCATCCAGCCCCCATGGGTAGGGGTGGTAGTAGTTACAGGCATCCAGCCCCCATGAGTAGGGGTGGTGGTAGTGGTAGGCATCCAGCCCCCCCTGAGTAGGGGTGGTAGTAGTGACAGGTATCCAGCCCCCCATGAGTGGGGATGGTAGTGGTGGTAGGCATCCAGCCCCCCATGGGTAGGGGTGGTAGTAGTGACAGGTATCCAGCCGCCCATGAGTGGGGATGGTAGTAGTGGTAGGCATCCAGCCCCCCATGGGTAGGGGTGGTAGTAGTGACAGGAATCCAGCCCCCCATGAGTGGGGATGGTAGTGGTGGTAGGCTTCCAGCCCCCCATGGGTAGGGGTGGTAGTTGTGACAGGCATCCAGCCCCCCCTGAGTAGGGGTGGTGGTAGTGGTAGGCATCCAGCCCCCCCCTGAGTAGGGGTGGTAGTAGTGACAGGTATCCAGCCCCCCTTGAGTGGGGGATGGTAGTGGTGGTAGGCATCCAGCCCCCCATGGGTAGGGGTGGTAGTAGTGACAGACATCCAGCCCCCCATGAGTAGGGGTGGTGGTAGTGGTAGGCATCCAGCCCCCCTGAGTAGGGGTGGTAGTAGTGACAGGTATCCAGCCCCCATGAGTGGGGATGGTAGTGGTGGTAGGCATCCAGCCCCCATGGGTAGGGGTGGTAGTAGTGACAGGCATCCAGCCCCCATGAGTAGGGGTGGTGGTAGTGGTAGGCATCCAGCCCCCCCTGAGTAGGGGTGGTAGTAGTGACAGGTATCCAGCCCCCCATGAGTGGGGATGGTAGTGGTGGTAGGCATCCAGCCCCCCATGGGTAGGGGTGGTAGTAGTGACAGGTATCCAGCCCCCCATGAGTGGGGATGGTAGTGGTGGTGGGCATCCAGCCCCCATGGGTAGGGGTGGTAGTAGTGACAGGCATCCAGCCCCCTGAGTAGGGGTGGTGGTAGTGGTAGGCATCCAGCCCCCCATGGGTAGGGGTGGTGGTAGTGGTAGGCATCCAGCTCTTCATGGGTAGGGGTGGTGGTAGTGACAGGCATCCAGAATATCTAAAAGTTTATATTGAGATTGTTTCAGGCATCTCTCAATACCCTTCCTAGGGTCTTTGCCAAATTAGAAAAGAAAACTTATGATCTCGGGGTCTAAATTGGGTGTGTTGCACACCTTATCCTCCGTGGAGGGTCTTGGGCATTCGCTTCTAAGGAGATTGCGTGTGTCTTTATCTAGAGGTTTCTTAACCCAAAGGCTTAAGTAATTAGAGACGTGGTCTAGTGGCCACCAATCGGCACTGCGAGGGTGTTTAATTGTGGTGGGATTGAACATCTCGACCCCAAAGGGGTCCTTAATTCCCTGGGAAGTAGAGGGTTGATCCATGTCATCACCAAAATCGTTTAAAAGATCAAATTTGTCTTGTGGGTCAAAAATAAATTCATCCATGTCCAGATCAGTGGTGTTATCTGCTGATGACAATAGGTTATCATGATCTATTGTACCAATAAGGTCACTCGTTCTTAATGTGCTGCTAGGGGCAACCTTTCTTTGTGCCCCGTTAAGGTGGCCATCTTCTCTTGTGCTGCTACGAGCACCTGTATCTATTGTAGCGCAAGGGCTACCAGTGGTATAAGCGGATTCATGTGCTTTGTTTAAGTGTTTGCTTTTGTGTGCAACTTTCCCTCTTTTTTGTGGAAGGGAGGTAGAAGGGAGATCTTCGTCGGAGAGGGAGTAATAATTATCCTCCAAGGGAGATCCCCTCTTCCTTTTGGACAAGGCGGCTTCTACTGCCTCTTTAAGGGAGGATTTAATCTCCTCTTGTAGGTATTTTTTAATGTTGTCTCCCTGACTCTCCCTGATTCTGGGAGTTATTCATTTCCATTTAAATTATTTGGACTATAAATGCGTTCAAAAACTTGTTTTAAAATGGTCTTATTAGCAAAAAAGGAGTCACAGTCAGTTGAATGGACTGTTCATATGGGGTTAATTCCCAAATATAAATGTGCAAGTTAGGAAGTACCTGTGATAGACAGAAGGTGGTGCAATAGGCTCAAAAGACTGATTTATTGGGTTAAAGAGACCCAAGAGCTCTGTTGCAGTCAATTTCACTCCAGCATAGCTGTTACAGCTTCGTGAGAGCTGTTGCCAAGACTACGCTGAAGGAGGGGGCGTCAACAGAGAAGAAGGACGCACTCCGCTGACGTCCGACGGCAACTCCGGTGTGATTCAGGCCTCGGAGCAAAAGGTTCCACACTCGTTACCATGGAGACCGGGTGAGTCTTTTGGAAAAAAACATGACTAGATTTTAAATGCGAGGAGGTGAGGCGCCTACATAGTCGCCCCTCACCTCATAGAGTCGGTAATACTTATATTGTTTAGGAAAAGAAATGACAAAAGCAGTATTAATTGTAGAGAATAATTCCAGCGAGCCAGGCATATGTTCAATACTTTATTGACAGGAGGGAGAGCGACACAAGTGCGTCCTACCGCAGTCGTGGCCAACTGCCGCGCACACTCTCATCCCACAATGCCATCCCAGCAACATTCCAAAGGTGACGTCACCGCCCGGGATAGGCGGGACAACACCACACATCTTCCCCTCTTACAATATTAAAGAGAACATGTTACAAGTGAAAACAACATGTGAACTACATAAATAGGGATGAGCGTCCACAAGGGATGCATAAGTCAATAAATATGGCATAAATAAATAAATAAATAGGCGAAGATAAGGGACGGAAGGTTCCTAAGGGATAAATAGTGGATGAATACACAAATCGACCAATAAATAGCATAAATATACCAAGGGAGCAATAGAAGGTTGAAATCGGATAATGGTGTAAATCTTAAAGGACAAAGGAGCCCTAAGGTACTTAATAGTGTATAACATGTAAATAGAAAAAATGCAATGAAGTGATTCAAGAAGGTTGCATAACAAATTCATCATATTTTTTTTGTAAAACGACAGGTCTTTCAGTACGGGTGGACATTTGGGTGACCGGGGTGATGTGTGCCTCATTTATAGAGGTGGATGCCCCCTGCGTGTCATTTACATCACTAAGTAAAGTAGTAGAACCCCTCTGTGTTCCCTCTGAGTCATTTGTTTCACCTGTCTCTCCTGAGTTGAGAGGCTCACTCTGGACGGCACCTGTTCTAGGTTCAGTACTGTTTTTGTTTTCTACACTAGGCTCAGTTTTGTTTTTAGTAGAATTCTCATAAGCTTCAACTTCAGACCATAACTATTCATCATTAGCTTCTGTAAGCTTGTCGTCCTTTTTCCACCACAAGCCTTTGTTGCATTTTGCCATTCTTACTTGTGACCAAATTTTATTGTCACTTAGCAAAGCGAACCGTGAGTAAAGCTCTTTGATTTGGAGTGGGTCACTGAACTTGCTGCCACTTTTCTTGCATAACGTGCCCAGTTTAACTCTGACCCAATCACCCACAGTCAACGAAGTATCTTTCACTCCATGTTTTTTGTTGTAATATTCTTTGTAGATCCTCTGAGCTTTGGTGAGGTTGCCTTTGACTACTGAAGGTGACCATCTGCTTTGGAGTTTTAGATCCATCCATACTGTGTTGTCCCTGGTGAAGGGTTCTCTGCCACGCAAAATCTTGAATGGACTGTACCCAGTAAGTGTAGGTGTTATGCTATATGCCCATACAGTTTTGGTATCTTCAGTCTCCCAATTCTTTCCTGCATTTATGGCCCCCTGTACTGAGCCCATAATGACTCGATTGAAACGTTCAGCAGAGCCATTTCCGGCGGGGTGGTAAATTGGGGTATGTTTAGCTTTGATCCCATTCCTATTAAGGAAAGCTGTCCATTTGTCAGAAATGAATTGTGGGCCATTGTCGCAAATTATAGTTCTAGGGATACTTTCCCTCAAAAAGGTGCTGGTTAGAAAAGATATGACAGAGGAAGAGTCCGCTTTTTCACATACTTCAAGCTCCGGCCATTTCGAGTACTTGTCAATTAAGACTATAATGTATTTGGGTATACCCCATGAGTCTAAAATGGGACCAAGAATATCCACAGAGAGTTCCTCCCCTGGGTTATCTGGGCATTTGTAATCACCTAAGGGAGGTCTTAACAAAGTTAAAGACTTGTCAGCACTGGCACAATGTACGCATGATCTCACATTCTTTCCGATGTCGTTGTCGATGGCAGGCCACCAGTAAGATGATTTCACTCTCCTTTTGGATTTTACAATGCCGAGGTGTCCTTCATGCATTATGTTGAGAATCCTGGCCCTTATGCTTTCAGGGGGAATTACTTTGTCTTCCCTGAGAAGGAATTTTGCATCATCGCTGATGGACAGTACATCTCTGAGTTCCCAAAACTTCTTAAGTTCGCTAGGAAGTTTCTTTTTTCCGGCCATCCTTGTATTATAAAATGTCTCAATTGCGCCAGGACTTTATCCTTGTCGTAAGCTGACATCCACTCTTGTGCGCTGATAACATCTTCTCTCTCTTCCGTGAATGCCACGCTTTAATCATCCCATTCATTGTGTGGATGCTCAATTACAGGCAAAGGAGAGCGACTTAGATAGTCTGCTACTTTGTTCCTATTACCAGGCAGGTACTCCACGTCGTCTACGTAGTCTAACAATCTTAATATCATCTTTGCAATACGGGAGGGGGCCTTGGCATGGCTACTGGAAGTAAGTACTTTAACCAAAGGTTTATGATCCGTTCTGAGCGTGAACCTTGTCCTCCACAAGTACTGTCTGAATTTTTCAATGGCCCAGATGGTGGCTAACATCTCTTTTTCGATAACTGAGAACTTTTCTTCATTGGGGGTAAGGGAGCGTGAGGCAAATGCTATGGTAGTTTCAGTTCCTTCCTCTGACAATTGGGCCAGAACTGCCCCCAGTCCTTTCTCACTGGCGTCCGTAGTTAAGATGCTCAGTGCAGACATTTCAAATCCATGGAGAGGAATCTCTTCGCAAATCTCTGATTTTATAGTTTCAAAATCTATGTTGATTTCAGGGTTCCAAGCCAAGGCGTTCTTTTCTTTCATGAGTTGATGCATACTATGAGTTTTGGTGGCAAATTGTTTTACGAATTTACTATAAAATTCTGCTAGACCGAGAAATGATCTTACATCGTCTTTAGATTTGTGTACTGGCGCTGACTTGATGGTAGAGACAATGTCTTTTTTGGGGGTGATGCCTTTGTCGCATATCTCATGTCCCAAGTAGGCTACGGAACGCAGAGCGAACTTGCATTTTCCAAGCTCCGCAGGAAGGCCATTTTCAGATAGTTTCCTCAATACTTTTTTCAATTTGACATCATGGTCCTCTCTGTTCTTGCTCATGATGAGTATGTCGTCCTGGAAATATAAGACGCCTTTGAGATCTCTGAACAGCTTGTGCATAAGCCTCTGAAAAACAGCGCTGGCGGACGCCAAGCCGAAAGGTAAGCGCACAAATCTGTAACACCCGAAAGGAGTGATGAACGATGTCAATTTCCGGCAAGATGGATGTAGGGAGATTTGGTGGTAGGCCGCCGTGAGATCGATTGTAGAGAACCACTGGACCCCTTTGGTTTGTGCAAGCAGTTTGTCGATTTTAGACAGAGGGAACTTATCTATAACGATGTTTTTGTTCAGCTCCCTGAGGTCTATGCATAAGCGCACTTTACCATTCTGTCTGCGAGCCACTACTAGGGGTGCGAGCCATTCGGCACTCTCGATGGGCTCAATAATACCATTCTTTTCAAGTTGGTTGAGCTCAAGTTGTACTGCCTCCCTGGTATTTAATGGAATGTTGCGAACCTTGTGGCTCACGGGAATGGCACCTTCCTTTAAGACAATTTTGTGTGAGAATTTAGAGAGGTTCCCAATGGCCCCACAAAACACATCAGGAAATTCTTTTTTAAATCCTCCACTAGGGATGCAACAGGATTACTTGTCATGAGTACTTGATCTTTACAATTAGGGTTAAGGGTGATTCCTAGCTCCCCTTGGTCTGCCCTACCAAGGACGGAGGGTTCTTTTTTTGCTACATATAACTTTCCTGCTGTCTGCCTACCCTTAAACTCGAAATTGAGGCGTCTAAAACCTAACATTGGGATTCTCTCACCTGTGAAGGTTACAGGATGCACATCAGTGGGAATTAATTGATCACCTAAAAGTTTTACAAATTCATTTTCCCACACATCTCGTTATACTATAGTGTATGGTGATCCGGAATCCGCCACCATGGTTATGTCCACTCCTCTGATTTTCACAAGACAAGATGTTTTTTTCTTAACAACCATATCTATGCCTAATATAGATTCTTCAATACTCAAAATGCAGTCATTACTTTCAAATTCATCTGCTTCATCAGAGTTTGTTTCATACAAAACACACTTAACTGTGGCATTGCTGGACCTCCTCCTACATACTTTGACAAAGTGTCCAACATTGCCACAATATGTACATCTTGACCGTATGGCAGGGCAATTTCTGTCTCCAGCCATGTGTGCTTGACTACCACATCTAAAACAATAAGGACATTTGTCAGTGTGTGCTTTACTCAGAGTGGAAGTATTTCTGATTACCTTATTACTACCTTTGTTTCCTAAGTTGGTTACATTCTTGTTACCAGAAACAATTTTCTTTTCGGACACTTTGCACACAGTATTACTAGTATAATTTTCTTTCTTAGCAGCCAAGGCACATCTTTTAGACATTTCCGCCTTTTTTACAATGGCAATGATCTCGTTAAGAGATGCCTCCCCACATACCCACAACTTCTCTTGTACACTGGTGTTGACAGTATGCATTATTATCTGATCACGAATAAATTCTTCATGCAGGGTACCGAATTTGCAATTAATTGCCAGTTTCTTTAGTGCAGCCACATAATCTTCTACAGTTTCCGTTTTGTTTTGCTCACGCTGAAAAAAATTGTACCTATCAATGGCTGCACAAATGACAGGTTGGTAATGACTTTCTAGGTCATCCAGGGCATGCCCAAAAACATCCTCATCATCAACACCTCTGGGTTTCTTTACCATCTCATTGTATACCCTTAATCCTTCCGGACCCAGACTGTGCAGAATGTTTTTTTTTCTGATACTAGTGAATTCCTCGCTACCCTCTTCCTCAATAGCGGATAAGTAGTTCAAAAAATTGCTTTTTCAGTCTGCCCATTTCATTGCTGGCTCCCCTGGCTTGGGAAGAAAAGGGACTGATGGTGTTAAAGAGAATGTTTGGGTGCACATGTTGAAGCAGGATACGTAAATTGTCCTGCGAAAATGTCCCGGCAAAGTACCTTTGTGGGTGAAGGAATATGTTGTTACAGGACACGCCGTGAGAAGTGTGCGTATCACTGGTGACACTCAAAGTGCGAAGTGTGCGTGTCACTGTGAAGTAAGGCCCGAATCACTGGAAAAAAATAAATATGTATGTACAGATGCCAAATAAATGCGGATGATGATCAGAACAATATGCAGGAAAGTATGCGCATTACTGTGAGGTATGTATTCCTTAAAAAATGCCTGCTGGAGAACCCAAATGGATACACACACTAATGCTTGGAACGGTTTCCGCAGAATGCATATTCTGAACACACGCAAGGCACTTAATAGGCAAATGAAGACCGCTAAACCACAGGAAGGTGTGCGCATCACCGTGCAATGTACTTCAAAGGGGATGCGTATTGCGCATATTACAATTTCCTGGAGTGGAGACAACACGCTGAAATGGTGCGCGCATCACCGTGTGGAAGTGCGCCAGAGAAAGCACTTTAAAGCCAGCAGCACTGAATTCCAAGGAAATGCTTGCCGCCAATATTATAATTGCAGAAGTGGTGGCAACACGTTGAAATGTGGTGTGCACATCACCGTGTGGCAAAGCGCAGGTGAGGAACATTCACTGTGAGGCATCTGCGTAATGCCCGCCCGCTGTTTAAAATGGCTGCCGGCGTGGCGTTCGTCATAAAATGGCCGCTGGCGTGATGACGTTGAGGCAGCCGGAGTGAGGAGAATGTACACGCCAGAGCTAGTGGCGGGAAAAAAAAATTGGGAACGGGAACTGCTTGTCATAAAGTATGCACAGTAAAATGTACAAAGTCCCCTTAAAAGTAGTGTCCGCTCTCCCTCCTGGAACAAGTTGCACTGGGAAATGGCTTCTACTATTGTTGTGCTGAAAGTACGGCGGGTGATGCCTCCGACCGCATGGCGAGCCCGCAATGAGCAGATTGAAAAAACAAAATGTACAGTACCTTCACACAGAATACTGCTCCTTCTGTGTAATAGATTATAGAAACGGTGCGGCGTAAAGTCCCCACATATGTAGACCGCCAACCAGGCTGGGGTAATACCTCCCTGGGAATAGTAGGTCGCTGTGACTCCCGAACAGTGGAAGGACGAGGTTGAGCGGGTGCAGTATCCGTAGTCGTCGCAAAATTGTAGAGAATAATTCCAGCGAGCCAGGCATATGTTCAATACTATATTGTCAGGAGGGAGAGCGACACAAGTGCGCCCTACCGCAGTCGTGGCCAACTGCCGCGCACGCTCTCATCCCACAATGCCATCCCAGCAACATTCCAAAGGTGACGTCAACGCCCGGTATAGGCGGGACGACACCACATTAATACTCGCAGTGTTATCGAAGTAAAGAAAAAAATCACTAAACAGCAACTTAACTCGTAAGGATCACGTTTAAGTCAACCATATATTGGAAGACTGAGAAAAATAACGAATATGGAAAGGAACAAACCTGTAATTTTTGAATACATGAACAAACATGTAGATCATGTTAAATGGATGGAAAAAGCTTTTCACAATAGCAAAAAATAAAGGTTAATCATAATAACGCAGTATGTAGAAATAACAAACGATACATGCGCTCATCGGTAAGTTAGTCATAGCATAACAGTATTAATTAAAGAAAGTAAGGAAGACAAACAGAATGGTATACTTATCTTGTTGTGAGCAGCTAAGAAAAGAGGAAGATAGCCCTGTGCACTGGATAGTTATACTTCTTCACGAACATTCTATATGTTTATGATGTATTAATGTTCTTTAAAGGGCTGTATGTTGGGGCAGCAAATAAAAGTATATGCATAATGGCAAGAATCCTACTGAATCTGCCCAAATACCAATCAGTCTCCAAAGAAATTCGGAAGCTTCATTGGCTTCCGGTAGTGAGCCGCGTTAAGTTCAAGACCTTGTGCTTGGCTTAGAAAGCATTGAACAACACAGGACCTATCTTCTTAAAAAATATTTTCAAGTAGTATTTGAAATATATATATATATGTTTGCATTTAACTTCAGCGCCAAGACACCTCATGGTATTCACGCGCTGAACAAGTTTAAATAACATAACAATATTTCAGCCTGCTCTAGTTATAAACCCCCTGGAGGCTTGATTGAGGCATGTGAGGGAGTAATTAGGCATGGACGTCATTTAGAGGTCTCAGCTGTGAACCCCTGGCTTGCCCTTTGCTACCCCTAGGACTGCCTTTGTGACCCCTGGCCTCAGATGTGGTAAATTCGGTGCCAGGAACACAGGGACAGCTGGGGCTCCACTCTCTTTATTTTCTGTCATTTTTTCATTACACTAATAGTGAGTAAATACAATATATTATTCACTAATAGTGTAATAAAAATGGAGTACAATAAACTGGAATATGCCCTTCCATGGCAGCTGAGGTAAGTAAAAAATGCTTTTAAATGTATGTTGTGTGCATACTTGCGGGTGAGAGTGTGTTTATGTGTGAGAGAGTGTATATGTGTGAATTTGTGTGTATGTGTAAGTATGTGTGTGAAAGTGGAGGTCAAAGGCCGTGTGATGTCACTTCGGCTACCCCTGGCATTTCCGTGAATTGACGTCCATGTAATTAGGGTGTTTCATCGAGGCAAGAGAATAGTGGAACTCATTAACTCTCGCTGCCTTGGATGTGTTAAAATTATGGTGAGAGGTCTGGAGAAATCTCGAATCCTTTTAAAGTCGTTTATATATGCCAGAACGTATGCAGATTTGTTTCTTTGCAAGTTTACCTTTCGCTGATCATCTCTTTACATAACATAATTGCGGAATAGAAAACTAATGCACCAATTGCAAGCAGGGTGCAAATTCAGGCTCTAGGACACACTTCTGTTTGCACTTGAAATTTGTATTAAATCCAGGTGCTATTTGTGTTTGATGAGTGTTTTTACCCACTGCTTTTTGCTAGGGTCTAACGGGGGCGCTAATCAGGCTGGCAAATGCAACAGGTGTGCTGTTTGCAAGCTTCAGAATGGGGAACAACATATGCTACTAGCATGTTACACCCCATTCTCTAGCGAGTAAAGCAGAATGGGTTGCATATTGCACAGCGGTTAATACCGAATTATTTTCAGTATGTATTTACCAAGTGCCCAATTTGCACCCCTTGTGAAACTGGAGCCAAAAGTTATCTCTGAGGCATACTTTATGCTGAACCATTTTGACCGTTTCAGTAGGGATGAGTACAACATAAATTGCCTCAAAACTCAAGGTTTTCAAGTGGATGTGACCAGAAAAATTAAAACTTCACAAAACAAATACATTCTTACTCACTTGCATTGCAGTCTGCCATAAAACACGCTGTACATTAGTGTTTATCGATATAACCTGGTAATGCGCGCCTGTGTTGTCATATTCATTTGATTTTGGTGCTGAGAACTAGCATAAGCTCGTTTTTAACACCATCATTGCATCACATAGAAATTGTACTGTGTTCCATCCCCCCAAAAAAAAACTAATATGTGAAATGTTACTGAAAAGCAACACGTCGATGTTTGTTTTTGTTAATTTCCAACAGCTTAACTAACAAATAAGAATAACATTCATCAACATGAATTAAACACTGTTCCAAGCGTAACATTACACAAATGCAATTACAGGGGTGAATCCAGTACCAATTACTCTAACCCCATTACCATATTCTCCCAAACCCTTAACTGGATGTCCTTAACCATTTATGTAAAATTCCTTAGCCGTAACCATATCCTTACAACTTATCGGTATACCCTTAACCATATACCCTTAACTCCTTTACTCCAAACCCTTAACCCTGTACATTAAACTTTAAAGCTATCTCCTTACCCCTATACCCAATCCCAACCAAACCCCTACTCCCATATCCTAAGCCTTTATACCCTATGTCCTACACACTTAAAGCAATACCTTTAACACTATGCCATAACTCCTCTAACCTATACCCCTAAAACCATTATGTAGGAAAGTCATCCTTTTTGCCCTGATTACCCTGATTATTTTGACTGATATTAGTGGTTACTGACTCTGAAAGTGCCATGGGCTCTGCAAACTAGACCCAGGGCCAGCTCTCTGTCCTTAAAAGGTATAAGGTAATTGGTGTAATTACAATCGGCTAAGACAACCTACCTGTAGGTCCCTGGTACATGGTAGGGCATGTAGGTTTAGAGACCCCAGTGGACTTGATGCACTTAAGTGTGCAATGCTGTGGTGTCTGGTGTCATTTTAAAGCCAGCTCAGCCTTGCTGGGTGGTTGTAAAATAAAACTGTGTCCAAATTCGATTTTGGAATTAAAAGTACCTCCAAAGTCCCAAACTACTTTTTTATTACATATAAGTCACTACTAAGGTCTGTCCTAGGTGTCCAAAGAGTAGGGTGCCTTGTTATAAAAAGCAAGGACATTATAAAATATGTTTTATACGGCCTGGTGAGGAAAAATGGCCAAAGTCTTTTTCCCCATTGTAGTGTTGCTAGCTCCATAGGCTAACATGGGAAGGCTATATTAAACTTTAATAAAGTCTAACTTTTGATTGGAGTAAGCCAGCAACATGGTTCAAAGTATCAAAATAATAGTTACAATAAATCCAACAACTTGCCATGGTCAAATTTGTTATAACTATTGCAGGAAAGTCGTTTTAGAACCTACTCCCCTGAAGTTACCTAAACAGCCCTGTAGCAGCCTCTTCTGATTGGCCAGCCTCTGACAGCCTGAGCCACGCTCCTCCCTGAGTAGGAGTGAAGAGGCCTGGGGTTGAAACAATACAGCTACTTGGTCAGAGGATATTTTCTTCCTGGAGAAGTCAGAGACAGGAAGGGGGTTGGGGAGATAAACTGAACATCAAAGGTAGAAACACAGTAGTAACAGGACCCAGGCCAGAACCCACTTCCTTGATCCCCAGCCAGATGGAACCCACCCCCACCCCACCCCTCCCACCCCCCATAATTAGATTAGGAGAGGGGCTGGAATAGGAGTGTAGGGAAAGGTTAGTCTCACCTGTGAGTTGGGTTAGCCAGACCTACATTCCAAGAAGAGAATTTCTCCATTTTGATTTTTGGTGAAATGTGCATTCTGGGGCAAAAATATGCCACACTTCCCAGGAAGTTATCAGAGCAGCGGGTGGCAACTTGAACCCCATTGGTTGGGGTGCCCCCCCACCTCTTACCAGCCCAGAATGGGGAATAAATATTGGAGATCTGCAGGAGCCCCACAGATCCCTACCTAAAATATCTGGAGAAGAAGGACTGCCCTGCTGGACACTTGGGGGCCGATTCCGATCTCGGCCGGTAGGGCTCCGAATCGGATTCGGCTTTACCGGATCCGATTCGGAGCCCTGTTTCCCGACCGAACCGTACGCGGGTCCGGCCGAGCGAGTACGATGCGAAATCGCCGACCGACTCGTCCGGGCGTCCCGACCGCTCCGACCGACTCGCTCCCGGCTCGAACCGCTCCGACCGACTCGACTCGCACCGCGCAATGGAGACGTTTCCCAGCCGGGTAAGTACGATGCGCGCCGCGAGCAGTCCGACCGAGCCGCGCACTCCGGCTCGTAAGAGCTGTCGGAGCCGTACTTTGGGGGTCCGTGTCGGACCCCCCTGTACGCGTAGCCGCGCGAGTCGCACACAGGGGGACCTATGGGTCCCCCTACCTGTGCGTGTACGGCGCGACCGCTTCGCCGCGTACCCGCTGTAGGGGGCGCCTTGTCCGACTCGCACCCATTGAGTCAATGGGAGCCCGCGTACACGTTGTATGCGACCGGCTCCCATTGACTTCAATGGGAGTCCGACCGACTCGAGTCCGATAACATACGGACGCATCGTACTCGCTCGGTCGGACTGCACGGGTCCGATTCGGTCGGAAATCTCTCCGGGTCCGGCTCGGTCGGTGAAATTTCCGGCCCGAATCGGAATCGACCCCTTGGACTGCACCACAGAGGAATGCAGTCAAAAGTACTACACCTGCTGCACTCTAAAGGCTCCACATAAGAAGGACTGTGACAATCTTAAAGGATAAGGAGTAGACTCTCTGAGCAGCAACAAGTAGAAAAGTGCAGGAAGAAGTCACCTGCAACATCCATTGAAAGAACAACTCCAGCTGTCCAGCTTCACCTGGATTTTCCTGGACTGATCGGGTGCACTGTGGGAGTTGGAGTCCCAGACCCCAATAGGCAAACCGGAGCTTCTGAACCCTTGGCTGGTGCTGTTGACCCATTCCTGATCCTCAAGAAACCTTTCAGAAGAAGATCTTAAACTTTGGGAACTTTTTTGCCAAGTTTTGTGAAAAAGCTTCAGAGAAAGACCCACATCAATGACAAGAGTCAAGCCTGTGTTGTCGGTCGAACCATGAATGGGCCTGACCAAGCTGGTTTGCCCCGCTGAAAGCTACAGAGCTGCTTGACGTCAACAAGAAAGACAAAGACCTCCAGGGCTCACCAAGCTATTGTGCTGCAGAAGGCCGTCACAGTGGACCCGAAATCCAGTTCCGAAGACCTGATTCCTTGACTTTGAGAGAAAAAGCTCCAAAAAAAGTGAATAATTAAGAAGGTAAAAACTTGACAGGCCCAACCGTTCATCATATCCGACTCGTGCTCCATTGCGGTCAGCCTAAAACGTTGACTTTGTCCCAGCCGAGTGCGACCAGATAGCCGCGGTTGTTGTGTTACACTTTTTGGCATTAGAAAGCAAATTTTTTAATTGAAACTTTACAAATTCGAATCACTGACAAAATATCGACCTAAAAAATATCGAGGTATAAAAATATCGTGACAAAAATATCGAAGTCAAGAATATCGGCATCCTATCTACATCACGGTAAGTACAAAAATATCGAAAATTAAATATCGATGTCAAAAATATCGTTGTAAAAATATCGGTTTTTTTAAATGTTAAAAAAATAATCTAAAATAAAGTAAATAATACATATAATTAAAAGAAACAGTTAAAATTATTTAAAAATGTTTAAAAATAAGAACTGATACATATAATGTTAAAATAAATTAAACATATACATGTAAAATATAATATATATGCTTACTTAATAATTTTCATAAATAATTATTTTAATAACTTATACATTGTTAAAAATATTTTATAAATTATAAATACAGTCATACACATACAAAAATATTATTCAAAATTTAATAAATATATTTAACAAATTAAAAAATTACAATATTTTTAATTTTTCTAAAATAAATTATACACAATATTAAGTAAAACAATACAGAAAAATATTGGATAGCGGAGGGAAAAAAATTACTATTCCCACTCCAGTGAGTGCAACAGTAGAGAAAGTGTTGGATAGCGTAGGGGTAAAAATTACTATTCCCACTCCAGAGAGTGCAACAGTAGGGAAAGTGTTCGATAGCGAAAGGGTTAAAATTACTATTCCCACTACAGGAATTGCAACAGTAGGGAAAGTGTTGGATAGCGCAGGGGTAAAAATCACTATTCCCACTCCAGTGAGTGCAACAGTAGGGAAAGTGTTGGATAGCGTAGAGGTAAAAATTACTATTCCCACTCCAGAGAGTGCAACAGTAGGGAAAGTGTTGGATAGCGTAGGGGTAAAAATTACTATTCCAACTCCAGAGAGTGCAACAGTATGGAAAGTGTTGGATAGCGTAGGGTAAAAATTACTATTCCAACTCCAGAGAGTGCAACAGTAGGGAAAGTGTTGGATAGCGTAGGGGTAAAAATTACTATTCCAACTCCAGAGAGTGCAACAGTATGGAAAGTGTTGGATAGCGTAGGGGTAAAAATTACTATTCCAACTCCAGAGAGTGCAACAGTAGGGAAAGTGTTGGATAGCGTAGGGGTAAAAATTACTATTCCCACTCCAGAGAGTGCAACAGTAGGGGAAGTGTTGGATAGCGTAGGGGTTAAAAATAACATACTTATCAATTAAATAATTGTTTTAATTAAATAATGATTTATTAATAAATTAACAATTATTTATAAATACCAATAAATTAAAATTAATAATTACTATAATAACATTAAATTTCTTCCCACCCTATTCCCCTATAAACACACAACCCACTCCTAAACTAAATTAACACAATTAATATATTTATCAATTAATTAATTAATAAAAATTAATTACCAATTAATAATTAATAAACAATAAATTAATTATCAATACCAAAAATAAAAATTATTAATTACTTTATTATAATTAATTTACTTCCCACCCTATTCCCCTATAAACCCACAACCCGCTCCACTAAAAAATTTATACAATTAATATAATTATCAATTAATCAATTAATAAAAATTAATTACCAATTAATAATTAATTAACAATACATTAAATATCAACAATAAATAAAAATTTATATTTACTTAATTACAATTAAATTACTTCCCACCCTATTCCCTATAAATCCACAACCCGCTACAGAAATAAAATGCAAAATTTAATTAAAAATAATTAATAATTTCTAAAAATTGAATTAATTTACTATAATTAAACTACTTCCCACCCTATTCCCTATAAACCCACAACCCGCTAAGGTACTAAAACGCAAAATTTACTTTAAAAAAAATTACTAACTTCTAAACAATTAATACATATATTTAAAAAATAATACAAAACATAACAAAACATGTGGAACACGTACATATAAAATACATACTAAAATACATAACACTAACATAAACATCGATATTATTAACATCGATATTTTTACTATCGATATTAACAACTTCGATATTAACAAAACGATATTTCTTACCTTCAGGTCGATATTCTGGTCACCGATATTCTTGATGTCAATATTCTGTCCCTACGATATTTAAAACTCGATATTAATGTAGGTCGATATTTAAAAGACGATATTTTGACTGTGCACCCCTAAATTCATATCTCCGGTTCTCTACATGGGAATTTTGTTGTCTTGGTGTCATTTTAAAGGTACAATTATTCTCTATGTGTATAAATTGGTGTTGGATTTTTGTTGTGCTGTCTCTTTTACTTAATTACTGTTTTGGTTCAAATAAATGCTTTACACACCTGTCTCCTAAGATAAGCCTGACTGCTCGTCTGCCAAGCTACTAAGGGTTGAGCAAGGATTCATTTTTTTGAGACTTGACTGGACCTTATTAGTGATTGCAGTATTATTGCTAGCTGCAGGTACCTACCTGAACCTACTAATAACTCACTTTCCTACACATATCCTTCGCCCTAAACCCATTACCTCTAACACTTAACCCCTTAGCTCCATACCCGAAATGCTTTACCCCTCAAACCGATACCACAAGCGTTATACCTCAAACCCTTAACCCCAATCTTACCCTACGCACCTCACCCCATATACTAAAGCCTTAACCCTAACCCCAAACTTTTAATCCTATAAATGCAGGTCTTAGCTTATACTTTTGTCCCTACATCCCTATACCTTAAACCTTATACCACTAACCTCTAACTCTTAGACCCTTCCACTCTTTGACACAGCCTTACTTCAATATATCTTGGAAGCAAACACTGAGGGCAGTGTTTCTTTTTCAAAGTACTAATTTTAGAAATAATATTTTTGAAGTGTTATTTACATTAGTGTAATATTGACGTTTTTGACTGTAATGTCCACATGGTTTCTTCATGATGTTAAAAAGAATGTTCCAAGTCTAAGCAGCCAGTTGCTGGAGTTGAGGTGTACAATGAATGCTTCGCTTTCATCTGTTACCATACATATATAATCGATTCTATAAAACTAGTCAGAAACATTGGAGGAGCAGAGGGGTTCTCAGCATCACACGAAGCCATACAGTTTCAACCATACCTGAGATCAGCCATTGGAAAACAAGACTTCAATTAGGCTCTTAACAATGCCCATATGGGAATACTGGGTGCACTAGAAGAACTTGACACAGAGGCACGGGCAATGTAGGCTGTGTCAATACCCTCTGAATCGGCTGCTCACATTGCATGTTGCTCCTGCAGGCCTGTTACAACTGAGGTGAAAGTACCTAAGGCCAATCCTCTTGTAGCATGGGGCAAGAACATGCAAAGAGGCACTAAAGCTAATCTACACAACAGTGATACCAAAGGAATTAGCTCAGTTTGGCAAGTTCTTTTCAGAAGCCGGCCGGCTCCTACGAGAGGCCAGCCCAATACCGGGGGCTGCCACTGCAAATCCCTAAAAATAAACAGAATAAAAAGGCAGGCTTCTAAGTATATAGGCACACTATTGTATAAGTTGACTCTAGCTCAAACCATTACTCCTCCTGTCAAATCTGAAACATATATCTCAGAGACAACTTCTGACATGGTCTACACTACATCTCTAAAGGGCACTCAGTACCTTTATATTTTTAGATACTAGCACTTTACAATGTTGCCTTTTAGCTACAGCCCTAGGGTCTTGACTTATCTGTTTTCATGCAGATGCATTATTTGTAATGAAATGCCATTATCTTTTATCACAGAAGTCGAATTTTAAACGAAGTACATCATGAGACGCTGCTTATTTGCACAATTGTCATTTTAACTTATTTATGTTTGTACAACTCCTTGTTTCTTGTACTTGGCACTTTTATAGACTTGATTTTCAAAATAAAGTATTTTACTATTCAATTCTCCAATACCTGACAGGACTTTTCCTTTTTTTCCTAACAGATTGATAATGGAAGCCTTTTCGCTGTAGTCACAGACAGCAAGACAAAGAATAAGACAATCAAAAATGGCAACATACCCTCTCACAAAAGCAATTCTTCAAACAAACTTGCCTACTGTGTCACTGACGTACCACCGTGGTACTTGTGCCTTCTTCTTGGTATTCAGGTGAGAAGGGTCGGAGGCTGGAGATGAGGGTCGGTGTGAACTGACAACTACCGGGACAGATGTATCATTTGGATTATTTGTCTGGGGCATGGGTCAAAACGTGATGTAGGTTCTCTTTTCCATTTTACTATGGGTATAGAAAATATTCCTCCAGGGAAAGAGAACACTGACAGGTATAGCATCTGGCACCATTTAGTAGTATGGCAATGAAAACGACCTTATTCTTACGAACAATGGCAGGCTTACTTTAAATTAAATATTCATAAATTAATTTTGCTGTAGGAGAGAACGGACCCTGAAAAATGTGCGTCCTGGGTTATAATTCTCTCTCTGCTCCCTCTCTTTGTGATGGACATTGGGATATGAGGCAGAAAATGTGGCATGCAAAGTCTGGCCAACACAAGCCCGGATTGTCTCCATGGTAATGGTGTATTACAATGAGGTGTTGAAGGTACTTAGCCTGCGTTCAGACATCCCAAGCAGACCCCAAGAGTCCCTTAACCTGATTGTAGAACCCTCCCTCTACTTTCAGAGATCCCAGCCCATTCTTAGTCACCCCAGAATGACCCACATGGACCTTCATCATTATCTCGGCTTACTCCTTGACATCTCCACTTGACCTTAAGCACATCCAGCTGTCCCTCTCTGTACCTTCAGACTGTACAGCAAGGTTTTGCATAACCTCAATCTGCTTTCTAGTAACCTGAGTGTGCCCTCAGACCTCTTCATCCTTCCTTGAGAATCCTTCAATGTGCTTTCAAAGCACCCCAAGCTGCCCTTTTCTCAAATGGTACTTAAACACTCACGATCGGTCCACAGAGACCCATGGTATGCTCTCAGATACAGCCAGCATGGCCTCAAGATATCCTTAGCCTGTCTTCAGTCATGTCCTAGCAGTACTTACCTCCCAACAGCCAGTTTTTGCAGACCCTCGACCTGCACTCAATCCCCTCTGGTACCCGCTCAAAAGACCCTTTTTGAAATCTCAGCCAGCCCTCAGAGCTTCTAAGAGCCTTCCCATAGCTATCAGACACGCTGATCATTGGTCCAAAGACACTCATTCAGCTGGTTATCATACACCCTGAGAGATTAGTTCTTCCGCTGGCCTTGTCTTCAGTAAATGGGGAGATAGGCTACCATGCCTGCCCATCCGCAAGCTTTTTCTCTGCAAGCGAAGAGGGTTTGTAGGAGGGTTTACTTGGGTCACCGGAGAACTGAACTGTAAACTGTTTTACTGATCTGTAAAAGTGGGGATCGTCCCTTCTCATACTGTGGGGTCGATTCCGATTCGGGCCGGAAATTTCCCCGACCGAGCCGGACCCGGAGAGATTTCCGACCGAATCGGACACTAGCAGTCCGACCGAACGAGTCCGATGCGTCCGTATGTTATCGGACACGAGTCGGTCGGACTCCCATTGAACTCAATGGGAGCCGGTCGTACAACGCGTACGCGGGCTCCCATTGCCTCAATGGGTGCGAGGCGGACAAGGGCGCCCTCTACAGCGAGTACGCCGCGGAGCGCTCGCGGCGTACACGCACAGGTAGGGGGACCCTTGGGTCCCCCTGTGTGCGCCTCGCACGGGTGACGCAGTACAGGGGGTCCGACACGGACCCCAAAGTACGGCTCCGACAGCGAGTTCGAGTCGGACGGCGCGAGTCGGTCGGAGCGGTCGAGGTGCGCATCGTACTTACCCGGCCGGAAAACGTCTCCATTGCGCGGTGCGGACCGGGTCCGACCGAGTCGGTCGGAGCGGTACGGTCCGGGTACGAGTCGGTCGGAGCGGTCGGGTCGCCCGGACGAGTCGGTCGGCGACCTCGCATCGTACTCGCTCGGCCGGACTCAGCGTACGGTTCGGTCGGGTAACAGGCTTTCGCATGGCTTTTTTCCCGACCGAATGGTATTGGGTGCGCCTCCGACCGAGATCGGAATCGGCCCCTGTGTGTTTTATCTCTGCTCACCAGCACTACCTGACTGCGTTGGGTGGTATTGTGGCCATCCCATTGATCCTGTCCAAAGGGCTGTGCCTGACACATGATCCACTGACTCAAAGCCACCTCATTAGTACCATCTTCTTCGTATCCGGAATCTGTACCCTGCTTCAAGTCGTTTTCGGAGTCAGGTTAGTGAAGCTTTGAACTGTCTGAATTAAGATGCTTGTTTTAATCTAGACTGCCAAAATATAGCCCATTTCCTTGACAGTCTAAGCCCTCTCAATTATACCCATTCTTTAAAATAGGACCTTCTCCTTGATGGATCCCAATCTTGAAGTCATTTTTTTAGCGATCTAGTTCTAGTTTTTGCTGAACTACAGACACTTTGGCATTTAAAATACAGGGCACACAAAGACCGGTCAGTGGCGTAACAAAGGCCCCCACAGCCCCTGTAGCGCAGGGGGGCCCGTGCTCCAGGCGGCCCCCTCAGCACAGTACCCTGGCCTGAGAGATCCTGAGTGAATCCAGAGGGGGGCCCATCCATGTACTTTGCAGAGGCTCCTCCAAATTTCGTTACACCACTGCCTCTGGTAACTTGGCACAGAGCCATCAGGCTTAACTTAGAAGAGATGTGAAAAATATTTGTGAAACATTTCAAACAGTATTAAAGTAAAAACTTGTGTTTGCTTTGTTTGCCCTAAGTTGGCAGGGCATGCCCAGATGTGGGTCCTCTGCTCACTTTGCCACTGGATTCAAGCTAGCCTGGCTGATGAGGGGTATTACCCCGAAACTGGTCTCAGGATGCTTGTTTCCAGTCCAGGAAAGACAGGGCTTGGCAGTTCGGGCTGGACTGTTCCCATGAGGAACAGGGTCAAGACTGATTTGCATATAGTTGGGTCTGAACTAGGGTGCCGAAGTGAGCTAAAGAACGATGATGGATTCAACCCAGATCTGTTACTGGGGTAGAGTGTCTGAAAAGTTTCAGCTCTCCATCCATCATCTAAGTGTGTTTGCTTCAAAGTAAAAACACAACACAAAAAGGATCCCACACCAAGTTAGAGAAGAAGAACTTTATTTAATAAATAAAACTAGACCAAAACATCAAAACTCCAAGTAGAAGAACCAGAGATATTAAATTTTAAATATTTTAGTGAAATAGCGCCAAAAAGCACAAAGCGCCATCTGTGGATATCTGGTCGCGCCAGACAGGGACAGAATCACAAGTTCAGGACAACCATGATGGAGCATGAGCTGGTTTCAGGGACCCAGTTTGGCCCGCTAAACAAAGTACCTGTAATCCGTCTTTGCGGAGCATTGCGAGGATCCAAGTCAAAGATGCGTCGTGCAGCCGAAGCAAAAAATCAGTGCCGAGATGCGGCAACAGGGCCGGCTCTAGGGCAGTGCGATCGGTGCGACCCCACCGGGAGTTGACTTGGGGTGGGGGGCGTCATTTTTGAAAATCTGTATTATTTTAGAAGCATCTGCTGCCTCGTTCCTAGCCTCCAGCAACTTTCAGACACCAATTAAAATCTCAAGAGAAGTCCGTGTTTAATCGTCTTTCTGGAAAGAGACCGGAGGTTAGTCTAGTAGAAGTTTTGACTCATCCTACGGTAGCGCAGAGGGTTAAAATGCCTGCTGCTAAGAACGTGTACCATGCAGATAACAAAGTGCATATAATGTAAATAGGTCAGTGGGTTACTGCTTCTGTAAGAGAGCTCATTTTGTTACTTGTCGTTTATAAGTCAAAATCCTAATATAGAACATTGAGCTATTAACTGTCACCCTAGAGCTGCTGCAAACTGCAAGGCATATGTTAGAGCTATATGTTTTTTTGCCCAGTCTTTCATTATCCTAATCTTGTGAAAAGGGTTCATTTGGGTAGAAAACAATACTTATTATGAAAGAGAACCCCTAACAATGATGTTACGTTTTAAATTCTGAATTTGGGCTTTTCCTGAATAAGAACTTTAACTATATTGCCTACCAGTATCGATGACATGTCACTCCTACACTACACCTTGTAGTACTGTCTGATGTAACATTTCCTATAAACTGATTTGCACACATATGATTGTCTCTGTGCAATGTGTGTGTGGTGTAAAGTGCTCTGACACCTTACACTGGTATGAGTGGTGCTATAAAACGAAATGAATCTGAGATACAGTGGTTATGGAGACTTTAGAGGCACTGTTAAAGGGTGCTAGTGAGGGAATCCGTGGCAGAGGTGGTCATTGGGGGGCGCCAACAGACATTGTCGCACAGGGCGCCACCAGCGCTAAAGCCGGCCCTGTGCGGCAAGGCTGCAATACGAGGGCCTGTGTAATCGTTGAGGCTCCCATCGATGGGGCTTGGGATGCGATGTCCAGTGTTGAGGATGCAGAGTGCTGTTGGGGTTATGCATCAGTTCCGAAGAGCAGCGAGACTGTGATACAGAGTCCGGCGTCATCATCTAGGCTGCCATTGATGAGGGATATGAGAGCCTGCACCAAGGATGTGTTGTGCACTTGGGGTGATGCAGTGGTTCTGAAGAGAAGCGATGCAGGTCTTTGTGACGGGTCCAATTTCTGCAGCAGCGGAGGTGCATTCTGTCTGCCCGTGGTTGTGCTGCACAGAAGAGGACATGCATTGATTCTGCTGAATCCACAGAGGCTGGCAGAGCATCTTAAGCCCCAAGGGTTCAGGACTTGGGTGGCACCACATGGCAGGGTAGACTCATAGATGGCAGAGTCCAGGTGCAAGTGGAAGGTTATTGTAAGACTGTTATGTCCCTGAGGCTTCAGATCAGGAGGCCAGCCATGGAAAGGCAATGAATTCCATGCCTTGGAAGTACTAGTCTTGCATGGGTGAGAAGGACTGGAATTTAATTTACTTGCAAGTCCCTAGTAAAGTAAAGTAAAGTGAAACTACCAGCGCCCAGGGTCTGTAAACTTATTTTAACCATAACACTCATTTTAACCATAACATCTTCTCAACTGATGCATTTTGTAGAGAAATTTGATATCACTGAAATAGCTAAAAAAACTCTTTAGACTAAAAGGTGTTACATGCGGTATATATTTTAAGTCCTTTTGACCGTTTAGTCAGTGAAATATGATATAATACATATGATTTGGTGTTGTATTGAGTAAATGTATCAGAAATGTCAATAACAAACTGTTAAAAACATACATGGGGAAAAAACATATAGTGAAGACTGATTGATTGTAATGATCTGTCCAGCATTTGGTGATTCCTGTCCAAGGACATGCTTTGTTACCAACACTCATTCACCCACTACAGCAGCTGGCCCTGGTCCATAACTATTTGCCTTAATGTTTTTCAGACTCCCAATTCTCCAAGGTGGCACCTTTGCCTTCTTGACTCCCACCCTTGCCATGCTCTCCCTCCCGAAGTGGCAATGCCCGGAATGGACACAAAATGCTAGCCTTGTAAATGCCTCATCACCAGAGTTTGTTGAAGAGTGGCAGTCAAGAATACGAGAGGTAATATTTGTCATGGTTTATTAGTCTTTATTGTTTTTAGTGAGCCTTTGAAATAAATTCGGGTGTTTAAGGATGTTGTCAATACTGTACGGTAGGATTACCTGAAAGACCACCTCCCAAATGATCATGCTTCATATGCAGAGTTAAAAATTCCACACTCCCTAAGACTAAGTACTCTATTTCAGCATTATCTGAGAAGGGGCACAAGCAGAAATCAAATATACCCAGCTACAGTACCCAGCTACATTGAAGCTCATTGTTAATGTCGGTGATTGCTTATCCCTTTCTAACATTTTCTTAAGAAAGGGATTAGAGAAGGTCTACGTCCGTACTTTAAGTCTCAAGATATGGTTCTGAGCTAGCGAGATATTGGACTGGCACTGCAGCTTAGGTTTAGACATATAGACAGAGGGGCCGATTCCGATTCGGGCCGGAAATCTCTCCGACCGAGCCGGACCCGGAGAGATTTCCGACCGAATCGGACTCTAGCAGTCCGACCGAACGAGTACGATGCGCACGTATGCTATCGGACTCGATTCGGTTGGACTCCCATTGAAGTCAATGGTAGCCAGTTGTACGACGCGTACACGGGCTCCCATTGACTCAATGGGCACGACGCGAACAAGGGCGCCCCCTACAGCGTGTTCGCGTCGATGCGGGTCGCCCCGTACATGCACGTGTAGGGGGGACCCATGGGTCCCCCCTGTGTGCGATTCGTGTGCCTACGCTTCCAGGGGGGTCCGACACGGACCCCCAAAGTGCGGCTCCGACAGCTCCTTGGAGCCGGACTGCGCGAGTCAGTCGGAGCGGTCACGATGCGCATCGTACTTACCCGGCCGGGGAACGTCTCCATAGCGCGGTGCGAGTCGTCCCCGTGCGAGTCTGTCGGAGCGGTCGGGTCCTGCATACGAGTCGGCCGGAGATTTCGCGAGCGCACGCATCGTACTCGCTCGCCCGGACGCACGTACGATTCGGTCGGGAAATAGGGCTCCGAATCGGATCCGGTAAAGCCGAATCCGATTCGGAGCCCTACCGGCCGAGATCGGAATCGGCCCCAGAGTGTTCACACATGTACACCCAGCTGATCCATCTAAATCTGTATTTGCACCATATTCCTTACAGTTCGGCCATGACACCAGCAACCTCTATGCCATTGATATCAAACACCTAAAACACAAGCACACAGTTTTAGTCCAATCTTCACTCAACCAAATGCTCCTTTGTTAGTTACTGTGTCAAAGGTGGCCTGGAAAGCTGGCACTGTTTATTGTACAGATTGTTTAAAAACTTATAACGGTACCTCAGTCTCCTTGAGGGTAAAGCAGAGAATACTTTAAATAAATATAAAACAGTAGAGAAAATAAGTTAGAAACCGGAAACATTAGCAAAGAATTTATGAGAAAATGAAGAAAACCTTTGCAAGCAATTAAAATATGAACTGACAAAGGTAATAGGTGTGGTTGTTCTATAAGTGAAAGGGCTTATTTATTAATTGGCAAGTTTGTGGTTATGGGGATGAGGATTGGTGAATAGGTGATTGTGAGAATGCATCTATGACTGGATAGATGAGTGATTGCATGGATAGATTAGTGATAGTATGCATTTATAATTAATTCATGTGAAGATAGTTGAATAAGTGATTGCATGGACAAATAGTTGGGTAAGTGGATGAGTGAGTGGATTGATAGATGCAACCAGGTTCCACTATTCTTAAAGACTGAGGCCTCAGACATCCGTAGCAATAATGCTACTAGGTGTTTGGACTTAATATAGAATAAAAAAATATTGTGTAACATAAATATGGTGTTGTAAAAATATCATCGAAAGAAATATGGAAGGTAAGAATATCGTTTCAAATGTTTTTTTTAATATTGTTGTTAAAAATATTGTTTATATAAATAGCGTTGTAAAAAATATAGGGGGTCATTACAATAGCGGGCGGATCGCCACCGCCCGTATGGCGGTGGCGATCCGCCCGCCATTTTCCACCGCCCACTCTACCATTTACCCCGCCAAATCACGATGGCGGTGGGGACGCCGCGGACGGAAAGACCGTCCGCCGGCTTTCCGCCGGTCGTACAGGCGACCGGGCGGAAAAGGGCGCAAATATGGTGGCAGTGTCTACAAGACACCGCCATCCATATTATGATGTGCGGCGGTGCAGGGCTTTCCATGAGTGGAGACTCCGCCATGGAAAACCAGGCGGATTCCACTTTAGGGGGCCCGATGCGGGCCCCCAAGAAGTTGGGGGTGGTGCACATGGGGGTACCCATGGTACCCCCTGCATTTGCATGCACAAGGTGGCAGGCACCGCGCGGTGCCTGTCACGTTGTGCATGCATATGCGCAACATGCTCTTACATTGCGGTGGGTGCTGCTGAAAGCACCGCCCGCCGCAATGTAGAAATGCGGATGCGCCCGCCAGTGTGGCGGGCGCATCCTAATTTATATCGCGGGACCGCCGCACATGTGGTGGGCGGTCCCTTTCGTTGCGATAGCGGGCGGACTTTGTCCGCCCGCCATCGTAATGGACCCCATAGTTTTTAAGTATTAATTTTTTTTTTTTTTAATCTGTTCTATTTTATTTTTCTGTTATTTTTTGGGTTGTGTTTAGTGAATTTTTATAGTGAATTAGTTAAAAATGTTTTAATATTTCATTTGAAATTTGAAATAGTTTTTGATAATATATCTATTTAAAATCTAGGAGCAGGGTATTAGGATTTTAGGGGAAAAGGGTAGGCAGATTTTTTAAATTTGGACATTTTAAAATATGTTTATGTTTTGATTTAAATTATTATTTATAAATGAAGTTTTATTTGTAGATTAATTGTTTATACATTTATTAAGTTTTATTTGTTTAATAATTGCATAATTTGTTTTTTTACATTTTGTAATATAATTTTTGAATTTATATGCCCTTTATTTAATTTCATTTTGAATAATTGTTTAATAGTGTTTTTATATTATAGTATGTATTGTTTTTAATAAATAACCTAAAAATGAATGTAAAAATAATGTATACATATTGTTAGTATTAATTATTTTTGACTTTTAATATGTTTAACTTTTTTAAATTATGTATAGAAAAAATTATACATTTGTATATATTCATAAAAATATTTAATATATTAATGTTTGATAAAAAATGTTTTTAATAAAGAAATACATTGTTTACAGCTATTTCTATAAATGATTCAATTATATATTTTAAATTTTTTATGTATTAATATTTGTGTTTCTAGGTTGATTTGGAAATATACAAATATGTCATTTGTTATTAAATAAGTATATAGTTGATAACTTATATTAGTATTTAAGTCTTTTGAAATTATGCTTTTCAGTTGTTATTTTGCAAATGAATAGTATTTATATAGACTTTTTGGGGGTAAATATAAATATTTAATTTATTTGAATTTTTAAATATTTAATTTATTAATACAAATTTATTTTGTAGAGCAAGATTTTCAGTTCAGTTGAAAGACTTTTATTTTGGCATATCGGCCATAAAAGCACATAGAATACAATAAAATGTAGATAAAACACATTGTAATATAAAATTGTAAAAACATGGTACCAAAACACATAATTGAAACAGCCCTTGAACAAGGCAGACTTATGTGCAATGTTGCCATTAAAATTTTAAAAATATGATTGCATTTAGTCAGTAAAATTGGGGAACTCACAAACAAAAAGATGGAAAAAGTCAAACAGATTCTCAATCACCTATAATCGAGCTGGATATTATTACACTTAATAATTTCATTATGTATCACATCTCAGGACAGCAGCTCCGGTTTGCATCTCAGGGGAGTCGCACATCTTTGCCCTAGCTCTCCCCATGGCCTGCAAAAATCGGGTAAGCGCATAAATCGGTGGTATGCCGGAATCGGTTTTTAATATCCTTAGGGTAACTTTATGCTCCCTGATGCTCAAGTTCTGACATAGGGGTCGATTCCAAAGTCCTTCGGAATGGCTCCGAATCGGATTCGTGTTTGCCGAATCCAATACGGAACCCTTGTTTCCGACCGAATCGTACACACTTTCCAACGCCCGAGTACGATGCCTGGAAACCGGTACGGCTGTCTGAATCCGTTCCGAAGGGCATTGGGACAGGTTGCGTCTTTCGGAGCCAAATCGTACAGCTCTATGGGCTCGGTTTCCGAGCGAGCGAGTACGATAACCGATTCAGACAGCCGTTCCGAATCAGTTTCTCCGGAACAAATTGGCTGCTGGAATCTGTCTTTGGGGGCCCATAGCAGGCCCCCTTCACAAGGGGCCTTCCCAATCAAGCCCGTGGGGGTACCCAAGGGACCCCCCTTTCCAACCATGCACATTGTGGCAGGCACCATGGGGTGAGCTCCACAGGGTGCAAGGTGTTCCCCAACCACCGCTTTCTTCAACGGGAGCCTGTGTTCTCGTTTGGAACACAGGCTCCCATTGAAATCAATGTGAGTCTGACCGAATCGTATCCGGAAGCATCCGGATACATCCAAATCGCTCGGTCAGACTCCCCTGATCCGAGTCGTCCAGAAAGCATTCAGGAACCGATTCGGTAGGAATGCTTTCTGAACAACATCGGACTCAATCCCATAGTGGGAGTAACTAGCAACGCCTACTGATCATATTGGCCAATCAAAAAAACATTACGTGTTCTAAGGTCTCATAAAGTGCTCTACAGGCTGGGCAATGCCAATCTTCTGCCCTGGGGGCTTTGGCCCACTTTGGGGGTAACGAGTGGAGAGGTAAGATCCCATATTGAAAAAGCAAATACAGGCTCCTAGAGAGGGTAGGCTCCATCTCATCCAGGACGTCTTCTCTGATAAAGGAGTCTAGGACTGTGAGAAAGACGTCAGTCAAAGAGGATCGGCTTACCTAGGAGTGTATTAAGGAAAAGCTATACTGCCAGTAGACTAGTGTTATGTTAGACTTAGCTATCATCTTTGCCTCTCCATGGGCATGCCACAAAGTTGTGAACCCAATCTCTCCCAAGATGGCTTTCAGATACTTGATCCAGGGTATATTACAGGAGCCCACAAAACTGAGGGCCTCATTACGATGGTGGATGGTCAGACCGCCGACCGCCATCGTATCGGGCAGGAGACTGTCCGACAATGAGTCAGTGGTTTACCCGCACTATTACAATATGACCACCATGGTGGCAGTCGGAAAGTGCTTTTTTCTAGTGCGGCTTGTGCTGCGGCCTAGGAAAAGGGCCACAGCAGCCGCACTATAAAAAAGCACTTTGTACACATCCATGCAGCGTGTGCCAGGCTCCATGTAAGGATTGGGCATAGACCTGTTTTATCTGATAGTGCTCTTAACCCTAGATTGAGTCTAAGGGGTAATAGGGGAGTGCTAACGGAATGCCTACAAGTAGACACATTAATTGTTATGCAAATGCATCAAAATGACCCCACAGCTCTGCTCCATAGGTACCTGTCCCCAGGGCTTGATGTTGATAGACCTGCGGTGCCGGCTGTGCGGGTCGAAACTGTGAGCTATGTGTCAGCTTGATTATACCTCCTTCGACTTGCTCTAGTTTTAGCCTGCACTGTGTACCTGCCACCCAGGTGTTCGGTTAATGTGATGCCCAGACACGTGAAAGTGTGCGCTCTCTTAAGAGGAGTCCCTGCTAATATCGGGTTGTCCCTAATCAAGTGCCCTGGATTCAGTATCCTATATTTAGTCTTGCCCACATTTATTTCTAGGCCCGCACCATACAGATTCAAGAAATTTGTGAGGCCCATGGGAGACTTAGAGAGGAGGAGGGTGTCATTGGCAAACATGAGGAATGGGATCCTCATGTTTGCCAACTTAGAGGCATCATTATCACTCTGTTCTAAAAAATAATAAGACCATTGATAAAGAGTGAGAATAATGTAGGAGCAAGTACACACCCCTGCCCTACCCCCTTTGCTCACAGGGAACAGCTCTGTCAACTCGCAAGCCTGGCCACACCTGTTGTTATTAGTTAGTTGTTATCATGCAACCTCTCAATACTATCATGTAAATAGTTGGGTACCCCCCATCTCCTAAAGAACCCACCAGAGGGTCGGCATAGGGACTAAATCAAAGGTGGAGCAAATGCCCACAAATACGACATGCAGGCAACCACCCCCCAGAGTGACCACTTTCCAATGTAATCTGCCAAGTATAACTCTGCTAAATAGCTTCATGAGGTATCGATTAGACTAATAGGTCTATAATTGACTGGCATTTCACCTGGGCCATTTTTATATATAAATCAATCTGGACTTGTAGAGCGCGGCTGCTCTCCCGTGAGGGTCTCTTGGTGCTGATGGATCATGCTGCTTGCTCTCCTATTGGTTGATGGTGACGCTATGAGGTTTAGGGGGAGGTTGTTCCAGGTCTTGGCCGTCAGGTGGAAGAAGGAGTGGCTGATGCAACGGGTGGCAGCTAGGCTGAGGGATCCGGATCTGAGTTTCCTGGTCAAAAATCACGCATTTGTTGAGGTATGCAGGTCCTTCATTGTGTATTGCTTTGTATGCATGGGTGAGTAGCTTGTACTGGCATCTTTCATGACTGGTAGCCAGTGGAGTTTCCTCCTGAGGTGAGAGGTTCTATGCGTCTCTCTGGGGAGGTCAAGGATGAGCCTGGCCGCTGTGTTCTGGATTGTCTGGAGTTTCTTCATGAGTTGGGCTGATATTTCTACGTAGAGGTAGTTGCCTTAGTCGAGTCTGCTGGTGACAAGTACCTGTGTGATAGCTTGCCTGGTGTTGGTCAGGATCCATCTGAAAACCTTCCTGAGCATTTGGAGCGTGAGGAAGTAGGCAGTGGAGGCGGCGCAGATTTGCTTCCTCATGGATAGCTGGCTGTTGAGGATGATGCCGAGGTTTGGGGCGCGTTCAGTGGGTTTCGGGTTGGGCCCAGCTCCGGGAGCCACTGTTTGTTATTTCAGTGTGTGTCCTTGACTTTCCCAAAGATGAGTACTTCTGTCTTGTCGGTATTGAGTTTGAGGTAGTTGTTGTTCATCCCATTGGCAACCTCTTTCATGCATCTTTGGAACTTGTCTTTGATGGTTCTTGAATTGTTAGTCAGAGAGAGGATGAGTTAGGTGTCGTCGGCATAGGAGATGATGTTGAGTCCATGGCTTTTGATGATGTTGGCCAGGGGGTTCATGTATGTGCTGAAGAGGGTTGGGCTGAGGGATGAGCCTTGAGGCTCTTATATGGCGTATATGGGTATGATTTCAGTTCGGCCCACATCAAGGACAATGGCGTCCCATTCAATAAAGCAGTAAACAGGGGTGAAAAATAAGTGGTACAATCTCGCTCCGGAATAAATCCCTTGGAATTTTGTCCAGTCCCGGCACTTTATTAAGTACAATACTCTTAATGGCTAGGTATATTTCCTGGGCTGAAATTTTATGACCAATGGGACCGTGCCCAGGAGCAGGGGTATCAGTCAAGGCCTCCTCAATGTGTCTTCCACCTCCCTAATACTCATAGTTAATAGTCCCAGGGTCGTGGGATCACTAAGAATAGTGGTCAGTTCTCCAGCCTGCACATATTGGCTGTAGAAGTGGGCTACCCAGTCACTGGCTGTAATATTGGTTTCAATAGAACTGAGCCCTTCCCTGGTGCCTGAGAACTCCAAATTCCAAAAGGCATGGTGGTCTTTTCACTTAGCTGCTTCTAGGAGACTCTCCCACCTACCCCGCTCCCACTCCTTTTTAGCAACTGAGAGAGCCTTTTTATGGGCGCTTCTTTCTACCTGAATCAGGGCCCTGTCTTGTTTTTTTATCGCTGCTACCAAATTGGTCTCGACGTTCCCTACAGTGTTTGTTGTACCAGGACGCTTCCTCTGGACCACACGCGTGGCCTCAACAAAAAAGAGGTTTCTCAATTTGTCAAACAAATATTTATGGATCTCAGAGAATGGCCCCAGCCGTACTCCAGGAGCCCTATTGGAGGCAGAGACGTCACTTCCTCCATTCCATCAGCCACCAAGCTATAGGTATGGCTAATGATCTCCTGTGAGTTCTCCATACTGGTCCATTTAACCCTGCATCTATTGCTTGTTACTCTTAGTCTTATCTAGCAGCTCTCTTGTGATATCAGATTGCCCTTTAATATTTAAGTTAAGCTTGAGAGCCAAAGTGTTGTGATCGCTATCTTGGTGTGGAATGACTGTCTTGTCCTCCAGGTATGGCTACAACTTGAGGTCCAGCAAAATATAATCAATTAGGCTAGTGGAGTTGATGTGGGTAAAAGTGTGAGACCCTGTCCTAAAAGTTGGTTCTGCCTTTACAGTCTCGTGAACCTTGGTTTAGAGTAAGTGTGTTAATTTTCACTGCAGTAGGTGTCCATTTCTTAATGGAGTGAATCTCAAGAGCTGGGACTGACCATAAGTCATCTTCATCTGTCTAGAGCAGAGGTCTTCAAACTTTTGTAGGTTGAGCCCCCCCAGCTGAATTTTTTTAGATGTTGGGCCCCCCCACCACCTGACAGAAATTTCTGGAATCTGGTACACTACATAATCGACCGCCACGCGCATATTCCGGGCCATATCCAGCAAATAATGTTCAACACAATAAGAGTGTTTAGTAAACTGCAGGTTTGTGAGTGGGTGTGGTGAAATGACAGAGGCTTATTACTCTGCTCCAAACACCATTTTCCAAGATAAAATGTGCGCAAATTGTTTTTACTAGGATGCTTTGTTTTACACATGACATAGATTGATAACACCACCAACATATATGTGACGGGTGTGCCTGTTTTTCGCCACAGAGACGGTCAAACTGTGGATGGATTTTTGCTACTGCCATCCTCAGGTTGTGCTCCACATCCAGTCTTGAACGGTACTTAGTCTTTAATACCGCAAGTGCTGAGAACCCAATCTCACATAAATAGGACGAGCTGAAAGGCAAGAGAGTTTTGATAGCAGTTTCTCTCAAAGCTGAATATTCTGCAGACATTTTCAGCCAAAACGGGGACTGTAAGGGAGACAGTGTTGTCAGATTTTTCGAGCACTCCCTAGCTCAGAGCTGGTACACGAGAAACAAATCTTCTCTAGAAATCTTTAACAAACGTTTTAGGCAGCATTATAATGGGATAATTGCCCACCAACCAGTTATGGATCCGAAGACAAAGTTGAAAGTCCACAGAGAGGGCGCTGAACGAACACCTAATTGAGAATTCCTTAGTGGTACAATAAGTTGCTTGCCTGAAGCAGTGGGGGTTTAGGAGACGTCGGGCTTATGGCTAAAAAAATAGAACTAATAATAAATTAATGATGTTGTCTATTTTACTTCAGAGCAATGTTGTCTGACAGACTTTGTGGTGGCAGGGACATGTTAAGGATTTTGGGTGCCCTGGGCCAAAACTATTTTGGGGGCCCCTGTTCAGTACAGCTTTGAGTTTAACTGATTTACTTTCAGCTCTGCCATACCCTCTTTAGCCAGGCTACTAGCGGTGCACAGGCACTATGGTCGAAATTCTAAAAGCGTTTACATCTAATATTCAGAGACAGTGATGTGTTTTCACTGTTGTAACAAAGCAGCAGCCCACTAATTTTACAGCGAATAATATCTGTGATATCCTCCAATTTCTCATATGTGAGGACCCGCTTAGATCGAAAATAAACTTTTTTATGGTTGTTGCATGAAACAAACATATTTCTCTGCAAATAGTAATAGACTCCCTCACATCAATCACATTAAAAAGAAATTAAACAAAACGGTATTTACAAGAATCTGTTTAGGAATTATTCCAGGCCATCGGGGCAAAAACAGAGCTGTCTCTATCAAGGGGCCCCCTGAAACGCTGGATTGCAGTGCATGTAAATGTGTCCTTTTGTAATTTAGAATGAAAACCTTGATGGGGCACAACATGCCAATACTTGTGGACAGGGGCACAACTAGACCCGAACTTCGGGTGGGGGCTAACACTCCCAGCCAGGGCTGGCCCTAGCACTGGTCGCACCCAGTGCAACAGTCTTTTTGGCGCCCCTCCCCCATTTCCTCCATCTCCATGAATTTCCTCACTACCACTCACCAACGATGCACCTCATCTCTCTATAGCACCTTTCTGGCAAACATTTCATTTTTTATAGCACTACTCATTGTTTACTCCCACTCAGTTCAGTGATCTGCTTTTTACATGTTCTTTGTAGCAGGCACATTAAACCTCTGCACTGTGTGGGTGGCAGGAGTGCCCATGTGAGTGCACGGTGAGCCATGCAACAGTGTGAGAGTAGGGTAAGAGGAGTGACTGCAGGGTGAGTGAGGTGACCATATGAATTTGGGTGCGGATGTAAGTGCAGATTGGGACGAATGAATGTATGGTTAGTGATGGGCTTATTTGAGTGAGATTGCAGATTGAGCAGTGAGGGGGACAGGTGAGTGAAGTGTCACAGTGCAGGTTGAGTAGTGTGCTTGTGTGACTGCAGGGTGAGGTACAGGGTGAACAGCGCAAGTGCATTGTGAGTGCAGAGTGATCACTGTGAATGCATGGTAAGCGGGTAAATGGTGTGAGTGCATTGAGATCAGTGTGAGGGCATTGTGATCGCTGTGGGTGCAGGGTGAGCGTGAAAGTGAAGGGCGAGAATGAGGAGCGAGTTGTCTGAATGCAGGGTGCATTCCCAGACACTAGAAGTAACTCAGCTTGTTATTGACGACGGCGTAGGGTTTCAGATATGCTAAACTATTGCTATTATGGCATTAACCAGGGATCAGGGTGGAGGAAATAAATGTGCTGATCTTGCAACAAACTTCGAGTTTTATGATTAGGGTTGCCAGCTCATTATTTGGATGGCCCAAGTGGTACAAAAATAAGCAGTCACCCAAAGCTGTATTGTCAGCACTTGTCTGTGCATACTTTTGAACAGCAAATATAAATAGAAAGAACTTTTAATTGTGTTCTAGGGCTGCCTGAATGATCCATGACTGATAATACAAGGGAACAAAGACAGAAAAGTCACATTACAAATGAATACATACTTACTTATTTATAACAATATTTAGTGTCAAGGCAAGCAATTTGCAGGCTGTTTAAACAACACATGGCTGGCTGGCATTTTGCGCACCTGTCTGTGTCATTTAAAAAGAAACTTTGTCTCCTTTCTGGGAAGAGCTAACCCTCCCAGGACGGGGTTAAATTCGTATAGCTGAAATGCTTCAGCTGCAGTGGGAGGCAGGGAGTCTCCTCTGTTAAAACTGAAAGCAATGAACAGACAAGTCATTTCAGTTGCAGTGGGAGGCAAGGAGTCTCCTCTGCTATGAAATCGAACGTGAAGGAACAGGACTGTCTGTTCGTTTGCTTTCAGTTTTAGCAGGGGAGACTTCCTGCCTCTCACTGCAGCTGAAGCATTTCAGCTCTATCAATTAACCCTCCTGGGACAGTTAACATGATAATGACAAAAAGGATGGGCATGTCGTGCCCCATCGATTTCCCCTCCATCCCCCCTCCAACCATACCGGAGTTCTCCAATAAAACAAATCCCCAGAAGACTTGCGACGCAGGACAGTGAAGAGGAACAAAGGTAAGAATAGAGTGGAGTGCGCGCCCCCCCTGAGATGGTGTTGCGCCCCCCCAGGGGGGCGCGCCCCACAGATTGAAGAACTCTGGTCTAGAGGAACGAAAACTCTGAGCTCAGCAGTTCGAATTGGCAATTGAAATCGCCCCCCACAATTTTCATGGCATTATTTGGCAACAGGGCTAAGTGGGTGTTTAGTTGTTCTAAGACAACAGGTTCCTTGTTGCACCCTGCAATATATATTTATTTCTTGACAATAAGTATAATAATTTGAAGAGTTTCACTGGTAAACAACTTCTACAAAATGTTGCTGATAGGTGTGGGAGTAGTAAATGTAACCCCTTTAGTATCCAACACCTTCTCCAGAATGGTTTATACTGGAATGAGAATAGTACATATAACCCCTTTAGTGTACAACACCTTTCCCAAAGTGTTGTACATTGGAGTTAGCATTTTATTTTTAATATAAATGGTTATAGTTTATACCTGTTATTATTAAAAAAAATAGGTATGTAACAAACGTTTTAAACTTTTCTATTTTGTGTCTATGAATATATTTTTTATTGTATACACATTTTTACATTTAGTACAAACTTTTAAGGTTTTTTTAATAATAAATTTTTACTTTTTCAATAACAAAAAATGTATATAATATATAAATAGTGTTGTAGAGTAGTAGATTGTTTAACATTCTTTTTCATTTTTTAACTTTTTTATTTTTACATTAACAAAGTTGTTTCACATACATTTTTAGAGATACATTTTAACACTTTTAAAAACTTTTTAAATAATACTATTGTGTTTTATAGTATTATTTATTTTACCGTTTACAAACATGGTACATACTTTTGATAACATGTTTTACATTTTAAATACAATTTAGCATTTGTATACATTTCAGACACATTTTTATATTCCATGGCATGATGAGCAAAAAAAGTCAGATTTATCCCAGATCGGTGATTGGGGGTGAATGTTTGACAATTTTCAGCATTCCGTCGATCATTTTTGTGTTGCTATAGTCTCCCTTACTGGGAAGGGTATGCCCAGACGTGGGTCCTATGTTCAGTGTGCCACTGGATTAAAGCTAGCCTGGCTGGTGATGGGTGATACCCCAAAACCAGTCCCAGGATGCTTGTTTCCAGTCAAGGGAGGACCTAGCTTGGCAGTTCAGGCTGGACTGTTTCCATGGGGAGCAGGGTCAAGATTGATTTGCGTATGGCTGGGCCCAAAACCGGGGTGGCATGGTGTACAAAAAATCGATGGATTTAACCCAGATCTGTGACTGGGGGTGAATGTTTGACAGTGTTCAGCACTCCGTCCATCATCTTTTTGTGTTGCTATAGTCGCCCTAAGTGGAAAGGGTATTTCCCCAGACTTGGACCCGTACTCACAGTGCCACTGGATTCAAACTAGCCTGGCTGATGAGGAGTGATACCCCGAAACCGGTCCCAGGATGCTTGTTTCTGGTCCAGGGAGGACCTGGCTTGGCATTTTGGGCTGGACTGTTCCCATGAAGAGCAGGATCAAGATTGATTTGCATATGGCTGGCCCCAAAACTAGGGTGGCATGGTGAACAAAAAAACGATGGATTTAACCCAGATCTGTGACTGGGGGTGAATGTTTCACAGTGTTCAGCATTCCGTCTATCATCGTTTTGTCTTGCTATAGTCACCCTAAGTGGGAAGGGTATGCCCAGACGTGTGTCCCGTGCTCGTTGTGCCAATAGATTCAAGCTAGCCTGGCTGATAAGGGGTGATACCCAGAAACTGGCTCCAGGATACTTGTTTCCGGTCCAGGGAGGACATAGCTTGGCAGTTCAGGCTGGACTGTTCCCATTGGGAGCAGGGTCAAGACTGATTTGCATATGGCTGGGTCCAAAACTGGGGTGACATGGCAAGCAAAACAAGCATTGGTTATGCATCGGTTTCGCCTATGTAATGAATAAAGAGCTGGTTTCATCAATCATCGTCCAGCAGAAGGTAAGAGCTCCCTGACAGATAACACTGGAGTGGAGAGGATGTAGTGCAGCAAACATGAGCTGCTGACTCAAGAGCAAGGGATCCTGGTTCAAGTCTCGGTGGCACCGCGTAACATCCTGTGATTGTATGCAAATCACTGAATCTCTCCGGGTGATACATTGTTATATAAATATGCTACAAGAGTAAAAGGCAAACTTTTGTGAAAATATAGTTCCACCAAAGCAGATGTTAACAGTATTTCAGCTGCTGGAAACTCATAAGAGAAGCAGAGGATGAACAAGCATTGGTAAATGCAGAAAAATATGCTACAGCCAATAGAAATGGAGGAAAGGTAAGTGGCACGCACAGAAACTAATGAGAAGCCAGGAAAGAGAGAAGGCAGGTTGTAAGTCCCTTTTAAGTTTAAATTAAAAACAATAGATTTCTCAAGCACAGAGCAAGTGCTGTGCAAGCGAAACCTAAAAATGATGGCTTTAACCCAGATCTGTGACTGCGTGTGAATATTTGATAATGTTCAGCATTTCATCCATCATCTTTTGTGTTGCTATAATATTTATCACAATTTGACTGACCTCAGAGATGGTAATCTCTGCCCAGCTCTGCACAGTTTGAAGGCAAATATGGACTTCTGGATCTAGCTGAAATTATTGATGAATGGCACAATTTCACTGAATAATACAGCCGCGGCACGTGCAGGTAACAGCGGTGGGGCCGGGTAAGGAGGGGATTACGACGGACGATGATGAGGGAAAATTAAATATTTAATTTTCCCTCAGCATCGTCCCTCAAAATCCCCCCCGCCCCCCGTCCTCACCTCCCCACCGCTGTTACCTGTGCGGACCGCGGCTGGAATAATATAGTAGCCCTTCCAAGATTACATTACGTTTTTTAGTAATTACCTTTGTGGATCCTGGCTTGCTGGTTCAGAGACCTGAAGACATCTATCAAGAATTTTGTGTCTGCTGGGTAACGGCACAAGCCAGCCCTCGAAACTACATCTCCCACTGGCTGATGGGGGCCTGAGCTGCCCAGACTTTGGGCTATAGTACCTAACTCCACAAATCTAGGGCATGGCCAGATGGCTGGATGGGGACATCTCAAAGAGTTGGGTCTACTGGCTGTTTTACTTATCAGGAAGCTGGGTCGAGGGAAAGACATGGCGAACTTCGTAATAGAGCTGACATTGAGATGAATGATTCAATGTGTTTGTAAGACAGTCAGTACTCGACTTTATGCACGGACTGCCCCATTGACGGGGGTTCCTGAATAAATCTGGCAACTTTGAAGTCCCCACTATGGCTCCTTGGTTGGAGTCTGGGTTACTGACGCTCGGTACTGGGAAAGATAACTTCTCACCCCAACTTAACTGGTGGACGAATCTGGGTTGCCACCCATCTAGTTCCTTATTTATGCAATGCTATCCCACAATGTCAAATGCCATTTTGGACCAGATGCCACTCAGGCAGGTTTTTCAATTGTATTTCACGGCCAGAAATGGCTGAAAACTTGTAACGTGGTTTTGCAAATCACTACTAGATATGACTAAATCTCCTTCAACACACATTAAACCCAAGGGGCTTATTTACAAGCCCTGTGCGCCACCGGAACATCACTTATTTTGACGTTCCGGTGATGTACAGTGCAAACCCATATCCACAAGGCCACGGAAAGCCACACTGCGTGGCTTCTCATGGCCTCGTAGATATGGTGTAAGGCAACGCAGTGCAAGATGCTGCATTGCCTCACATGGTGTTTTGGAGGCATGCCATGGGCGTTGCAGTGGGTGTTCCCACGCAACACCCATGGATTTTGACACATTCCCAGATTTACAACATAGCGTAAATCTGGGAATGCGTCAAAACCATGCGCCTCCCCAGGGTGGCGTAACAAGGAGAAATAACTTTATTTCTCCTTGTTTTAACCTCTTTCTATGTGTACTGCGTTCTGCAGCACACATAGAAAGAGGAAAATGCTTCCATTGATTGGTGTTCCTTCCTGCACAAAAACAATCATTCCTATAAAGCAGACACCCTTGCACCATGCAGTAAGGGTGCCTGTGCTGGTGCAAGGTAGCCAAGTATGCACCAGCAGAGTGGAAGAGGACAGGAATGCACTGAATTTCATAGATGCGGCGCATTCCTGCCCTTTTCATTTGATGCAGGGCACCGCAACAAAGTGACTTGCTGCGCGCCCTGAGCAAAAAACGTTTAAATATGGCCCCAAGTGCGAAACTAACCTGGATGGGGAATGGTCTGCCAAAGAGTAGAATAGGTCCTTACGTCACGTCAAAAGAGTCTCCAGGAATATAAGATTCAAATATACTCCATTTAACAACCTCCTCATGACTGACATGTCCCCTTGATAGGCTAAATCTTATTGACAAAGACACAAATTGGTGCTGCCCTCGTGATCTTTGTGATGCAGATTATTATCACATGATCTGATCTTGCCCTGAAATTCAGTTACACTGGACGGAGATCACTGGTTAATGGAGAGGGAATGCCACTGCAGAGGGATGGTCTGCATACACCTGAGGCCTATCTGTGTGGCTAGTGTCCAGACTGAGGAGCAGTCTTGATGGCAATAGGTTTCTGAATTTGGCCATGGTGCCGGCCAGTCCCTGTATTTCTATGCATTGGAGAGCTGGACCCTTCCCTCTGACCTGATTAGGTGGGCTACCTCTGAAATTTTGGTTCTGTGCCCAAAGAAAATATGAATGTCTGCATTATAACAATAGCCCACTAGTGGGATGAAATCCCGTGAGGTTTGAGAACCCGGGTGATATTGATCCAACAGCCCTTGATTAGATGTCCTCTAAATGTCTGATGTGTTCCTTGTCACTAACATGCAGTAGCTGTTGTTTTCCCCCAAAAGACACTTTATAATTGTTTATAATATATTGAGCCTAGACATACCACCACAAGTTGGTTATTTGTTACTGTTGTTTATGTTCGTATTAAATAAGATCTGTAGTTGACTTCCACCATATTCCCAAGACCATGATAGAGTCCATAACTACCAAAGACCGCTGATCTCACTCTTCAGAAATTTATTGTGACTTTTCTTCTGTGTGAACTTTGTTACATTTTATCTTGGGTTCACTGCAGTTTTGTGATGCATAATGTAATTAGAACAACAACAAAAATCAATAAACAGATTTTTTTTCTCAAATGAATGAAGCATAGGTGGAAAGTGAATACAAATTAGAAGTGACAGGTGGCTAAAGTATGCACAGCTTTTTGTGACACAAGAATACAAGAGCAAAAGTATAGAATGGTGAGAAACGGATATAAAGGTGAAGAAAGAATAGAAAGGTGATGCTTCTAAAGTACATGTAGAGTATGAAGTGAATATTAAGATCGGTTAGGTATATATATCACCAGGATTTGCAGGAGAAGACTGAATTGAATGGGCAGAATTAAACAAATTGAGTGCTAATTAGAACTCAATGACATATGGTCTGGGTAGAGGATATCCAGGGGCTTCAGGTGAGTTAACCGAAAGGCCAGAGACTGCATGTTAACAATTAGAGCTACATGTAGTGCAAGGGATTTCAGGAGTCACAATGGAAGGACTAAAATTGACCTTCTGTATTAACAGAGAGCATAAATGTGATGACATTGTTTTGGTTTGTAATTTGAATGTTCTTGGTACCTTTTCCAACTTCTTTTTCTTATGCCCCACTTATACCACTTCATCATCTTATAATCTCTCCCATTGGCTCTATTCCCTTTCCTAAAATTATCTTCCTACTCAATCAATTCAATTCTTTTTCTTTTCCTCTTCCCTTCCACGTGAACCAACCCTCCCTTTCCTCTTCCCTCCTTTTTCTCTCTTCTTCTGTAATCAATAATATACTTCCCCACACCATTCTGAAAACGAATCTTCATTTTTGTACTCCTTCTGACCTCCGATGAATGGTGCCCTCTATCATACTTACTTTATCGTATGTATATTCTTTGTTTATTCCTTCTTATGCCTCATGTTTTTCTTTGTCTTCCTCTCCGCTTTGTTTTTTTCTCTATTCCTTTGTCTTGTTCCTTTCAATCTCTCTCCCACCATTTCCTCTCTTGCATTCTTCCCACTTGCGCATCTTTTCCAGATTCAAGGTGCCGTCATGGTTGCTTCCTGTTTCCAAATCTTCGTGGGATTCACTGGTCTGATTGGACTCCTCATGCGCTTCATTGGACCATTGACAATCACCCCAACCATCTGTCTCATTGCTTTGCCTCTCTTCGATTCTGCAGGCAATGATGCTGGTTCACACTGGGGGATATCAGCCATGTAAGTTTTATCTCTTCCTACTTATCAACTCTTTCGAGATTCAAGAGTTGAATCCTGTTTCCAAATTTTACCTTCTAGAAACACTTGAAAAGTGTGTGCCATGGTGGAAAATATTACTCAATGAATCATTTTTCTTTAAACCGATTCCTCCTGACCAAATCCTAAAGGTGTTGACATTTCAACAGTGGTTATTCCTTCAAACCAACATCAAACATGTTAAGCATGTCATTGACTAAAGAGAAGTAAAATCTGTGCCACTGACTATTTAATCCTGCCCAGCATGACGACTCCAGTGGCTAAGGAGCTCTAATGTAGGATGCTACCAAATGGGGGGAAGAATTTTCAAATTTTAGATGTCATTATCAAGAGGTGTCGTACCACTAATTTCCGATCTCTGTAAAAGCATAGGGAGTCCAAGTACATTTCCTCGCAGCTGAATATCTGAAGTGCTTGTACAGTGCACACAATACTTATGATACCTAAAGTAGCAAGTGCTAACATGGGTCAGATCTAACTCATAACTGTATAGAGTGCCTTGTGCTGTAGCTGGTGGCCTTCGATTTAGATTCTTAAAGCACAGGAAACTATAGTGTACGCTTATAGCACCTGCATTGCTTGGTGTTAAGTTAAATTCAGAATGTATCAGGACTATATAGAGTGCTCCATCCAATCACATCCGATTTGAATCATAACAAAACGACATACCCTAAAGTGCCAACAAAATGTGCAAATAGCAAAAATAGTGCCTATGTATAAGTTCTTACTAGAACTATCGCTAGGGTGGATCAGCCCTATCGGTATATGCCATAGCCGTATCATGCCTGCATTCTTTACGAAGTTTGTAAACATATCACCGAGTGGTGCATTATATCCATATACCATTTTATATTGCAGGTAAGAATTGCTAGTTGTGATTCCCAATAACTGATTGCTGGAATGCCTGTAAGATTTACCAAAAACCGGAATCATCCTGCGATAACCAAGAACATCTAGAAGGCATCGAGCTTTTCCATTAAAAAGCACAGGCAGCGTAGGTATATCTATCTGGTTTCCCCCTTATTGCAATTTCTATTTCAGAAAGGCACCTGCTGATCCTATAGTATTTAAGCTCAAAGATTAATTTTTTAGAGCACACACATGAGAACTCTCTTTTTTGTAAATGCTTCACCTCTTCCACCTCCCTCCCTTCCCCCCTCCCTCGAAGGACGGAGTTGCCCACTATTCCCTCCTTCTTCCCCTCTTGTTGGATGCCATTTTGTTGCATCCCTATGCACCCTTTAGCTCACCCCTGCCCACCCTTAAGAGAAAAAAAAAAACAAAAAAAACAAAGTGCCAAGTTAATATACTGTTTGCCTGCCCTCTACTCGATCCTCTATTTAAATCCAAAGGAAAAAGGGGGAAGATCTTAAACTCATCCCTCAGACAACTCTGTAAGAAGCAATTGAGCTTCGTGAATGTCTGAGAAAATATAGAATTTCCCTTTAGCCAGTACTTTAAGTTTCGATTGCTGCACAATTACTGCTTGGGCTCCCCTTCCTTTGAACGTATCGATCATCTTAACAAAGTCTTTCCGCCTGCGTGCAGAAGCTGCGGACACGTCAGAAAATACTCTGAACTGCTGAATCTCTGTCGTGGAGAAGGATCTTTTAGCAACGGCGGTGCTTAAAACTTTTTCTTTTATTCTGCAGTCCGAAAAATTCAATAATATTGTACGTGGATATTTAGCATTAGGTTGCTTCTGTGCTGGGACCCTATGGGCCCTAGTTATTGTCAGGTCTCCTTGCAAATCTGGCATCACTTTCCTAAGTAATGACCCAACCCATTCGACCATTTCTGTACTTTCTGATCCTTCCAGGATTCCCACTAGCCGCAGATTTGAGCGTCGATTGTAGTTTTCTAAGTCCTGAAGTTTCTGCTCTACTCGAGTTTTACTTCTACTCAGAGCTACCATGTCTTGATTTACAGCCGAGAGTTTGTCCTCCAGGTCTGAAATGCGAGTTTCGGCCTCATCCAATCTTTTCGGTATGTTTGATGTGCTCTCTTCGAGTTTAGCCAGTCTTACATGGAGCTGAGCAATCTCTACTGCCTGGGATGCTTTAAAATCGATGATCTCATTCAGTATAGTTATTAGCATTTTTTGGATTGATGCTTCTTCTCCTCTCAGGGATTCTCTTGAAGTCTCAGATACTGACTGGTGGTTTGAAAAAGAGAGGATATTGCTTTGGGCTGAGTAGGGCCTCACTATTCGCATCATGAGTCTCTTTGCTTGTATTTGGAGATATACCTCTGTGCGCCTCTATCTGACCATCTGGTGAACCATTTTCCATTTCCAGATCCGATATGCCCTCTTCATCGCCCGATGGATCTATGGGGTCGATAGGATCCGTATAGTCATTCTGCCCATGTTGTTTTCCTCTCTCGGCTAGGGCCTTGGCCTTTAATTCCATTTTCTGTTGTGTAGTTCTCTGTCCTCTTCTTACTCCTCTTGGGGCTGGAGAGGGTGTGGTTGCCTGCCCTGACATCTCTGATGTCTCCTTTTTTTCACCTGGTTTGGGTTGTTTTATGCGCATTTTGTTTTAAATGCAAGCAGCGGACACAGCCGCTAACGAACCCAAACTGCAAGAATACACCAATGAGGGCAGACTATAGGAGGCTAACCGGTATTAGGTACTAATTATTAATAACCGCCTTGGAACCGTTTCCGTCTATCAATCAATCAATCAATCATGTCACTTATAAAGCGCACTACATACCCGCGAGGGTCTCAAGGCGCTGGGGGAAGAGGGGGGTGGTGCTGCTACTGATCGAAGAGCCAGGTCTTGAGGAGTCTTCTGAAGGCCAGTAGGTCTTGGGTCTGCCGAAGGTTGGTGGGGAGGGTATTCCAGGTCTTGGCGGCAAGGTGGGAGAAGGATCTGCCGCCGGCGGTCGCTTTCCGGATGCGGGGGACTGTGGCGAGGGCGAGGCTGGTGGAGCGGAGCTGGCGGGTGGGGGTGTAGAAGCTGAGTCGTCTGTTGAGGTAGGCTGGTGCGGAGTTGTGGAGTGCTTTGTGTGCGTGGGTGAGGAGCTTGAAGGTTATCCTCTTGTTGACAGGGAGCCAGTGCAGGTCTCTCAGGTGGGGTGTGATGTGGCTGCGTCGGGGGATGTCGAGGATAAGACGTGCAGAGGCGTTCTGGATGCGTTGCAGCCGTCTCAGGAGCTTAGCCGTCGTTCCTGCATAGAGGGCGTTTCCGTAGTCCAGCCTGCTGGTGACGAGGGCCCGGGTGACTGTTTTTCTTGTTTCGGTGGGGATCCACTTGAAGATCCTGCGGAGCATTCGGAGGGTGTTGAAGCAGGATGAGGAAACGGCGTTGACCTGCTTAGTCATGGAGAGGGTGGGGTCTATGAGTCGTAGAGTAGAGTAACGCAGTAGTAGCACAATAGGAGAACTATATATGAGGATGAGGATGAAAGAGGAGGTATGGAATGCTATAGAGAATGCTGTCTGGTGCTGTGCCTGCTATCTCTGCTGTCTCTGCAGTTTTGCCAGTAAGTCCCCCTCCAGGGTCTACAATTACAGTACCTCTGTACCTTTGCGCTTTCCACCTTTGCTCCCCCTTTTCCACTTAGTTGCCTCTTAATTGCCTCCTTAGTAGTCTTTCAAGATGTATCACGGTCCCATAGTCTCTCACAGTCTCTCACTCATATCAGCTGCTGATATAGTAGTATTTATTGCCCCCACTTGATTTCACTCAACTCCCCTTCCTTCCTTACCCCCGGGTTTCCCTGTCTGTAATGGGAGGAGGAAGAGAGGAGAAGGGCCCTGAGGTCCCCCCCCCCCCTTGGTGCGCACAAGACGGGAGCAGTAGTGACAAAGCTGCCGGTCAGAGCCACACCCAGTGCTGGAACTCTCTGAAACGCCCTGCGGGGGGCGATAGTGCGAGGGCTCTCACCGCGAGCGTCAGCCGGGGGTGATCGCTGTAGCGTGGTGGTGCGGCCGTATAGCTGTGTAGCGCGTCGGAGCCAAAGACAAGGACAGGCCAGTGATAGCAGCGAGGGCAGTAGAGCAAGAAGAGAAACCAAACCCGTCTATATTCTGCCGTCCTCGTCCTTGATGTTAGGGTAATACGCGACAGCGGGGCTCACCGGAGCTCAGCGGGACTCAATGGGACTCAGCGAGACTCAGCAGCGGGACTCTGCAGGCAGCAGATAGCAGACAGACATTACTCCCCCATCCACGCTGTTAGAATCCTCAAGCGTCCAACGCCATCAGAGGCTCGGGGAAGACCGGAAGCTGGAGCTTGGGGCGGGAAGAAGGAAGCGGGCGGAGTATCGGGTGATCCACCGGCGCTAGCAGCTCCGTGTGTGGGCCAAGCCTGCCATGCCGTGTACAGAGATCGGAAATTAGTGGTATTTTAGATATTTATGGTCTATACCGGTGGTTTTTGATTCATGCTAGCACCTGTCACTTTATATACTCTAGGTACTGTAAAAACTATTGCTATTTATTTCCTAGCTGCTGCACTTTAGACTTCTATCTCCTACAGATGTTATTGATTCATATCAGCACCTCTCACTTTAAACATTCTAGGTACTGTATGCGTTGTTGCTATTTATATGCTAGCACCTGTCACTTTATATATACTAGGTACTGTAAAGGTTATTGCTATCTATTTACTATCTGTTGCACTTTATCTCCTACAGATGTTATAGATTCGTTTCAGCACCTGTCACTTTAAATATCTTTGAGTACTGTATGCGTCGCTGCTATTTATATGCTATCTCTTGCACTTTTTTCAGCATGCAAATGTATACCTACACTGTAGAACAGCTGTACAAAGTACAAAGTTATTCGCCTTTGAGGCTCGCAGGGAGGGGGGCAGTGTCTGCATGGGCAGCTCGCAAAGTAACTAGCCACCTTTTGATAAACAACTATGAGTAAGGAAAACATCACGGTTCTCTCTTTTAATGTTAATGGCCTGAATAATAAACGTAAGGCTCAGGCAGTTGAAGGTTGGCTTAGAAGGCAAAACCCGGATGCCATTTGTCTTCAGGAAACCCATTTCCGGGCCGCATCTGATGCGAGTAAAATCTTCCAGAAATGGGCTGGCTTTCAATGTTCAGCGAACGCAGGATGTGCACAGAAAGGAGTAGGGATTTATATAGGGAAACACGTACACTTCCAAGTAAAAAAACACCCAGTCAGATCCGGGGGGCAGATGGGTTCTGGTACATGGTACTCTAAATCAGTCAAGTCTCACACTGGCCACAATATACGCCCCAGTTTTGGATAATCCTCAACCCCTACTACAGCTGAAGCAGGCACTCTCGTGTATTCCCGGCCCTATCATATGGGGGGTGATTTTAACTTCCTACAGGATCCTTCAGTTGATTCCTCTAGGAAGGCTTGTAAGCAAAACAAGCCCCAGATAGCTATTGCCCTGGCTAGCTGTAAAAAGTCTTTAGATTTGATAGATCAATGGCGCTGTCAAAATCTGGGAAAACAGGACTTCTCATGCTTTTCGGCAAAGTATGATACAGCTTCCAGGATAGATTTTTTTCTGGTCTCACATGGCCTTAGGGTTAATACATACGATCATATTCCAAATGCGTTCTCAGTTCATGCTCTAATTAAGATGGAAATAGTGGGAGCAGGATTAAGGGCGAAAACGCCAGTGCAATGGTATTTTAATAAACTGAATTTGGAAAAGGAGAGCTGGTGCATGGAAATAGCCAATGAGATCAATACTTTCTTTTTCAACAACACAGACTCAGCACCAATAAATATAGTATGGGATGCATTAATGGCCACCTTACGGGGATAATTACATCAAAAGAAATCCCGCAACATAAGGCTAAAAAGGAAGAAAGATTAAAAATTGAGGCGCGATATGCGCAGGCAAATAACGAGCACGTGAAGTATAGGAGTTTTAAAACAAAACAGGAGTTGTTACAAGCAGAATCGCAGATGCAGGAGTATTATTATCAACTGGGGGATCTAGTAAGTAGGATTTATTTTCAAAAGGCATATAAGGAGAATGAGTACACTGGGAAGTTACTTGCATGGCAGGCAAAGAAGAAGCAGGTAAAAAATAGAATTGAAAGTATTCAGGATGAGGTATCTAAAACACAATTAACAGACACTAAAGATATTGGGGATGCCTTTCTGATACACTACAGGGGAATTTATCAGTCAGATCTACAAACGTCGCCAGAACCCATTACAGGTTTCCTTGATAAACTGCTGATCCCTTCACTGCACGGTGATATTAGCAAATCACTACTCGAGGAATTTTCTAATGAGGAAGTTGAATTGGTGATTGGTTTGTTAGCCAACTGTAAAGCGACCGGGGAAGACGGACTGCCAGCAGAATTATATAAAAGATTAGCCCAAACTCTTAATATACAAATCCTAAAATTAGCTAATCATCTATTGAAAGGAGGAGAGCCTCCGGCCTCTTTTCACACAGCGGTAGTAGTCAGCGTCTTGAAGAAAGATAAAGATGGAGAAAATGTCAATTCTTATAGACCTATTAGTCTTCTTAACGTTGACTATAAGATTTTTACAAAACTTCTCACAAATAGGCTTAATAGAATTGTGGGTTCTCTTATTCATGCAGACCAATGTGGAGTCGTTGCAGGGAGACAGCTTTCGACTAATACGAAATTTTTAATAGAAGCCCTGGATTACTTTCATAAGAACAATATTGAAGCTCAGGTGTGGTTTTTAGATGCTGAGAAAGCCTTTGACTTAGTATCCTGGGACTGTCTTTTTATTATTCTTGAAAAATTCGGTTTCCCAGAAGGTTTTATACAATTAATAAGAAAACTTTATAAAGGCTCACAGGCGCAAATATTAATTAATTCAATAAATGTAGGTTCTTGTCGAATAAATCGGGGTACAAGACAAGGCTGTCCCTTTTCCCCTATTTTATTCGCCCTTTTTATTGAACCTTTGGCAATAGCTATCAGACAAAAAACGCTACATACCACACCTCTGCAAGGCATGACTAATATAAAACTCTACACTGACGATATTGTTCTTTTTTTAAACTCTAAGGACCAAACCCAAGAAGAGATCCTAGGGATCTTCTCGGAATTCCAAGCAATAGGTGGATACAAAATAAATAAGGCTAAGACAGAAATTATTTTATGCAACTGTTCCGTGGATACTCTACCGCCCAATTCAGGCCAACGTACAATTTACGCCCGAAGAGATATTTATGGATATATGTGACAGAAAAGGTAGAGGAGCTGTTTCAGCTGAATTATATTCCCCTGATACAAAAAGTCAAGCACCTTTTAGCACGATGGAATCAACTACCATTATCAATTTTAGGACTAGTGGCACTTATCCGAATGTATATTTTACCTCTGTTTAATTTCTTATTCGCAGCAGCTCCGTGGGCTTTACAAATGTCTTTTTTAAGGAGATAGATAGTTTGTTTTCATCTTTTCTATGGGCCAATAAGACACCAAGATTAGCACTAGGCACTTTAAATTTTTCGACGGAAGAGGGAGGATTGTCGCTCCCAAACATAAGAGAATGCTATTTTGCAAATTTTGCACACAACAAACACAGATTTTCTACCCAATTGGATATCTTGGAAATAGATAATTTTTTTATGAATACAATTTTAATAGAATATAATATTAAGGACCCCCAAGAATAGTTAAGGATCAGAAGAAAGTGCGGTACAAAGTACTCCAATGGATTCTTAAACAAAGAGCTCAACTGTTTGCTTTCTATAGGATTCCGAGAATAAATGGCACAACGAGTCTGTCTGATCTCTATACGGGGGAGGCTAAATTACTACAGCCCGGTGTATTGAGAAAGTGGGAGGAAGACGAATATAGGCAAGTAAAAGACTTCCTCAACCCAGACTCCTGGAAAAAGTGGCCGGAGATAGAAATCAGACTCCTCCATTCTAAGGACATGCTTAAATGGTCACACATCAAAATAAAGCCCTTTCTAGAAAATATAATGTCCTGGCCATCTCCGACTGGATGGCGGATAATTATCTTCAACTTAACTCCTCAAAAACGGTGGTGCTTCTGGTAGGCCGGGATACCCATAAATGGGACTACCAGTGGTGGCCTGCTGCACTGGGCACTCCTCCCCAACCGAAAAGTGCAGTTAAGAATCTGGGGGTCCTGATGGACAACTCCCTCTCTTTCGAGCTTCACGCCCAAAAAGTGGCAGGTACATGCTTTGGCTACCTGCGTGGTCTGAAACCCATTCTGGGGTTTTTCTACGCTTCCACCCGACAAGTGATTATTCAATCGGTGGTTCTGTCACGTCTCGATTACTGCAATGGACTGCTACTTGGCGTAAATAAAACTGTCATGAAGAGACTTCAAAGGGCACAGAATGCGGCTGCCCGCATTCTTTTTGCCCTCCCTAAGCACTGCCATACCTCCCATCTCCTGTACCGTCTACACTGGCTGCCTATCGAACAGAGAATTCAGTTCAAAACTCTCTGCACCACCCATAAGATCTTACACGGTCAGGGCCCCCGGATACTGCAGGAGCTCTGTACGGTATCCTTAGCTGGAAATACTTGCTCTATCTGTTGCAAATTTGGGGGAAACTTTTTTTAACTGGTTTTTAACGGCTTTTATCATTACTGTTGTTAATATCATGTATCTTTTTAGACTGTATTAGCACTGATAGTGAAAAGCACACATCTAATTAGCTCTTACCCGCACTTTAAAAAAAAGAATATTCACTCGCACCCCGCTGGTTTTCGCGGGATTTAGGCTCCTAAACATCCGGTAGCGCCATTTTGGTTAGCGCTCTAGTGGCTGAAGCTCCTATGTACCAGCCTATAATAGGAAGCCCAATGCAAGCGCGCAGCGCGCGCGCGCAACAGGCGCGCCAGTGGTGCGCCGGAGGCCCGCCAGAGGCAAGCCCGTCTGCGCCCGTCCGCGCCTCGGCCGTGCACAGTGCCTGCCATGCTACCTGTTCAGGATCAGGTAGGATTGTTTACTCCCGTACACAACTGTTCAATATTGGTGGGGAAACGTATGATAAGCCACACATTATGGCTCAATCTCAAGCAACTACAGAGCTGAAGAGCGGCTTGATTAACTGTAGATCCTTAGTCAAACATCATCAAGATATATTCAATCTTCTAGAAGATATGGACCTTGATGTATTATTTCTTACAGAGACCTGGACTAGTAATAATTCTCTGGTTGAACTGGGCCTTGCGTGCCCAGAGGGATATAGAGTTTTTCATAAACCCAGGATGTCGGGAAGAGGAGGGGGATTGGGGTCATTTATAAGGAAATTTGGAACTTCGCCCCTCTCATGGTTGAGGAGATTACAGGGATTGAAACGCTAGGCTTCTCAGTACAGGAGACTGGGAGAAGACTGTTATCAGGCATGGTATGTTATAGACCCCTGGATCAGCCACACAATATCAAAAATTATTAGATACTATAGCCGAATTAAGTCTGACCCATTCTAGAATAATATTTTTGGGGGATTTTAATCTATGGGAAAATGGTACACTTAGGAACCATCTAAGAGATCTTAATCAAATCTGTGGTAGTTTTAATCTGTCTCAGCTTGTACAAGGCCCAACTCATCAAGAAGGTCACTTATTGGATCTGCTATATGCTGATCAAGCTGAGACAGTGGTTCTTAATATTTTACCCCAGAGCTGGACTGACCACTCGCTAGTCCACTTTAGAGTATCTTTACCTAGAATAGAGCAAAAAGTGTCAGCTCAACTGCTTCTCGGATGGGCAGGGACTGGGCAAAACTAGCGAAAAACAGCTCAGCTCCATTTTTGCCAAAAGAAACTTCTTTTCCCCCGACTACTCTGTAGACAGAAACTACCAAACCCTATGTAAGGATATTACAGATGCCTTGGACGTAAAAGCCCCTTTAAAAAGAATGAAGGTTAGGCGTAAACCCTCAGCCCCTTGGTACACTGAGGAACTTAAACTTCAGCGTAAGATGTGCAGAAAGGCTGAGAGGAGATGGCGGAAGTCATATTCCGAGGTGGACAAATTAGTGCTAAAGGCTGAACAAGCACGCTATAAGGAGAACATTACTAAGGCTAAGGCATTTTATATAGCTGATTCTATTTTACATGCCTCAAATAGTACCAAAACCCTTTTTAAGATTGTAAGAGATCTCTCTAATCCCATTTGTATTAGCAACAAAGTGGTGGCCTCACAACAATTATGTGACAAGATTGCCACTCACTTTGAAGACAAGGTTGCTAAAATTGTTGGAGGTCTGTCTGAGGATAATATGGATGATAATGATTTTTTACCTCACTCATTTGTAGAAGAACCATGGGCAGATACATCCTTGGAATGCTTTCCGCTATTTACTATGGAGCTTTTTGATAGGATGGCACAAAGTGTTTCAACTGGATCCCCCTTGACCCTCTCCCACATAAGATCTGGAAGTCTTGGGGGCAAGAGCTTTTTCCTCGGCTACGTTTGATTTGCAATCAATCCCTAGAGGAGGGAGTGGTCCCGGAAATTTGGAAGCAGGCAGTGGTGACTCCCCTGTTGAAGAAACCATCTTCCGATCCTATGGATCTGGTTAACTTTAGGCCTATATCTCTTTTGCCATATCCTATAAAAGTTTTGGAGAAACTAGTTAGCAAATCTTTGTCATGCTATCTGGAGGAGAATAGCCTCCTAGATAGGGATCAATTTGGATTCCGTCCAGGTCATGGGACAGAAACAGCTCTGGCAACGGTAATGGACAACCTCCGTAGGCGAGCCGACAATGGGAACATCTCGATACTAGTATTGTTAGATATGTCGGCCGCCTTCGATACCGTGAGCCATGCAGTACTGCTGGGAAGATTGGAGAGGATAGGGGTTAAAGGCCGAGCATTGAAATGGCTACAATCATATCTTACAGAGAGACAGCAGATGGTTTCGATGATGCCATATGCCTCTCCCAAATCCCAGGTTCGCCATGGGGTGCCACAGGGTTCGGCAATTAGCCCCATCCTCTTCAACATTTATCTGTGCCCACTGATTGCCCTAATAAAAACATTTGGGATTGACCTGGTTAATTATGCTGATGACACTCAATTAGTTTTCTCCATAGAAGGGAAAGACGCAGTGACTATGGACATCTTCCAAGAATGTATGTGTCAAACCTCTAGCTGGCTCAAGGAAAATTCCTTGCAATTTAATAAAGAAAAAACTGAAGTGGTATACTATGGTGGGGCCTAACTGACACACCAGATACCAATGGAAATTAAGTTTTCACCTGGGGATGCATCTCTTCCCACAGTTAAAACGGTTCGAAATTTAGGTGTCTTAATTGATGATAACCTCCAGATGGTATCACAGGCCAACAAAACAACTAATGTCTGTTTTGCCCTTTTAAAGGCATTGAGGAAGATTCTCCCCCTACTACCAGTGGAAACTAGACCCTTGGTAGTAAGAAGCACCATTTTATGCAGACTGGACTACTGCAAATCCCTATATTTAGGAGCCCCACAATATATTCTGCAGGGGTTGCAGAGGGTCCAGTCTATGGCAGCCAAGTTGGCGTTAGGAAGACAACATAGGGCTTCCACTACGCTGGCTTTAACTGAATTACATTGGCTGCCAGTCAAGGAAAGAGTGAGTTTTAAATCCCTATGTATAGTATATAAAGCGGTACATGGCCTTGGTCCACTTCCTATGCAGGATAGATTTACGTGGTACAAACCAACTAGATCCCTTCGATCCTCTGGTGCTTTTTTAGTTAATACCAACAGATTCAAAACATCCAGGATGGGAGGAAGAGCTTTCAGTAATGCGGCATCTCGTTTGTGGAATGAACTCCCACAAGAGATCAGACAAGCCGACACTCTGTTATGTTTCAGAAGGAATCTGAAAACATGGCTCTTCCCTAGGAATGTCAACATCATTCCTTAAAGGTGTGTTACTCTGTAGATTGATGAATTCCTCTGTTATGTGACAGCGCCTGGATACCCGTAGGGTGACAGTAGCGCTATATAAAAACGCAATACAATACAATACAATACGGTATGTCCCAGCGCAAGCACTGCGCTCTGAAGACCTGCATCTGGCCTGCACTCCTAGGGTGCGCAGGAGTAGAGCTGGTGGGCGCTCTTTTAGGTCCTTGGCCCCTGCCCTATGGAACTCTATTCCACTCACGGCGCGCAGCACACATGATCACTGGGCATTTAGAAAACAGATCAAAACCTGGTTGTTTTCATCCATATAGCGCACCTTGTGTGTGCATGCTGCGCCTTTGTTCCCTGGGCTTTTAGAAACAGTCTCTACCTGGCTGTCTTTCCATCTGGCAAGCATTACTTTCCCTGGTCCCCCGTCCGCTAGCGCTGGGACGCCCCGATGCTGGGGTAGCCATGCGCTATACAAGCACAGCTAACATAACATAACATATAGATGCAGGAACCTTAACAGCAAGTTCAGGAATAACTGAAGCTCTAGAAAACCCTGAAAAGCGGTCAGTAAGTGCTTGGATCAAAATTTTTAGTGATAATACATTGGTTTCTATATATGGGAAAATGCATGATAAATGGCTTAAAAAAGAAGATATGCAGATCCCAAGAACAACTTGGAGGAGAATCAACAGACTTAGGGGCCGATTCCGATTCGGGCCGGAAATCTCTCCGACCGAGCCGGACCCGGAGAGATTTCCGACCGAATCGGACCCGTGCAGTCCGACCGAACGAGTACGATGCGCACGTATGCCATCGGACACGAGTCGGTCGGACTCCCATTGAAGTCAATGGGAGCCTGTCGTACAACGCGTACGCGGGCTCCCATTGACTCAATGGGTGCGATGCGGACAAGTGCGCCCCCTACAGCGTGTACGCGGCGAAGCGATTCGCGCCATACACGCACAGGTAGGGGGGACCCATGGGTCCCCCCTGTTTGTGACTCGCACGGCTACTGCGTACAGGGGGTCCGACACGGACCCCCAAAGTACGGCTCCGACTGCTCTTTGGAGCCGGAGTGCGCGGCTCGGTCGGACTCGCTCGCGGCGCCGCATCGTACTTACCCGGCCGGGGAACGTCTCCATTGCGCGGTGCGAGTCGAGTCCGAGCGAGTCGGTCGGTGCGGTTAGACCCGGGAACGAGTCGGTCGGAGCGGTCGGGATGCCCGGACGAGTCGGTCGGCGAATACGCATCGTACTCGCTCGCCCGGACGCGCGTACGGTTCGGTCGGGTAATAGGGCTCCGAATAGGATCCGGTAAAGCCGAATCCGATTCGGAGCACTACCGGCCGAGATCGGAATCGGCCCCTTAATGCCACAGTAATTAGAGGAGCTAACTTTAAAAGAATGCAATTTTATTCAAAATGGTTACTCTATAGAACCCCTGCATTTCTACATAGTATATATCCCCAGGTAGAGGACAGATGTTTTCGATGCGCAAAAATAGGAGGAGGCACATGGTCACATATCGTTTGGGATTGCCCTAAAATTGAGAATCTATGGGGAGAAATTGAAAAATATCTTAAAAGTACCATTGGCCAATCTATAGCTATTGATAATTATATTGCAGTTTTGGGATGCTCTCCAAATTTAACATTGAATAATATGTAAGAAGAATGTCTATATATAACTGCCCTAGTGGCAAGATCCTTAATCTTACAAAATTGGCGAAGTAAAAATGTACCTTCGTTCCAAGCATGGAGAGCAAAACTGTGTAAAGTCAAAGAACTAGAAAGGCGTTATGCACTGAGAACAGGATCTCTTAGGAAGTTTGAGAAACATTGGGGACCTATAGGAAATTAATATATATATAAAAAAAAAAAAAAAGATTTGGGTAATAGTATTGCTTTTTAAGCAACCGTATAACATATGGGGCCAGATGTATCAAGGAAAATTACGATCGCAAACGCTGAAATTCGCAGAATTTCAGCGTTTGTGATCGCAAAAACGCTTTGTGCAATGTAGGTAGGAAAAACCCACTCGCAAAATAAGGAATCGCAAAATTTGCGAGTCCCTATTTTGCGCACGCATTTAGAGGATCGCAATTTGCGATTCCCTAAATGCTATTCTAGTAGACATCGCAAATTGCGATATTGCTGTAAGGACTCGCAGATTACCACCAACTTCAAGTTGGTGGTAATTTGCGATTAGCTTGAAAAATGCACTTTTTAGCATTTTTCAAAGTGCCATGTGGCACACATACATGCCCTTAGGGCATGTATGTGCGCCACATGTGCACACATGCACATTTCAGGGGTGCAACAGGGTGTCCTTTAGGAACCCTTGAAATTGCATGCACAATTTGCGAGTACCTGTTGGGTACTCTCAAATTGCGCACGCAATTCCCATTCATTCCTATGGGCCTCTTGGCCCATAGAAATGAATGGGAAGCCATTCCTTATTTGCGACTCGCAATTTGCGAGTCGCAAATAAGGAATGTGTAGGAATCGCAAAATATTAGCAGATTCCTACATACATTGCATTTTGCGAGTCTATAATAGCGAATCGGTAAAATTCGCTATTATAGACTCGCAAAATGTAATGTTGATACATCTGGCCCATGGTCTGAAAAAGTAGTTTGATATAGATGTATGTGTTTAATTGTTTAATTCCTGCAGATCCGTGCCCAACCTAACTACCTTATTTTCCGGAGACAGATTAAAACATTACTCTTTCCTTAAATTACGGCTCATAGTTCAGTGTGTACGCAGGCAATAGCGCGGGGATGCCTATGGGTAACCAGGCGCTTTAGAAATACTGTTTCATTCATTCATTCATTGAATGTATGCACGTCACTTTATACTTGTTTATTGTAGAGTAGGAAACTGTTCAATAACCTGCAATATATATATAGAATCTGTGCTTTTTAAGTATGCTAAGTCTACTGTTTATAGAAGGATGTACCGAAGTACTCTTGAAAGGTCGTTAAATGTAATCTATATTGAGCACGTATGCACACTGCACTTTATTTTGTTTTCTATGCATAAGTGTCTATATTGTACCATGATCTGAACTCTCTATAAAAAAATTTTTTTTTTTAAAAAGAGGTGTCGTGTAGTTCCCACTAATCCGTACAACATAAACTGAGTGCTTGGTGTCTAGACTAATTCTTGCAGGATATGTTGGCCTAGAGACCAACTAGCTCACAGTGCCACCGTAAGCCTCCCTATCCTCATCAGAGAGCGAATGGTTTCTGGCAACCACTGAACATGATAACCCTGACCTCTCAGGGATCGTGGAAACAGTACAGAACTTGTTTCTCAGTCACTCGTGCTCACTTAGGGCCATATGTAGGTAAAAGTGAAATTCGAATTCTTAATACCGAATTTTACCGATTCGGTATTAAGAATTCTGAATATCCGATGTAGGTAAAAAATCTGTATTTACCGAATCGGTAAAAATCGAAAAAAACAATACCGATTCCTTAATACCGAATCGGTAAATACCGAATCGGTATTTCAAAATAACAGCAATTGAGGAAACAGCCAATCCTGTGCATCCACCCCACCGCCCAACCAGGAAGTGGCCACACCCATGCAGGTGCACTGAATCAGAACCTTCTGGAGAGGCAGGGAGTGCAGAGGAGAACACAGGAGCAACTGTGAGAACTTTTCCTGAAAAAACTGCATAATGGCCAACAAGGAGACAGAAAAAGAAGGTGCTGAAAGGAAAAGAAAGCTAAAATTCAGCGAAAGGGAGCTGCAGGTCCTGATTGAGGAGGTGGTCAAACAACACACAAAGCTGTTTGGGAAACAATCCTTGCAAGTCCCAGAATCAGAGAAAAGGAAAATATGGCTTGGAATACAGGCACATGTGAATGCGGTTGGAGTGACCCCCCGAGAAATTGAGGTACTAAAAAAAAGGTGGTACGATGTCAGGAGCCTCACAAAGAAGAAGATGGCTGAGAGGAAAAAACAAGGCAGCCTGACAGGAGGAGGAAGAAACAGGGCACCTGCACTGACTGCACTGGAACAGCTGGTGGAGTCCACCATAGAGCCTGACAGCGTCAGCGGAATCGGGGATGCAGACAGCTCAGCCAGAGCTGCCAACAAACAAGGTAAGAAGCATGCACACCAATCTGCGCCCCCACTCCCTAACCCCATTCCCCAATGAGGCAGTGTGAATCCCACTCCAGTACAGGTTTTACTAAACACCAGCAATGCATTATGGGAGATGTAGTCAGTGTAACACCTATCATGACAGTCATCCCACTGAACACAAAGGCATGTGACACACATCAGTGATAAGCAAGCAGAGGACAGAAAGATAGATTGGCAGAAATGAAAATGTATTATTGGTACGTAGTGCTGCCAGACTAGTGAGCTAATGTACAATTTGTGTCCACAGGCGAGACATCGTGCAGGTCTGCACATGACAAGGCAGGAAGGGCACCCCGGAAGGAGAGATCGGAGGAGGCCATTGCAAGTGCAGGGGACACTACACCACCACCACCGGCATCACCACCACTGCCAGCATCACCACCACTGCCAGCATCACCACCACTGCCAGCATCACCACCACTGCCAGCATCACCAGCAGCGTCACCACTGGCAGTGACAAGGCACGTGACGAGGCATGCAGTTGCCAGACTCCAAGAGATGGAGTTGTCCTTGGAAGACAGCAGGGGTGGAGAAATGTTGACAATGCCAGTGGATGGCAATAATGCAGGATCGCTGTCCACCACAGAGAGATCACACACAGGTGCCAGACGCCGCAGGGCTAGGGAACCCAGTCCACCTTTGCAGGGTGAGGAGCATGGTGTGTTTGCAGGGCTGGAGGCGAACATGGTAAAGGTTTAGCGCCTGCAAGGGAAAGCAATACAATCTGTACAGCGGCAGATGAGACACCTGAATGCAAACATGCAGCACATTGAGAAGGGCATCAGCTCAATGACCACGACGCTGGCTGAGGGCATGAAGGAAATGGCTGAGGGCATGAGGGACATGTCCCAGTCAGTGATGCTGCTGTGCAGCAAGCTTGATGAGGACAGGATGGCACGGCGCAGGGAGAGGCAGAAGATGGAGAATCATACAAAGGCGGTGAACCGCCTCTCCACTGCCACTTCTCTGCTCTGCAGGCGCTCCGTGGCCATGCAGGAAGGGATGGCACACTGCAGCCGTGATGTTTCAAGGGGCTTGTTAAAGTTACTACTGCACTTGAAGTGCTCCTAACTACTCAGGCTGCCAATACTGGTGCAGGTGATGTGGGGGACAGTGAGGAGATGACAAGTCGCAGCAGTATAACGCCCCCTGCAACTGAGACCAGGAAGAGCAGCAGACGTCATGGGGCTGGCACTGGATCGATTGCCAGTGATGACAGTCTGCTAAGGGAATCCAGCAGTGTTGTGCGTGGCCGCAGGTGTTAATGCAAGCCACACTTTGTGTACTTAACTGGGTGACTTAACCCATGACATCCTTGTAGGGTGGTTACAAATAGGACTGGCAAGTTGAGCCCTTCGTGTAGTGGCGTAGTGCCAAAATATTAAACTACGTCATTCAAATGCAACAACTGGCTGTGTCTCCTTACTTACTCAAAAATAGTTGCGTGTGATCTCAGCCCATCTTTGTCTCCCATCTGGTGCTGGCGCCACTCCTGCTGCATTGGGCTCTGGCTGTGCAAATTCATCATCATCGTCCTCAGAGTCCGTTAATTCAACTTCTGTACCTTTCTTAGTGGCAAGGTTGTGCAGCATAGCACAAGTTGCGATGATTTTGCAGCAGATGATGGGTGTGTACTGACGTGCGCCTTCGCTTTTGTGGAGGCAGCGGAACCTGCTTTTCAATAGTCCAAACGTGCGCTCCACAACGTTGCGTGTTGATTTGTGTGCCACATTGTATCGTCTCTCACTTGGGGTTGATGGGTTTAGGTAAGGAGTGAGGATGAATGACCGCACAGCATAAGCGCTATCACCTAGGTGAGAAAGAGAGTGCCATTAATTACAAACACCAACACATTCATCTGCAGTATACATCAGGGTGTGTCACAGTGATTTACCTAGCAGGTATCCTTCTCCAAATTCTCCCGCAGCCAGGCGTGTGTAGATCCCACTGTTCTGGAAAATGTATGAGTCGTGGGTGCTCCCTGGAAATTTGGCCACAATGTCGGTGATTAAGTTGGCTGCATCGCAGATTACCTGCACATTTATGGAGTGGGTGGATTTTCGGTTTCTGTAGATATACTCAGTGGCTGCAGGTGGGCAGATTGGAATGTGTGTCCCATCAATGCACCCTATAACATGCGGGAACTGTGCCATTTGGTAAAAGTCTGTCTTGGTTTTCAGCAGTTCCGCCTGTGTGTTTGGGAAGCTTATGTAGTGATGCATTCTCTGCATCATGGCATCCAGGAACTTATTAAAGTAACGGGACAGGCAACTCTGTGACACCCCACCTACCGCAGCTATCACCCCCTGGTAACTGCCAAATGCAAGTAGGTGTAGGCTACAGAGCACCTGCACATGTGGTGGTATAGTGTGCGCCCTTGGTGTTGGATGCTCCAGGAGTGGGTGCAGGTCCCTTATCAGGTCCAGGATGGTGTGGGGGTGTAGCCTGTACCTTTCATGGATCTCTGCCTCAGTCAGTTGGAAGAGTGTGATGCGCTGTCTGTAAACGCGCTCCTCCCGTCTCCAGATCCTCACTCCTGCTGCCTGTAGCCGTAGCCGCCTTGCAATTACATAGAGGGCCGCCATAGTGATCACACTGTTGCATTTTGGGACTGCTTATATACACCGCACCTGATTACCACCTGCTTTCAGTCAATGTTAATTACCGACTCCTAAATACCGATTTTTAGGAAATTCGGTATTACCGAATTTTTCTACATCTCTTTTCTCGTTTTTACCGTTTCTTATTTACCGATTCGGTATTTGGGTGTTCGGTAACTCCGATTCGGTAAATACCGATTCCTTATTACCGATTCCTTCCCTACATCACGCATGCCTAAATACCGGTCGGTAACGGTGAAATTTACCAATTTTCAGCGTTATCGACCGGTATTTGGGCCACCTACATCGGGCCCTTAGTCTCAGAGAAGTATACAGAGAATACACAGTGGGACGTTTTCAATATGTTTATTGAACCAACGTTATTCTTGTACAAAATACAATGTCTGTGTGCATTCAGACAGGGTGGGAGGTGGAGGAGGCGGGGTGACGATAGCTTTTAAAAGAATATATGAATGTAAGAGTTTTAATCCTGAGGGGATGACACGAGCAGAATCCTTGAGCTTTAGCTTATCCATTGACGGACAGCACTGCCTGTCTGGGATTTTAGTCTATCGCCACCCAGGATATGAGGGAGACTATGGGGTCGATTCCGATTCGGGCCGGAAAAAGCACCGACCGACTCGGATCCGGAAATAATAACGACCGACACGTACCCATGGCGCCCGACACGCCAAGTACGATGCAAGGCGTGAAAAATCCGACCGACACGTACCGAAACCAAGTCGACCGACCGAGCCGCAAGGAAAACCGCAATCCGGCCGGAAAAACACGCGAATCCAACTGACCGACACGCACCCGGAACAAATCCGACCGAAACGTACACGCGAACTCCAAACCGCAAAGTACGATGCAAGGCGCGAAAACCACGAGCGAGTCGGACGGAGGCCAAGCCGTACGACCGACACGCATACAAAACCGAGCCGAAGCAACACAAAACACCGCGACCGACGCGTACGCAGCATAGAAAACTGCACAAACACAGCGTGAACGAAACGGAGAACACCGTACGCGACAAATGCAGGGTCCGACTCGGTCACAAGAACGTTTCCAACATACACAAACAGCACAAAGGAAAAATCACCAAAAAAAAGGCCAAACAAGCAATTACCAAGCCAATAAATACTGGGGGGTGGGGACAGAGAACAAAGACACACCCACAACTCCACCTATATAAAGGACACAAATCACAACCATGAGCCTTTGCAAATGCCATTCCACTGCCAGCACCCAAGAGAAAGCAACCACACACCCACAGCTCATCCCTCACACAAGCCACACACCATCAGCACGCCAACAAATACCTACCTCACATACACCCAGCAAAACACACACTCACACACCTTCATCTGCACACCAACACACACATCACTCACCATCACCACCCATCACCATGCCCCCCAAGAAGAATCCCAAGTTCCTAGATAGTGAATTGGAAGTCATGGTAGACGAGATCCTCAGGGTAGAGCCACAGCTGTTTGGCACACTGGTCCAACAGACCCCCATCTCCCAGAAAACCAAGATGTGGGAGAGGATCATCAACAGGGTGAACGCACAATCACCATGTCCGCGCACAAAGAGCGACATCCAGAACAGGTGGTATGACGTGCGCAGGAGGGTACGGGACCTGCTGAAGAAAGACTACATCAACAGCCAATACACCGGCAGTGGCCCTCCTGCCAAGCCAATATACCTCAGGCCCTGGGAGGAGAAGGTGCGGGCCATCCTTCCACCAGTGAGCGTATATGGACTAGAGGACATCCCAGAGCCTGGTGAGTACACAACAAATGTACACAATATACTGCCACAAAACACACACATCACTGTCAAGGGGAGAGTCAAACCATGCACTCATAGCAATTACACAGCAACCAGAACAGAATCATCCCAAAATGTGCATGTCAGTCAGATAAACACAACACATGCCATCAAAAAAGTCACATCCAACTGTGCCAACACATGTACAAACACAACTACAACTACAGCTAGGCAGTGGCACAAATAGAACTAACAAACACATCCAGACATGTAGCCACCACAACAACACCAACACACAGTGAAGACCACTCAAAGGAAGGAATTCTGTGTATGCTGGCCAAGTCAGTGTAGCCAATAGCATCATGGGAGTCGCAGTCACACATATTGCCCCCCACAACTGTCCCATCAACACCACCCTGAACCATGCTCACATCACAGGGAGTGGAGAAGGACTCACAAGATGGCTGACACTGGCTACTGCTGTGGGGAGCACAAGGCCCTGCTGCCAACTGTGCACCAACAAACAGCAGGACACCACTGACTGACATCCTGAGAGACAACTTACACTCCCTGCAATGCAAGCACGTTCCATGGTGGGATATCTGGCTAGCTGGGTGGGAAGGAGGACTTGCAGCACTGACCATAGTCACAAGCACCTCCCCTCACACACACCCCAACACAAACTCCACAGAACCCACCTGGTAGAATGCAATGCCCCCCATCCTAACACAAGATCCCACAAAGAACCACCACCCTGGGTTATGTTGTGTGAAGCACAGGGACACCCTTGGGACTTCTAGCCAAACAACTGCCAGGACAACACTCCCAGCCATCCTGTCAGCACAGCCAGCCCACCCCACAGGGAAGCAGAGTCAAAAGGAAGGAAGCATGGGCATGCTGGGAAGGGGGTGGAGGCAATAGCATGATGGGAGTCGTAGTCACAGCTCTACATCCCCCACCACATGGCCCAGCAAGCTCACACTCACGCATGCACATCCCACAGAGAGTGGAAAGGCCCATCAAAGATGTTTGACACTGTTGCTGTCTCGTGGGGAGCACAAGGGCATGCTGGGTACTGCACACCAACCAACCGCAGGACACCACTTTCAGCCATCTTGCCATTGCTCTCACACCCACACACACTGAACTCCCCACAAAAGCAAGTAAGTATGGGAATGCTGGGAAGTGGGGTGGAGGCAATAGCATGATGGGAGTCGTAGTCACAGACATAGCTCACCCCCACAACTGTCCCATCAACACCACTCCTGAACCATGCTCACATCACAGGGAGTGGAGAAGGACTCACAAGATGGCTGACACTGGCTACTGCTGTGGGGAGCACAAGGCCCTGCTGCCAACTGTGCACCAACAAACAGCAGGACACCACTGACTGACATCCTGAGAGACAACTTACACTCCCTGCAATGCAAGCACGTTCCATGGTGGGATATCTGGCTAGCTGGGTGGGAAGGAGGACTTGCAGCACTGACCATAGTCACAAGCACCTCCCCTCACACACACCCCAACACAAACTCCACAGAACCCACCTGGTAGAATGCAATGCCCCCATCCTAACACAAGATCCCACAAAGAACCACCACCCTGGGTTATGTTGTGTGAAGCACAGGGACACCCTTGGGACTTCTAGCCAAACAACTGCCAGGACAACACTCCCAGCCATCCTGTCAGCACAGCTAGCCCACCCCACAGGGAAGCAGAGTCAAAAGGAAGGAAGCATGGGCATGCTGGGAAGGGGGTGGAGGCAATAGCATGATGGGAGTCGTAGTCACAGCTCTACATCCCCCACCACATGGCCCAGCAAGCTCACACTCACGCATGCACATCCCACAGAGAGTGGAAAGGCCCATCAAAGATGTCTGACACTGTTGCTGTGTCGTGGGGAGCACAAGGGCATGCTGGGTACTGCACACCAACCAACAGCAGGACACCACTGTCAGCCATCTTGCCATTGCTCTCACACCCACACACACTGAACTCCCCACAAAAGCAAGTAAGTATGGGAATGCTGGGAAGTGGGGTGGAGGCAATAGCATGATGGGAGTCGTAGTCACAGACATAGCTCACCCCCACAACTGTCCCATCAACACCACCCTGAACCATGCTCACATCACAGGGAGTGGAGAAGGACTCACAAGATGGCTGACACTGGCTACTGCTGTGGGGAGCACAAGGCCCTGCTGCCAACTGTGCACCAACAAACAGCAGGACACCACTGACTGACATCCTGAGAGACAACTTACACTCCCTGCAATGCAAGCACGTTCCATGGTGGGATAACTGACTGGCTGGGTGGGTGTGAAGGAGGGCCGGCTGTCAACCAAACACAACCAATGCAGACCATGTTCACACCCCAGAAAATACATAGAAATGCCCAAATAATGCAGGACAATGTGCCACACCAATATCAACCCCTGACTGTGACGACTTGGGACAATGCAATGTACAGGCCCGCACCCAGAGGCACAGTCACAACTGTCATGTGTGTCAACCATTGATGCCTGCAGAAACATAACATACATTGTTTGTGTCTCCCAAAAACAGGTGATGATGGGGACACAGCAGCAGATGCTGAGGAGTCCCAGTCCCAGGCTCAAGAGGATGCGGAGCTCACTGGCGTCGTACAGCCTCTGTCCTCCTCGGACGATGAAGACCAACCTGGCACATCCGGTGCAAGTCAACATGCAGCACCAGCAGGACCACCAGCTGCAGCACCAGCAGGACCACCAGCTGCACCCCTGCACCCACCCCTCCAACGACTGTCACCACAAATACCATCCCTGCCGACATGGACAGAACAAGGAGCAACACCAGCACAGGGACCCTGGAACAACCTGGGGCCATGGACACCACCACCACCACCAACCCCCAAGGTGGACCAGGGTTATCTGTGCGTGCCACTGCACACACTGCACATGTCAGCAGGGGTGGTGGGAGGGGTGGGAGACAGAGGTCGCTGCTTGCAGACGTTGCTGGTGTGCATGATGACCCACAACTGGTACGCATAGCTGATGCGTACCAGTCCAGCACCGGAGAGCTCAGCCAGGTAGTGGGGCTCCTCAGAGACATGAAACAGCCGCAGGCTCCCCATCATGCCTGCTTGGACTCCCACATGTCCCACGTGGAGTCACACATGTCCCGCATGGACTCACACATGTCCCGCGTGGAGTCCAAGTGGGATGCACTGCATGAGATGAGGGCGGTGCACAGGGACATTTTACAATGCCTCCGCCAGATGAACAGCAACCAGTCCACACCTCCCTGTGTGCCAACAACATCTGGTGCCGAATAAACTGCAACTGCCACAGGGAGGGAGGATGACTCTGGCGGAGAGTCCCAGGCACCGCAGCAGCCTGTACTTGAGGGCCCCCCCCCCAAGAAGAGGGGTCGTCCGAGGAGGGAAAAGTGAGAGGCCGATGGCCAAGCGCAACTCCCAGGAAGCCTGAACCTGTTCTGGATGTTCGCCTTTGTGCACAGACTGTTCACCCTGTTGACGGCAACACTACTCCCACACATTGCATGGGGAGTACAAGTTGGACCAATGTGTCAGACAACTGTGGCCCCGATACTGGGGATCCTGTCTACCAGGACTTTCAATTCACCTAGGAACTTCGGATTGCAAGATTTATGTACAGCACTACCCATCCTATGCACTATTAACACAAATGTATCACAATAAACACACTAATACACCATACTTGCCTCTGTCGTGATTCCAACGTGGGTGCTGTTATGGGGATGATGAACTGCAAAATTACACTGTGTATGCGAACTGCAACAGCAAGGACAACACAGGCATGTGAGTAAAGGCAACGTGACACATATGAGGGAGACACACCACCAGGGCTACACAACACATACACACCTAGGCCATCTGACTCATTGCCTACACTGATGTTGCCAGGGAAGACGGTGCAATGCACAGACACCACACCCATTCCCAGTTGTAGTCAAGTAGCCCACAGGTGCAGTAAGCAAATGGCGCTCAAATGTGTGACCACAGACAACGCACATCACAAAGTATAGCACAGGTTTATTACACAGTTGCAACATGTCGTAACCACTACAGATGCAAGGTAATCCCACCTGGCAGCGGGCACACAGTCAACAACTGTAGACGGAAGGAAGTCCATGGGTGTGGCGCACATCACCTGTAGGGACACAACAGCTACCACCCTGGATGTGCAATCACGTCGTCGTTGGACACAGTTGACCAAACTAATCTGAAAGTACCCTGTGAAGGACAGAAATGACACACAGTCAAAAGCAATGGAGTACAGGACAGAACAGCAAAACTCATGCACAATACATGTTACAAGATACCCACCCAGAACCAAGTTAGCATGTCAACACTGTTGGGGAGTACAGCCCACCTGTTAGCACACATCGCAACACACATCCAGTCAAGTAGCCCATGGACACACTCCAACAGCACCAGAGCACCACCCACACATCATGCCAACTCACATCATTGACATGACACCTCAGGATACTCACATTCAGCTAAAGAAGTTGGTGATGAGCTGTGTGCGGACATCACCATCATCATCATCATCATCATCGTCACTGGCATCGTGGTCCAGGCCAGGATCCTCCACAGGTGGCGGATGTTGGTCATTGTCATCCTGGATGAGAGGCAACTCCTTCTGCACTGCCAGGTTGTGGAGCATGCAGCAGACGATGATAATCTTGCACACTTTCGCAGGGGCATATGGGAGGGACCCTCCGGTCTTGTCCAGGCAGCGGAAGCGGCTCTTCAGGAGACCAAATGTCCGCTCAATCACTCTCCTGGTCCGACCATGTGCCTCATTGTAGCGCATCTGGGCTGGTGTCACAGGGTTCCTGAGGGGTGTCAGCAACCACGGCATGTTGGGGTATCCCGAGTCACCTACGGACAGACAAGTGCACATTAGCTGACTTGGAAAAGTGGGCGGAATACTACAGATCAGATCACACACAATGGCACAAAGTCAGTACACACCGACAAGCCAGGCACGCTGGTTCTGCATCTGTGCCATCATCCTGGGGATGCGACTACTCCTCATCACAAAGGCATCGTGTGCTGAACCAGGGAAACGGGCACACACGTATGTGATGGTCATGTCTGCAAGACACACCACCAGTGCATTGACCGAGTGGTAGTGCTTGCGGTTCCTGTAGGCCTGCTCCTGGGCCTGTGGTGGTACCAAAGCCACATGTGTCCCATCAATGGAGCCAATGACATGCGGCATCCTCCCCAGGGCATAAAAGTCACTCTTCACGTCAGTGAGTCGTCGCAGTCTAGGGAAATAGATGTACCGGTTCAGGAATAGCAACATTGCCGCCAAAACATCGCGGAGCACACGGCTCAACATGGTCTGTGACATCCCACCAGCAGTCGCCACAGTATGTTGGAAGGTACCGGTGGCAAAGAAGTGTAGGGCTGCCATCACCTTCACCTTCACCTTGGGGGTCAGCGCTGTAGGATACGGCCGGCCAGGCTGCAAATGTGGGGACAACTGCACTGCCAAATCCTCAATCAGCTGCCTGGTGAAGCGGTACCGTCGGATGCTGTCCCGTTCCACCATCGTTGCCAGGTCTGGGAATGGTCGATGGACAGCAGGAGCTCCTGCAGTGCAGAGGAGAAGTAAGCAAGATTGTCAGTCACCCCACATATGCGGCATTGAACACACTCAATATCCCAACATACATCATTATGAGGCACAACTACATGAAGTGTGCAGTTCCGTAAGGACATGTATGGTACATACATGGCCAACATCTGTCAACACGGTCCAACAGGTGGCATCAATTAGTCCCAGGTTGGCCCATTGGATATCATGAGGCCGTGTCACAGTTCCCATCTCCTGCTGCCGTGTCACAATAACCCCCACAGTGACATGTGAGGACAGATGTGCCCCAGGCACCACAGCTCAACGACAGGTACATTCCCAGGGACCCTGTATTGCCACATGGACACTGGCATTACATGGAGTATCATGTATACACCACAGCAAAACAACCATGACCCCCACAGGTAGTGGCCCCACTTGCCACGGCAGGACAGACATGGACGTCTGTGACACACACACGCACAACATCAAAGTCCATGCACACACAACCTGGATGTGGAGACTGTCTCCCATTGTGCACATGTAATCAGAGACATTGTAAACACTACATGCACAAAGACTGTGGAGGACCATCACTATTGTGCCACTGGGACACCCTGGCTCAAACATACCGTCCCACATGGGACTCCCGGGGTATGTGACATGACATACACATACACCACCGTGAAATGTGACCATGGCACATGCACAGATATGAACAGTTGCACATCACAGTGGTCATGCACACGTAACACCCAGGATCCTGTCCCCATGAACACGTGCACAGCCTGGGGGTGGCTGCCCACAGGTGACACCCACAGGACAACATGTACACCAACATACACACAATAGGAAATGCAGCCTTACATGCCTTATGATAAAGTTTGGACAGGCTGTCGTGATGTAGGTGTGCCCCTCACTCCCTGGGAGCTATCTGTGGCTGGCATATGTCCATCTGAGACAGGCATGCTGACATATGCCAGTCACATGTACAGTGATGCGTTGTACTGCAATGGACCGATCGGTGCCCCCGGCCGGCCCATTGCATTCAATGTGTGCGGGTACGCGTTGTACCCCTGTACGCGTTGAACTGCAATGGACCGATCGGTGCCTCCGGCCGGCCCATTGCATTCAATGTGTGCGGGTACGCGTTGTACCCCTGTACGCGTTGTACCCCTGTACGCGTTGTACTGCAATGGACCGATCGGTGCCTCCGGCCGGCCCATTGCATTCAATGTGTGCGGGTACGCGTTGTACCCCTGTACGCGTTGTACCCCTGTACGCGTTGAACTGCAATGGACCGATCGGTGCCTCCGGCCGGCCCATTGCATTCAATGTGTGCGGGTACGCGTTGTAACCCTGTACGCGTTGTACTGCAATGGACCGATCGGTGCCTCCGGCCGGCCCATTGCATTCAATGTGTGCGGGTACGCGTTGTACCCCTGTACGCGTTGAACTGAAATGGACCGATCGGTGCCTCCGGCCGGCCCATTGCGTTCAATGTGTGCGGGTACGCGTTGTACCCCTGTACGCGTTGTACTGCAATGGACCGATCGGTGCCTCCGGCCGGCCCATTGCATTCAATGTGTCGGGTACGCGTTGTACCCCTGTACGCTGTTGAACTGCAATGGACCGATCGGTGCCTCCGGCCGGCCCATTGCATTCAATGTGTGCGGGTACGCGTTGTACCCCTGTACGCGTTGAACTGCAATGGACCGATCGGTGCCTCCGGCCGGCCCATTGCATTCAATGTGTGCGGGTACGCGTTGTACTCCTGTACGCGTTGTACTGCAATGGACCGATCGGTGCCTCCGGCCGACCCATTGCATTCAATGTGTGCGGGTACGCGTTGTACCCCTGTACGCGTTGAACTGCAATGGACCGATCGGTGCCTCCGGCCGGCCCATTGCATTCAATGTGTGCGGGTACGCGTTGTACCCCTGTACGCGTTGTACTGCAATGGACCGATCGGTGCCTCCGGCCGGCCCATTGCATTCAATGTGTGCGGGTACGCGTTGTACCCCTGTACACGTTGTACTGCAATGGACCGATCGGTGCCTCCGGCCGGCCCATTGCATTCAATGTGTGCGGGCACGCGTTGTACCCCTGTACGCGTTGTACCGCAATGGACCGGTCGGTGCCTCCGGCCGGCCCATTTAACGATTTCAATGTCGCAGTGCGGCGCCTAGCAGCCCCTGTACGCGAAGCGGTACTGCAATGGTCGGCCGAGATGCCTGCCGTCGCCTCCATTGCATTCTCATAGACGTGTCGCGAGTTCTGGCGTTGTACCCCTGTACGCTGTTGAACTGCAATGGACCGGTCGGTGCCTCCGGCCGGCCCATTGCATTCTACTGCCAAGGGTGCGCGGTACCCCTGCACGCGTTGTACCCTGTACGCCGTTGTACTGCAATGGACGGATCCGGTGCCTCCGGCGGCCCATTGCATTCAACGTCGTGGTACGCAGTTCGTACCCCTGTGCAGCGTTGTGGCCTCTGCACGCGTTGAACAATGGGCCGCCAGTGCGGCCTGGCGGCCCATTGCACTCAACGTGTCGCTGAGCACGCGTTGTACCCCTGTCTTGCGTTGTACCGCAATGGACCGATCAGCGGTGCCTCGGCCAGCCCATTGCAGCTCCACGTAGTGTCGGGTCACGGCGCTAGTACCCCTGTACGCGTTGATTACTGCAATGCAGACCGATCGGGTGGCCTCGGCCGGCCCATTGCATTCCATGTAGTGCGGGTAATGCCGGCGGATATTACCTGTCGCGCGTTTGAACTGCAATGGGCCGGTCGGGTGCCTCCCGGCCGGCCCATTGCATTCAATGTCGCGCGGGTACTGCGCCGTACCACAATGTACGCGTTGTACTTTGCAATGGGCCGGCATCGGTGCCTCCACGGCCCGGCCCATTGCGTATTCAATGTGTGC